>CM041782.1:102101408-102443211 GCA_023374045.1 Limonium bicolor
GGGTTCCGAAAACGATTGTATCTGACAGAGATACCAGATTCCTATCCAGATATTGGAAGTCTACACGAGAGGCACTGGGTACTGAACTGAAATTGAGCACAGCGTTCCACCCACAGACAGATGGTCAGAGTGAGCGCACCATCCAGACACTTGAGGATATGTTACGTGCATGTGCACTTGACTTTCAGACCAGCTGGATTGATAAGTTACATCTGATCGAGTTTAGTTACAACAACAGTTACCATGCTTCGATCAAGATGTCTCCCTTCCAGGCATTGTACGGTAGACCATGCCGCACGCCTTTATGTTGGGATGAGTCGAGTGAGACGGTCATTATAGGACCAGAGTATCTGGAACAGGTTCAGGCAGAAGTTCGCCAGATCCGGGCTAACATGAGAGCAGCTCAGGATAGACAGAAGTCGTACGCAGATGTGCGCAGACGTGACCTGGAGTTCGCCGTGGGCGATCAGGTATTTTTGAGAGTATCCCCCATGAAGGGAGTATTTCGTTTTGGCCAGAAGGGCAAGTTGAGCCCGAAATATGTAGGTCCTTATGTTGTGACGGAGCGGATCGGCCCGGTAGCTTATAGACTTGATTTACCCGCCGAGCTGGGCAAGGTACATGATGTATTTCATGTGTCCCAGTTGAAGAAGTATATGTCTCATCCGTCTCATGTGCTTCAGCCTGAAAGGCTAACCTTAGAGCCGACCATGCGATCAGTGGAGACTCCCGTACGGATTCTGGATACTAAGACTCGAGACACTCGCCATAAGTCCGTGAGGCTGGTGAAGGTCCTCTGGTCTAACCAGGACGTTGAGGAGGCCACTTGGGAGCTGGAAGATAAGATGAAGGCGAAGCACCCGTCATTGTTTGCTTCTTAGTGTTTATATGTATAGGGTACGGGGCGTACCCCTTTTAAGGGGGGTAGAGCCGTTTCGGTTATGGTTGTGTACGACATGTATATGTATACATTGTCTATGTTATGTTACAGACCGTTGTGTCTGAATGGTATTATGTGGTTTGGACCTTGAGTCCGTTGTGGTGTAAGTATGATGGTTGTGTTGGTAATGATGTTTTGGAAGTATTGTGTTATAAGATTTCCCCGTGTTCTAATATTAAGATATGTGGGAAGTGTGAACTTTGGGGACAAAGTTCTTTTAAGGGGGGTAGATTGAAATACCCCAAACCTTGGTATGTTGGTTAAACATTAAAACATGATTTATTAAGACTAAAAAGAGTCTTAGAAACATTAGTAAACAAATTTAAACAAAAGAAAACACAAAATGTGCTTTAAAGTCAATAAGAGCTAAAATGTGCTCTAAGCTTGGAATAAGCTTGGGTAGACCTAATGAACTTACCAAGACCTTATTTATATATTAATGAACATATTAAATCAATTACCAAAGAAAACCAAGCTTGAAAACAAGTTAAACACAAAATGTGCTTTAAGGAGTCTTAAAGCACATTTTTGAAAAATTGTCTTGTAAATGAGTTTTGAGTGGCTAAATGTCCATCATTACTCTTAAATTTATATGTGTACTATATAGTATCACATTTGGGTGGCTATATTAATGGGAAATCAAAAATTTCACTTCTAAGTGCCTTGTTTTGGTGAATAGTGATTTTTATAAGCTAGTTTGTAACATATGTTGTCATAAGTAATTAAATTGACAAACAAAGACAAAAATACCCTCATTATATTATAGGGGGCCGGTTTTCTAAGTGTGGTGACTCACCACTCTCTAGTTAATATGATAAGTAAATAAAGAAAACTAATTAAGTTACCTTTTTACTTTATAAAGCCTAAATATCTCCTAAAGTAAGTTCTATCTTCATTCTCTCATTTCTCCTTCATTTCCCACGGTTTCAAACACCTTCTTCAACCTCTCTTCTTCATTCTCTCACGGTTTGCAATAGTACACACCACCATCTCCATCTTTGACCTCTTGTAAAATCTAGCTCACTTGTCCAAATCAAAAACAAACACCACCAATCTCTTCCTCTCATCAAGCTCTTCATTCCTATCTTCTCAAAACTTCAAGAGCCCCATTTCGGTGCCAAGGAGTTCCACCATTGAAGGAGCTTGAGCTTGTATTTTGACATATTATTACTCTCTTTGCTTCTAGGTAAGGAATCTCAAATAAAAACTACATTTCCTTCATGTTTTTGTGGTGACCGAAAATACCCATTGATGGAGCTCTTTGTGTGACTTTGTTCTAGCTTCATTCCAACTCTTCATGGACTAGGTGGAGTCCTCTCTTGTTATATATCCAAACTCTCTTCAAAGACCAAGGTAAAACAACTACATTAATGTTTTGAAACAATGTAAAATTAGGGTTTACAATGAGATGAAGCTTATAGCTTGAATACTCATTATAATGTTTGTATATTGTTTAGAGCTTGACAAGGAATCAAATACCTTACCGGTTTTTATAAAGGAAACAAGAAAGAAGTTGTTTGGAAAAGAGGTAAATCTACTAACCTAATGTTGTTTAATGCCTTAGGAGAAATGAGCTTATAATGCTTATTAAAACTACCTAAAGAGCAAATGGTGAATGACTTAGTAAAGTGTTCTCAAGAGACTAGTAAAAGGCATATGTGTGTTGAGTGTATTTGCAGGTCAAAGGCATATATATTGTGGAAATTCAGTGTTTAAGAGTTAAGCATTTTAAGGGCCTAAGAGCCATGCATTTTAAGGGCCTAAGTGCCATGCAATTTAAATTATGCACTATATTGTAATGTAGTGTGAATTTGGTGAAGTTGTGTATGAGAGTGTTCTTGGTGATTCTAGGTGTTCTTGTGTGTTAATGGAGAAAACAAAGTGTTTAGGCTTAGTAATGTTCTAGGGGAATCCATGTCAAAATTAGGTAAGAAGCAAGAAGTTCTAAGTGTTTACATAAGGTTTGGTGAGTTAGAGGTGTTAGGAAATGACTAGGTGTTTTACAAGTGAAGGTATAATGTCTTAAGTGTTCTAGAGTGTAACAAGGACTTAGGCATGAGCTTGAGGTTTTAGTATGTACCAAAGTCATTTGGGACTTAGGTAAAGACTTAGGCAAACTTTGGTAAAATAAGGAGAAAGTGTACACTTGGAAAAGAATTTCAAGAATGATATAAGGAGTTAGTTGTGAGAATTAATGCTTAAGAGATGATGTTAAGAGGAGGAGAAAGCATTTTGGGATAGTAGTTATCATAGGTGAGAAACACCATTTAGAACCTAGTATAAAATGTTGTAAGTGTTAAGGAATTTCACAAGGAATTAAGTAAAGGCTTAAGGAATTAGAAAATGAGTTTCATGGATGTTGTATGTGGATATAAGGGTACCAAATGTTGTTAGGAGACATTAAGAGGCTTTAGGAGAAGTTTGGTGAAGATTTGACAAAGTTTGGGTAAGTTTAGAGGACGTCCGACCCAGGGGTCCGACCCAAGTTTGGGTCGGACAGCCTCTGTTAGACGTCAGGAAATTGTTCTGGAATGGTCCGACCCAGAAGGGTGGGTCGGACATGGGTCGGACGGTCATATTTCAAAGGAGGGAAACGTTCTGGAATGGTCCGACCCAGTCGAGTGAGTCGGACGTGGGTCGGACGGGCATGTTTGTAAGGCGGTAAAATGTTCTGTAATGGTCCGACCCAGAAGGGTGGGTCGGACATGGGTCGGACATGCATGTTCTGAGGTCGATGAAATTCTCTGTAATGGTCCGACCCAGTCGAGTGAGTCGGACGTGGGTCGGACATGTCTCTGGAATGGTCCGACCAGAAGGTTGGGTCGGACATGGGTCGGACAAGGTAAGGTTCTTCAGACCCGAAAACCACTGGAAGGGTCCGACCCAGTTGTGGGTCGGACGGTGGGGGACATACCAAAACTTTAAAAAAAAAAACAGAAAAGAATGTGACTTATGTAGTTAACCCTAGGGTGTATAATGAAGGTAACCTAGGGTAAGATAGACATTAAAACATGTCATACAATCATGTTAAATACTTAACAAGTTTGAATTGAATAAATAATTAACCGACGTTATTAATTATGTATAGGAGTGACCTACGGAGGAAACCAATCGAGGCAAGGACCAAGGTATGGTTTTCTTGCAGTCTGTTGTCTACCGGTTTACACCGGCTTGGGTGTTGTTTGTTTTCTGTGTGTTACGACCTTATAAGATTAAGGCATGGAAAGAGTTTACAGTTGTTATATATTATGATGTTGTACCATTGTGACTCCTTCCCTTGGTGTGTCTAACAAGACCTAAACACTTACTTGTGTGTGACTTAACAAAATATTGTGTGATCACTAACAAGTGCTAACCGGGGGAGTGAGGAGTCCGGTCATGTTCCGGCCACGCGTGTGAGGACGGGAGTCGATATCATATCCGGTTTGGCTCTCTTGGTGTATGTATAGGTTGTATTCCAATTGGTTTCTACCTTCCCTTAGCTTATCCAAAGCTAGTTACTGACTCACGTCGGGCCACAGGGGCATACGAATGTTATTTCGGTGTGCTTGGGATTACTATATCCGACACACCTTAGGTATAAGTTAACCATTCGATATAACTGGACGGTAACGAGGTTGGTAACGAGCTTAACATGGGATTGGCAATAATCTCTAGGCTCACTATGGTACTAACTATGGTGGAAAGTTCCTTGTGAGAACCGATTTTATGGTGTTATGTATTGTTGTTGTGCTATGCAATTTCCCTTGCATGCTATGGTATATTATGTTGGATGTTTTAAAATGAATGCCATGTTATCATGACAATTGGTTGCGCGTATCCCGGTAGCCGATGGGCTGCGCGTTAACCATACCAGCAAAGGTTGCTGATGCCCCCTCGGGGGCTCCATATTTTATTGCAGGATGAGGATCGAAGAAGCGGAGTGGCTCTAGATCCTAGGTCGATGATATACTTTTGGTTGTTTTGGTTGTTGAGCCGGGATGCGCCTGTGCTCCCGAGGCATTACATTTTGGTGCCGTTCGTTAAACGGTGGTGGATGTTTACAGTTGGTAGTGGTGATGTAAATTAAATACTCGGTATGGTTGGTTATATATATATATATATGTGGATGTTAGGATCTATGCTCGGGAGTCTGATCATCAGACCGATGCACTTGTATTTAATCTGCCTAGTTAACCACGTGGGTGGTTAACGGCGCTGTAACACCAAGCGTTTATTATTGTTGGATGGTTTTCCGCTGCGATTTCAGTAGTTGATAGGGGCGTAGTAGGGGTGTTACACAAGGGCAAATGGTAAATAGGTATAAGGTCGAAAATATTCATAGGTATTATTGGAACTATCTGTTTTATTATGATTGTTTATCACTTAGAAATAAGTATGAACATATATATATTAGAGAGGCCACTACTATAAAGTAAATTAGAGATGGATTTAGCGACGGACAAAAATTCATCGCTATTTAACGACGGAATAGCATCGGATTTGCAACGGATGATTCTGCGACGGAACGCCAAGGGAATAACGACGGAAATTGGGCGGGTCTGTTAGCGTCAAAATTTCCGGCCAGGGCGCCTGTTTTAGTGACGAACTAGCGACGGTTTGTCTGTCGCTATCTTTTTAAATTAAAAAAATAAAAGAAACATTAGCTACGGAATATGTCCGTCGCTATAAGAATGACATTGCTTTGACCAATTGCGTTATCGACCGCGTGTTACTTTTACTAACTTAAACGACGTAGTTTTGATATTTTTTAGTGATGGGAGTGTCCGTCGCTAAAAAATAAGTTAATTCTCGCCGCGGCGCGCCCGGCTCTTTCTTCTCCATTCTGAAATTTCTCCATTGTCGAACCAGGCGCGAGGAGAGAAGCGCACCAGCGACCCTAGGAGCCTTTTTTTCCATTTCTCTCTCGCTTTGAGGCCAGCCAACACTCCCATCTTCCTCGGCAAGTTCATGGCTGCTACTATATGCGTTTTCTCCTCTTAGGTAAGTCTCCAAATCTCTAACTCATTAATTTCAAAATTTGAAATAGGAAATCTAAAAATTTGTTAGTTTTGAGTTAAATTGTGTGGGTTTTCTTGCAAATTTGTACTAAAAAATGTTAGTATACATATGTATTGATGTTGTGTGGTAATTATGAATGTTAATTGTTGATTTTTTGGTGGTAGTAGACCTAGGGTTACAATATTGTCAAACTGAAAATTGATTTTAGGAAATAACATAATGAGAATGTTTCGAACTATAATTTATAAGTTAAGTGAAGGTTCGTGATTTTAACTTGATTTTATTTTAGGATATATAGACAATTCAACTGTATATTTTTAATATATATTGTTTCTTATAAATAATTCAGTTGATAATTTAACTGTATAATTCAGTTAGAAAATCAATTAAGTTAATATATATTTTAAACTTGATTTTATATTATGATATATTGTTTCTTATTAAATAATTCAGTTGATAATTTAACTGTATAATTCAGTTAATAAAATCAATTAAGTTAATATATATTTTAAACTTGATTTTATATTAAGATATATTGTTTCTTACTTAATATATATAGTACGGTAAAAATAAAGTATAATATGATACTTATTTGAACTTACACATCCCTTCCTTGTTATTTTGATAATTTATAATATACTTTAATAATGAGATATTCCCATCTCTCGCTTTATAATAACATATGGGTTTCGATAGAGCTTTGTGTAACAGAAAGAATGAATCTTACCAAAAAAAATTAGTGAATTATAATATGTCATGTGAAGTATATATATATGTAAAACAATATTGCATATATAATTATTATATATAATGATGTCAATTAACCACCAACAAGTAAATCTACGGATAGATCGACGTTGCTGCTAGGTGCTAGCTACAGATTAGCTCGTTTACTATTTGATTCAACATTGCATCTATAAAAATAATATAGTACCATATGAGCTTAATCATACCTTTATATTTTTAATATATACTTTTTGTATGTGTGTTTTGTTAGTTACTTAATTTGTGTCGATGAATCAAGTGGTTGGATCTGTATGCTGTTGTTGATATTGTGCGGACAATCTGTTGGGTTCTATTGATAACTGCTGGTATTTGTGAATTGTCCTTGTGAGATGCATAGAAATAAGTAGAAAAGTAAAAAAATAGGGGAGACTATGTCGATTTTTTTTGAAATTTTATTAGTTTTAACTAAAGTAGTGTTTGATTAGTATAGGTAAGAGACCCGATAGATTGTGGATGTACGATGAGAGAACCATTGAGAGAGGTAGAATCTCTAGACCTGATAAATGTTTTCATTTATTTTTTAATTAGTGTATAAAAATATTTATTCTACTAAGTGTTTAATGTGATGTTTGTCATGGGTTTTCATAGTGATGGCAGGTGGTTAGAGTTTTTTTAAATCTAGGTGGTCATTTGGTCGAAGCAGAAGCAGGGCCAGCACTTTTACTCCCCCAGGTGATTCTCAGCAGGCTGCAGCTGATCATGTGGATGGTTCCGGTCATGGATCCCCGTTGGGTTCTACACATCCGCCCCCTTCGCACTCCTTGTCAGGACGAGCACCCATAGGGACCCTTTCTTCGACTCTCACCCACACTCTTCTTCTATAGTCCCGGATTCATAGCCATCTGTTGAGAGACATCGATCTATATCTCTACCTCCACGCGGGCAGCCTACTCCTCCACCTCCATGGCAGCCTACTCCTCCACGTCAGCCTACTCCTCCATATCAGTCTACTCCTCCATGACATAATGATTCTCCACCATCTGATGAAGCACCGCATAGCTCAGAGGCTTCACACGCTTCACACGGTGGTGGTGTTGATCCCCGCGTGGTCATTACTATCTCTGATAGGTAAGTACTATGTAAGTACAAAACAATTCTCAATAAAATTTGTTTTAAATATATATATATATATATGCTAATTGTCAATTTGTGAAGCATTATATAATTATAGGGAGCTACCACCAACAAACAAGGTTTCTGATTCTTTTCTTCCTTGCTTTAAGACGAGGTGGTTTCCAGAGGGTTATAGTTGGGAGGGTTTGAGCCAGGTCGACCATAGATTCTATTTCAATAAGTTCAAGGTACTTAATCATTCTTGATCTTTAACTTCTTTTTATAGTATGTATGCTTGCACTTACTAATTTATGTAGAAGCGCTTTCGTTGGGATCCTGACCTTGAGAGTGTTGTCTATGAGCTATTCTGCGCCTTGGGCAGAAAACGATATTCAGACACACTCTACAAGTTGAAGGATAGGAAAATGAAGAGAAAAGTCAGAGATGAAATCTGGCAGGCTTTGGAACAGGAGTGGGCGAATAAGAAGTTTAAGAAGATCAGGGAGACTAACTCTCGCAACCGGAGGACTGAGCACACACCTGGTGGTAGTCTATCTACTCATGCATGTGGTTCTCGCATGATAAAGGAGCATAAGAGGGTTCTGGTGAGTCTTTTTGTTTTGCAAGTGTATATGAAATTGGATGCAAGTACATGTGAATGTGAATATGATAATTTTAATACCCTGGATCTAAAAAATGGTGATTAAATTACTCTAGTATGATTATTAAAGGCCTAATGGTGCCTAAAGATTATTGGAAAAGAGAATAAAACCAAAAGAAAAGAGAAAATGCGTAAAACGCGAAAAACGCTAAAACGCGCATTAAATGAGTATAAGAGATAGATGATCTCATTAGGGTCCGAGATGGATTCCTAAGGCTTAGTTAAGCTTATTAGTATACGGGAATAATTCCCGAAGAAGACGGATCCAAATAATGGATTGAAAATGCTAACGGAGTTTTATAGCACGCTTTTCGAGGAAACCCGAAAACGCTACTTTAAGTGGTCAAACGGACCCGTAAAAAATTATAGTAGATTAAATAACTATAATTAAGTATTAATGGAAGCTTAATAACCAATAAAAATGAAGAACGAGAAAAATCCGAAAAACGGGCCCGGTTAGTGAATAGTGCCAAACCGGGTAAATTAACAAGCGTTTCCTGTAAAAAAAATGAAAAACGCTCCCAGCTTGTATTTTGTGTGGGGCCGATTTTAATTAGTATACACACACATTTAATTAGCTTGTTAGCTTATTAAGTCATGAGATGACAAGATAAATAAATAAAGCAAAAGTGAAATAGTAAAAAGTACTTTAAGTGCTCTCTCACTTTTCCTTCTTCTTATTTTACGATTCCCAGCCTCCACTCTCTGTATTCTCTTCTTCCCAGAGAGCTCCATGGCGATTTCTTCAGAGAGCAACAACACAATCTTCCTTCTCCATTATCTTGCTCCATTCTCCACCAAAAACACACAACAATAGTACCGTTGGATTCCTCTTGTCTAAGGCAACATTTCCACCCTTCAAAAACTTAAAACCCTCATTTTCATTTCCATGACCGTAGCTTCTGTTGAAGCTTAAAGAGGTGTTTTGAGTCTCCTTCATCTCCTAAATACTCCAAGGTAAAAATAAGCTTAAGTCTTCCATTCCTAGCTTATTCTTCAAGATCCAAAAAAAAATGCTCACGATGAGCTTTGCTCCATTTTCCAGACGGTTTTTGGGTCTTCAACAGAGGGGTGATATTTTTGCTAGTATTGTTGTACAAAGTTTGCCCTCAAGAGAGTAAGGTAAGTCCTTAGTGATAAAGCCCTAAAACTAACTCTTGAAATATTAATTCGGTGAGAAACGTGAGAACTAAACTAGCTTGTTATGTATGGCATGGGAATAAGATTGTAGATAACAATCGATACCATTTGTTGGTGTGGAAAACAAGAAGAGAATGAGAGAACCAGAGAAGGAGGAAGAAGAGAAAAGAAAACAGAAAAACTAATAAGGTATTGAACTTACCTTGAGATGGTTTTGTTCTCTGTAAACATATTTTTGAACGTAAATAATGACCATGTATGGGGTAGTTATGATACTACAATATTGCTTGTTAAAAGAAGAAGTTTTAATGATGATTAAGTGTGGTTAGTAAGCCTTGAGGCTAACTGGTACATAGGTGGTAACAGAGGGGAACTTAGCATGATGTAGCAGTGGTTTTAATGTTGTAATAACAGGGATGGAAAAACTGATCTTGGTGGCTGTTGTAGTGTGGAGAATGCTTAGGAATGTAGACAAACCTTGTCAAAATTTGCCTAGGAATGTATGGGCTTGAGTGTATTGATGCGTGGAGTTGGAATGGAAGGAAAGAAAGGAATGGAAAAACTACTACAGAAAAAAAGAAGCTAGAGGTGTTGTTGTGCATCAGTGTAACAGAGAGGGTGGAAATGGTGTAGTTGTGCATGAATTAAGTGACAAATTTTGTCCATGGTTTAAGGAGGTTAAGAGCTTGATTAAGGTGTTAAAATATGTTGGACTACATGTGGAATGATTAGGAAGAGGTTGGGTATAAGTTTGGAGTTGAAACAAAAGCAAAAACATATTTATTTTTGAAACCTGCAAGTAGTCCGGGTCTGTAAACTAGGACAGAAACCCGGACCAGTGTCAAAACACGACAAAAACTTGTAAAACTGAAGTGGTCCGGGTTTGTAACCCAGGACATAAACCCGGACCACCCCAAAATTCCACCCGAGAGGTTTACACAGGTATGGTCCGGGTTTGTAAACCCACCCCTAAACCCGGACCACACATAAAAGTCACCCGAGAGCACATTCCAGTATTGGTCCGGGTTTGTATCCCCGGACACAAACCCGGACCACCCCAAAAATTGCACAGAAAGTGTTTTCTTGCATTCTAATGATGGGGAATTGAATGGTAATGATAGTATAAGGTAATTAAGACATGAATAATGATATTTAAAGGTCATTAGGAGTGTAAACAAGTTTGAGAGGTGAATGAGAAAGTTGTGAGCTTAAGACACATGAGTAAAACTAAGTTAAACGGGTTAACGGGGTTAAGTACGGGAGTAATAGTTTTACATACCGTAACGCTTTGATGTTAATAAAAACATTTAATGTTATCAGTGGAACAAGTGTGAACCGAGGAACGAGTGGTGACCCGGTAAAGTATATCCATGGTGAAAGGTATGATTTTCTCATACTCCGCGTGCTAACCGAGTTACGTTGATTTATGTGTTTGTGTGCCGGCTTAATCAAGATTAAAGCATGAAAATAATCCCTTGTTTGATTATGTATGTCTTGTTGTATGTTGAATGAGCTAACATACTTGTATGCCGGTGTGGTCTAATATAGTGTAAAGACCGACACATAGTGAGTAACGTTTGGCTAGTGACCCATAGATCGGGTCGATGCTTATGGTCACGAAAATGTGCAAACACACAAACTATCCATTAAAGTATAACGATAACGCAAACATATGAACTCCCTAGAATGTAAGAAGATGTGCGGGTTGAGTAATTACCCGATAACGGTTAGTAAACCATAATGACAATCCACGAAACAAATGAGAGTGGAAAGATAAGTGAACCTCCCTCAAGAGGATTAACGATAGTTCGAAGATGTGAACTAGTAAAGAAGGTAAAAGGGACCTAAGGGATTAGTAACTCCCTTGTGGCATGGTCGACCTCCTATATGAGGATTTTACCCAATATAAGAAAATAACCGAAAGAATGAGTAAGTGAAATGTATGGGTAACTCTTAAAACCTAAGATTAACCGAACTAAAGTAATGTTCCCAAGTCATTAGAAACATCGAGAGTGATGCTTCTAGACTAATTTACATAATATTATTATAACTCCGAGAGAGGAGTGTATGGGAATGAGAGTAGTCCGAGAGTAGTCGGACCTAAGTAAGAGATAGGAACTAAGAGAGAGTTCCATGAGCTAGTTGAACCTTCCCACCATGCTAGACCCAGAGTAGGGTCAAAACCGGGGAAGTAAGACTATGCTCGAGAGCCATGAGTTTTGGCCTGAGAATGAATTAAGAGTAACAAGCGTGACGTAGGAGACCTGTAGTGTCTCGAGAATCTACATAGCTTGAGTATAAATAACCCAAGAGTGTGTGGTGAGATAACGAGTATGAATAACCCAAGAGTGTGGGAGAGATAATGTGTATAAGTAACCCGAGAGAATGGGTGAGTATAGTACGAGTAGCCCAAGAGAATGGGTGTGTATATGAATAAAACCCGAGAGAGCGGGTGAGATATTGAATAAGTAAACAAGGCATAGTGAGGTATAACCCTCAAGGCCTAAGAGTAAACAGATACAACTAACAACCTTGTTATTTTGTGTCATTAGTTGAGAATTGTTGTTAGTTAGGAATGTGTTCCATGATTGGATGTAGATTCCTTGAGTAATATACATATATATTGTTTGCTATGATGCATGTTGTTGACTAAAATGAACTCCATGTATATCCGACAAAGTAGTCCGCGTACCCGTTAGCGCTCGGGTATGCAATTTCATATGCAGCGTTAAGCTGAGCCCCTAGGGGCAACATTTTTTTTTACAGGTACCCGAAGATGTTACCGTTGAGAGTGAGTAGGACGGGGTCGGTGGGTTGCATGGGTAGTTAGATTTAATTACTTATGTATTGAAAGAGGGTGTTAAGACCGAATATGTTGTCGGCATCCATATGTTGTAGACTCGGTATAGTAAGAAATGATTTGAGTATTGTATATGATTGTTACTCGGTTGCTCCAGTTCATCAACCGTTACGGTATGTAAGAAAGGCCTGGTTAGCCATATGGGTGGCTAACGGCGTTGTTTCACCCCTCGTTGTAATTAGAGTTCCGCTGCGTGGGTAAGAGCTTTTAGTGACAGTTAAGAGGTAATGATGAGCTTAACGGTTGGGGTGTTACAATAATGCAACTTTGAATGCATGATGTGAGTTATGATTGTTATCTGATTCTGATATGTGCAATATTGGATTCTATATGTGTGGGCAAATGCAAAAAAAAAACAAGGAAGCTTATGTCATTTTTTTAAGCCTTGATCGATTAATCATTATCTGATTTTGACTGAACTATCTTGGTTTTTATGTGTGGGAAAATGTAAAAAAACAGGGGAGGTTCTGTCAAATTTGTTAAAGGCTTGCTTCTAATTTAATTAAGTGTCTTTTTTGTGTAGACTAAGAAATACGGTACAGAGCCAGATGCTTACACATTGTTCATACACACTCATTCGAGCAAGGATGAGCATGGAAACAGTGTGCCAATATACTCCAAGGTCGAGGACACTACTATAAGTGTTTTAATTTAACTTATTTAAGTTGAGCTACATTATTGAAATTTATTCATTAGCGATGAGTACTAATTATATATATATATATATATATATCATTGTGTTATAATTATGAAGCATAAATAAGAAGAGCTGTTTGATGCTGCCACTAAGGAGTCAACCACTCCTGATGATCCATCTCTACAAGCCACACCAATAGACCCTAATGAAATTTTTTATAAGGCTATTGAAGGGATATCCAGAAAGCAGAGGGTCTACGGTGTGGGTGAGCTAGCACCAGCGTACTTCCCTGACTTATTTCACAGCATCAGCACTAGCTGACGTGCTTCCGACTACGACCATAGCACATTAGAGTCCATCAAGACAGACATTGAGCTTTAGCGACGGATTAGAAACGGAATTATCCGTCGCTAAATACGTATTTTTTAGTAGTGAGGGTATGTCTCCTAATTTTATGAAGTTTTTATTTTTGGAATACAACATTTAATGTAACACCCCAACTCAATCCAAATGTGGTCTCGCAACTTAACAGTATATATATACACATGTCACAGCGGAATTCTTTACAATCCAGGACCTTGCCACGGTCTGACTACAGAATATACCGAACATTAGTCTAACAACCTTAACCACTTACATAACCTTCTTACAATCCTCTCACAAACCTATACATTTTACTAACTCAATTGCCATACGAGTGTACATGCACAACTCGTAGGTCACACTTAATCCTTAACACTTGTATCCTCTTCTTACTCTTGCGACGGTCACCTCCTGATGTACCTGTGTAGTAAAAACAGCCCCTAAAGGGGGTCAGCACGAATGCTGGTACGATCCCCTCATGGCCCCCAAGCTAACGTGGCTACGACGACTAATTGTCGATAGCATGGAGGTTGATTATATGCACAACATAATAGTAAATGCTGTAAACAACAATCCAAATATGAACAATCAAAGTTCACACACAACGAACGACTTAAATGCGTTCCCTTAATTAGAGAGTTAGTTATTTAACTTCTTAAGTAATGTTCCCTCTTAATCTTAGTCCATCCTTATCTCACCTCAATCTTAGTCTTATCTTAAACTGAGAAACAATCAACCTTTAATAAGGAGTGGAAGTCGCTTATCTTAATCTTAATTATACAAACCATCCTTTAAAGGGGAATGGCTGCAACTCATCTTAACCTTACCTTAATCTTAATCTTAACAATACAAACCATCCTTTAAAAAGGAATGGTTGCAACTTATCTTAACCTTACCTTAAGTATGCCAACCGTTCTCTCATTGGGAACAGGTTAGCCCTTAGTTCGTTGTTTATTTTTGTAGGGCTTGGTTAACCCTAGCCAGCAGCAAGACACTTACCGGCAATAAACAACATTCTTAAATTGTTGGGGATGTAGGCTTGATCCCCCCACGCCATCTTAAAGCCACCTACCTTGGACGGATGTCCAATGTAGCCGAGCCGGTCAACCGACCCAAGGCTCTAGTCCGAGGACTAGTCCTTAATCGGAAGTCGAATCTGCTATAGATACCGACCCCTTTCCTAGCATGCATGACGGAGATCGGTCCCGGGTTTCCTCACTCAAGTTCCAGTTAGTAGTTATCTCAAGACCATGTTTGTTGGTTAACCCTTTCGGTTCATATCGTCCCTTATAGGGGGCGTTCCTTAGTCTCACTCATTTCCTTACTAAACATTGGTTAGTAAGTTCTCACGGTATGTTGTGTTAGTTTCAAACATCACACAACAATACAAGAAATATAATATATTCCGGTTGCATGCTTTATCTTGTTTAGTGGGCACACAAAAACAATAGCACACAAGCCGAGGACACCTCGTTAGCAAGCAGGTCACAAGAGAACTGTACCATTCACCGTGGGTTGTTCGGTTGCTTACTCTCTTCCGGAGTCCAAATTCCCAAGTCCTAAAACATTCATTCAGTTTTAGGTTGTTAATCACTTAACTTAATTCAACTTACTTAAATTACTTACCTTACTTAACTTACTTACCTTACTTAACTCTTAATGATCCCAACCTAACACTTTAAGTTACAACTTAATCTTAAGTGAATCGCTTCTCCTCGTCACTTATACTTATTCTTCCACTTAAATATCATTGTTACCCACCAAACATGTCTTAAACAACCTTATAATATCAATACCTAATTATCCTCATCATTTCCCATCCTTAAACAAGATTTTTGGCCAAAACAGTGGCATGTCCGAACTTGTGTCCGGACTTCCAGTTCGGACGCAAGTCGAGACTCAAACTGAAAACAGCCGCATGTCCGAACATGTGTCCGGACTTCGGAAGTTCGGACATGGGTCGAGGAAAATCCTAAGTAGAAGCAGGCACGTCCGAACTTGTGTCCGGACTTCCCAAGGTCGGACACAAGTCGAGACTCTGAAAATTCTCACGAAACAGGGCCTGTCCGAACGTCCATGTCCGGACGGATGTTCGGACAAGGCAAAACACTCACTTCTAAGCCTTCAAACACTTAACCAATATTCACCAAACTTCACCTAAACCCCCATAATGTCATCTAACATCATTTAGGCACTTAAACTCACCTTATAACTTCCACCAAACTCTCCAAAACAACTTCCAAAGATCTTCTCAAACATTTCCTAAATTCTTACAAACATTCCTAACACTTGCCATATGCTTCCTTACATTTCCAACTTGTACATTTTGTCTAAAACTTCAACTAACCAAAGTGTTTCTTTTCTACCCATATAACTCCTCTTAACATCATTGCTTGTTAAACCTTCCAAGGTTATCTTGCATGTCCATGCACAATTTCTCTTCTTTTCACTTGTTACTCATCACTCTTAAACTCTTAAGCTTGCTTATACATTTCTAGTCATTTTCCTTGACGACTTACAATATCCTCTACCATTTGCACTTCCATCACCCAAGTCCACACTTTACCATTCAACTAAACCTTACTAGTCCACCATAGCATCATCACCCTACACAAGGTTCTCAAAACTCTCATTGTTTTACTCTCTAGTTCTTACCTAAATCACCTTAAAGCATTATATACCTTTCCATCCAGATTCTTGCACAAGTCTTACCATCCTCATACCATGACTTTGGTGTGTTCAATACACCCATCTAAACTCTACTTCCTCATAGACCATTCTAGGTCATTCTAAACCTCAAGAAACTCCTTATTAACTCATTTCCACTCAAATTCCTTTGTAATGACTCCTAGTAAATCCTAGGTCATATTAATTCACCACCATCACCTAAGCACTTCTTCTACTCAAATTTCGCCATAGCTCCTCTAGTATTTCTCATGCCCCAATGCATTGTTTTTCTCACACATAATCCCACACACACCAGTCCTTTCTCATCTTCTTTTCTCACCCAAATCAACTTATTCACATCACACTCAATATATGCAATAATCTTAAATTGCATAGCACTAAGGCTCTTAAATGACATGGTCTTAGGCCCTTAATGACTTAAACTTAAATACTGAATTTCCCACATATAAAAGCTTTCAACTGCAAATACACTCATCAATCTCATAGTAGTTATAATGCTCTTAAAATCACCTTAAACTTATATTACTAACTCATTTCATTAGCCTTAATCACAAGTTCATAAGCTTGTTTAAGTTCTTTTCTTAGGTTATATAACCCAATACACAATGTAAGCTTTAAGCCACATTGGTATTTATCTAAACTCATTCCTTAATCTTAAAACCACCATTGGTAAGCATTTTACCTTGTTTCTCAAGCTTCTCTTAATCTCCTCCTTAGACCTTCTTCTTGCATAGATCTCGGCCACACTTAAATTCCGTTTGCCAATGTTCTAATCAATATTTAAGGACTCATATGAGTACTAAACAATGCACTAACCTCAAGGAATAAAAACCTAGGTTAGAAATGTGTTCTAAGGCATAAAAGTGGATGGATTACCATTTGAAGTCTCAAGGTAGACTTTGACATTGAATGAAATAGGACCTCCCATAGTCTTGGTGAATAAATCAAGCTAGAACAAGGCAAAAACATGCCCCATGAGAAGGAACTTTCCGGCCATGTACAAGAAATGATGGAAACATGGTTTTTCTTACATTTCTTTACCTTAAGAGAATGGAGAAGCTAATGAGCTCTTCAAACTTGATTTTCCCCATCAATGGAGTTTTCTCATGGCACCAAAATGGAGCTTTGAAAGATTTGAAAAGATAGAAGATAGGTTTGACCTAACTAAGACAATATGCATTTGTTTGGATTTGGAGTTTGGAGTTGGATTGGCAGTGATTAGATGGAATGGGGAGCAACACTCTCGGTTTTGGACAGAGAGAGAAAGAAGCAGAAACCGTGGGTGAAGGATTAGAAATGGAGAATAAAGGAGATAAGTGAGCTAATAATGTATTGCTTTAATAAAGCAAATAGTAACGTCTCTTTACTTATCTCTTCTTTTTCCTTTCTCATTTGATGACTCATGTGGTGACTCCCCACATAAAAACCGGCCCCTCTAAGTACTTAACATACATAAGGCCTTGTTTGGCCATTTAGCTAATTAGGGTTGACTTAAGTCAAACTAGCACTAAATAGTTACTATTCACTAAACAAGGCACATAATCGGGAAATTTTTGATTTCCCATTGATTTAGACCTCCTAATGTGATACTAATTAGTACACATGTTGATTAAAGAGTAATGATGGACATTTAGCCACTCAAAACTCAATTCTAGACAATTTCTCAAAAATGTGCTTTAAGACTTCTTAAAGCATTTTGTGTTTTAACTTGTTTTCAAGCTTGGTTTTCTTTGCTAATTGATTTAAAATGACCATTAGGATATTACTAAGGTCTTATCATGATATTTGGGTACTCACCCAAGTCTCTTCAAGCTTAGAGCACGTTTTTGCCCTGATTGCCTTTAGGCACTTTCTTGTGTTTTCCTTGGTTAAAATTGTCTACCAATCCTTCTAAGGCATTCTCAGCCTTACTACATCATATTTGATGTTTACTTAGCCATACTTAGGTTTGGGGTATTTCAAACCCCCCTTAAAGAACTTTGTCCCCAAAGTCCCATGCATCTATCTTATTAGAATACATTACCTCATTCCTCAGATCGTATAGATCATTCTTATGTATTAATCTCATGAATCCTTAAGTCACCATATGCTTATTCTTAAATATCAACAACATGCTCACGCATGATAGCACTCAAATTCTTTTTATTCCTTTTGATGATTAAAACATTCACATAACTTCCAACGTATCTCCATGTCACCGGTCCGTAGACAATGGCTCATTCGTCCTCGTCACCATGGGCCAGAATACAAAACACGCTGCTCTCCCCATGTCACCGGTCCGAAGACAAAGGCTCGTGCGTCCTCGACTTCATGGGCGAGACTCAGTAAAAAGGTAATCCTTTTACGAGGTCATGTGAGGAATAATTCCTCTAATTAAAAATACAAGCAACTCCAATTTCATTTTATCCTAAGGTCTCTATCCTTAGTGTGATTTAATTGTGACCACTGGTAGGGAGTTTCAGGAATCATCCAACCCTGATGTGATCAGCATCAGTGTAGAACTATCCTGCACCCCAATTTGTGTTCGGTTTCCCTTGATCCCTGGAAAATCAAGTTCCACCTCCCACGTCATTTTCAACATCCATATAATTCACTCATGTCCAATTTTCTATCTTTTTTAGTTCTTCTAATCATAATCAATACATCTCCAAAGTGTGAACTCATTCCATCAAGCATTCCCAATTCATCTCTTAGTAATTACCTCAAGACTTAAATTCCTACTAAATTCTATATCAGTCTCATACCAACTTCCACTGTCTCATACCACATAGCATTACTATATCCTAACTCATGCTCATATCAAATAGTATCTCATAGTGTTATCTTATTCTTATCTCACACATAGTCTCATATCGACTCATAACTCATATATTCTTATTTCTTGAGTTTCCTTGATCCTCTTCCTTAATTCTCTTAACTTGTACTCACACCGGAGTTAACAAGGTAGGTACTTAATATGTATGGTATTCACATCTTCTGTGTGCAATAACCATGATTTATCTCAAAATGTTTATGTAAAACATATTCTCAAATTATTTTGTGCTATGCACACCGTAGTTTATGTACTCAGTACACAAACATACGCTAAGCGGTTTTCGCTCTACCCCCCTTAAAATGGATTACGCCCACGTAATCAGCGTTATCATCTTTGAAACATAAGTTCAAGATGTCTAATCTCACCAAGCATTTACTTCCACGTCATATCTTATTTATAATTCGATCAGAAATGACTTAGTCTCTGTATCGAGGATTCTTACGGTACTTACCGTTTCCTTAACTTAGTTTGGTCTAATCTCAAGGGTAGTGATCTGCTAGCTTCCGCTGCCCACTTGATCTTAGGCCTAATTGTCTCATGGACACGTGTTATCTTTATATATACACGGCCTTAATGAGTTGTAACTCGTCTATCCATTCTCCTTGAAGATCTTACGCTCATACTCTTAGTATTTCCTCGAATGTCTAAATTGTTCTCCAACGCCTTTGGTCTGAGGATGATCTAGTAGTCTGAAACTACTGTTTAGTGCATAATGCGCTTTACAGTCTTAATCCCTTACATCTTAAGGCATGGTCAATGTCTGTATAACAATCCGTGCTTTCGCACTTCATAGTCCTTAATTATTTGTTCTCTGGTTCCTCTGTGTTGCTGGTTCAACTGAGCTCTTCTCTTCGACTGTTTGTGGTAGTAGCTGCTCTTGTCTGGTCTTGCGTCGTTGTCGGTGGTACGGAGTCGACTACTTCCCGTGTTCCTTACACCACTCGTTCACATGCATGGGGTACCTTACTGGTACATTACTACTTACCCAACTAACTCATAAATGAGCGTGTTAGGCCTGCAAGCCCCTGTGGGGTGCAGTCGTCCCACGTCTCGTTTTAGTAAACTCATAGTGTCCGTCACACGTTTAGCTATTGCTAATTATGAAGTATTCTGTTGTCGATCTCCTCTTTCATCGTTCCAAAATAACACTTATTGTTCTTCTTGAAGTCAATCAAGGGAAGTCCATTTACTGTGTTCTTGGGTATGGTATGCTCTAGCTCCTTCCTGTACTCCGTATTGATTCGGTCACTTAATATCTGAGGTCTCTTTCCGTAGAGCCTCTTATCTTGTTTCTCATATTCATTCTACTAGGAAAGCACTTCCAGTGTAATCTTACCAAACCATGTCCAGACTACTGGCATCAATGCTCAGTTCGTCTTCCATCTTATTTTCTTACTTATGCTGGTCTTAACTCATAAATCTAATTGCCTCAGTGTCAATATTTGACGGCTCATACATAATGGTCGCCTTACCGCGCACCATGACTTAATCCACTTATCTAACTATTGTACTCACGACCACTACTACCGTGGTAGTTGGCCTTTACCATGTTGCCCATTAATGGTGCAACCTCTTACTCACTTATTCTAATGTCTTACCTTATACTCAATCCCTTCTTGGTGTAAACACACTGGGAGTTCTCTCATTCCGGTATTGGCGGTTGTCGTACCGTGTTGTAAAATAGCTGACTCTTGATATGAAGATGTTATGCTCCATTCTCAGATTCGTAAGTAGGCTAATTTCTTTCGCTTTCTTTCATCCTTAGTGATGTTATCTACCATGTAGTTTTAACTGGTTACTGAAGAAGTCATCCACTGAATCACAAGCTCTTCTGAGCATTGATTAATTGACGTGCCATAATGTGCAGTCACCATGTTTATCTCTGACCATTACTAATTCTTACATCCTGGGTGTCGGATATGGGGTCTATCTGTGCAACCATCCTTATTACTCAAGTGTATCTGGTATGTTCTAAGGTAACCTCAAAGTTCATAGTTCTCATTTTCTAAATGAAGTGTATTTTATCTCTAATATGTGAAAGCCCTTTTGAGGGGTTCATTCCCACTCATGGCCTCACAACAAGGAGAGGTATCCCCACCCTAAAAGGCATGGTTCGTTCTCCGCTCCTGTCCTTAGCATTATCTCAATATTCTCATTGGTACCCTTTCTTGGTAATATCTTCCCAATCTAAGTTATAGGTTTGGTAACCGTTCATATCTACAAATTGTAGTCCCTCGTGGCTTAAACAAGCTCTCTTATAACTTACTGCGCCTCGGGCTCTGATGTGGTTAACATCCTTGGCTCGTAGGTTCTTAATGCTTGATGTCTCAGTTCATTATTTGTACTCTCACTCATCTGCAGGTCATCCTTATAAGATTCTGGTTCTTTGAGCATTATCCACCGTTAGGTTACATACCAAATGTAGTACCTGGTTTCATGGTTAGTCGTTGCATCCTGCTTCCTGCTATGGAAGTTGCTTAGGCGATCTGAGGTTACTTAATGTCTTTGACAATACTGTCATTTTACTAGACTTATGTCCTTTAGTGGTTAAGGTTAGGTTCGTATTAGGCGTTTGCCTCACGGTGTCCAAGTTGGATATCATCCTGTCGTCTTATACTTCCATCTCAACGCTTCGTTCAACTTCTGTTGACTACGCCACCCGTTGATGATCAATCATACTTGGGTGTTAATGAGTTAAACAAACAGTATTAACTGTCATTTATCAGTTTACTCGGCTCGACTATGCCCACTCTGTGGGGGTAGTCCTCCGGCTTTCCTTTTCCAGGGTGGTACATCTTTAGTCCTTAATAGGCTATAGCTTATGTTTATTTCTTCTATCCTTGCCTTCCGGGTTTTCCAATCTCTTCATTGAAGAATGTTGTTATTGGTATGTTTAATGGTCACTCCGGGAGTCTTATCCCGTCCTTGTTGGAAGTTGTTGCTTCAACAGTCTCAATAGTATCTTATAATACATCCCCTGTATATCATTGCTTATATAGTGTTTTTGCTCGCATTTCCGAGTGATCTCTTAGGTTTTCCCCTTGGAGTTCGGGATTGTGTTCTTACCGTACTGTCGGTTGTTGTTGTAGTGGGTTATACCGTTGCTAATATTTATACTATTTAGTATTTTGTCTGAGTTCCGCTCCCGGCTGACTGGTGTGTCACCTCATCTCGTCATGGTCAGGTCGTCGGGCCTTTCCAAGGTCCTACTTTTCTGTTCCTATGGATTTACAATCCGGTATTAATATATGCTACAACTGTAGCGTTCTCCTATTTCACCTTGATGGCTTTTCGTGTGGCTTAATCGTAGTAGCACTTGCTATGGCAAGTGCGCCATGCAGGATGGGTTATTGGTACAAGGTATGTTGGTAGCGACACTTCTTTCTAATTTCCATGTAATTGGTAGTCCTCGGGACTCCTTCGATAATCTCTTATTTTGGATAACCGACCATCTGGAAGTTTCCTTGTTGTTTGACAGTACTGTCATTTATCAGGCGTTCCTCTTTCTGAGGGAACCCCTTAATATTTTCTTACATCTTAATTCTCGCCCCAGTCTCCACACGTTTTGTTGTGGTTACTAAGCAACGGTTTCCTTTAGGCACTACATTGTAGTCCTATTCTGGTATACAACTTGTATGAATTCTTATCGTCGTCCGCATTACGTTGGCCAGGTTTATAACCTTCCTTATTGTATGGGGTTTGGAGTTCCCGTTTCTAACTGGACTTTCCAGCAATCTCAATTCTCATGCTTTGTATTATCCCACTGTTATGCTCACTCGGACCGCTGTCCGGTACTCATGTCCCTTATCATTTCCTTATCCATCGCACGCGTAGTGCTTCCCTTACCATTGGTATCGCGGGTTATTCGACTGCGTAGCATGTCGACCCATGTTGCCGGTAATTTCCGTTCCCTTATTGATAGAATTCCATAGGTAGCGCCTGTTTCTCAGCTATGCTCCATTAAAACCTCTAAGTTCTCCATAACTGTTGTACAACAAATTGTTTCTCGTATTGCTGACTGTTAGCTAACTGCCAGATCGGGTTTCCCCGAGTAAGAGAAGGCTTTCTTCTCTCTGGCGTTTGTTCCACATATTTAGGGTTAGGGATGTGGAGGGCGGGCCTAGGTACTGTGGATGTCCGGTAATCACCGGGAAGTCCCGACTAACGCACCTCTCACTCTATCTCTCAACCCTTAACCTATAGCTCAATCTCAACCTCAATATTCTCCTAAGTTTGGTATTTCTTGTCTTCAGAGCGTAACTACGCTCTGATACCACTTTTTGTAACACCCCAACTCAATCCAAATGTGGTCTCGTAACTTAACAGTATATATATACACATGTCACAGCGGAATTCTTTACAATCCAGGACCTTGCCACGGTCTGACTACAGAATATACCGAACATTAGTCTAACAACCTTAACCACTTACATAACCTTCTTACAATCCTCTCACAACCTATACATTTTACTAACTCAATTGCCATACGAGTGTACATGCACAACTCGTAGGTCACACTTAATCCTTAACACTTGTATCCTCTTCTTACTCTTGCGACGGTCCGCCTCCTGATGTACCTGTGTAGTAAAAACAGCCCCCAAAGGGGGTCAGAACGAATGCTGGTACGATCCCCTCATGGCCCCCAAGCTAACGTGGCTACGACGACTAATTGTCGATAGCATGGAGGTTGATTATATGCACAACATAATAGTAAATGCTGTAAACAACAATCCAATATGAACAATCAAAGTTCACACACAACGAACGACTTAATGTGTTCCCTTAATTAGAGAGTTAGTTATTTAACTCTTAAGTAATGTTCCCTCTTAATCTTAGTCCATCCTTATCTCACCTCAATCTTAGTCTTATCTTAAACTGAGAAACAACCATCCTTTAATAAGGAGTGGAAGTCGCTTATCTTAATCTTAATTATACAAACCATCCTTTAAAGGGGAATGGCCAACTCATCTTAACCTTACTTAATCTTAATCTTACAAACAAACATCCTTTAAAAAGGAATGGTTGCAACTTATCTTAACCTTACTTAAGTATGCCAACCGTTCTCTCATTGGGAACAGGTTAGCCCTTAGTTCGTTGTTTATTTTTGTAGGGCTTGGTTAACCCTATCCAGCAGCAGGACACTTACCGGCAATAAACAACATTCTTAAATTGTTGGGGATGTAGGCTTGATCCCCCCACGCCATCTTAAAGCCACCTACCTTGGACTGGATGTCCAATGTAGCCGAGCCGGTCAACCGACCCAAGGCTACTAGTCCGAGGACTAGTCCTTAATCGGAAGTCGAATCTGCTATAGATACCGACCCCCTTTCCTTAGCATGCATGACCGGAGATCGGTCCCGGGTTTCCTCACTCAAGTTCCAGTTAGTAGTTATCTCAAGACCATGTTTGTTGGTTAACCTCTTTCGGTTCATATCGTCCCTTATTAGGGGGCGTTCCTTAGTCTCACTCATTTCCTTACTAAACATTGGTTAGTAAGTTCTCACGGTATGTTGTGTTAGTTTTCAAACATCACACAACAATACAAGAAATATAATATATTCCGGTTGCATGCTTTATCTTGTTTAGTGGGCACACAAAAACAAATAGCACACAAGCCGAGGGACACCTCGTTAGCAAGCAGGTCACAAGAGAACTGTACCGTTCACCGTGGGTTGTTCGGTTGCTTACTCTCTTCCGGAGTCCAAATTCCCAAGTCCTAAAACATTCATTCATTGTTTTAGGTTGTTAATCACTTAACTTAATTCAACTTACTTAAATTACTTACCTTACTTATTACTTACCTTACTTAACTCTTAATGATCCCAACCTAACACTTCTTAAGTCTTATAACTTAATCTTAAGTGAATCGCTTCTCCTCGTCACTTATACTTATTCTTCCACTTAATTATCATTGTTACCCACCAAACATGTCTTAAACAACCTTATAATATCAATACCTAATTATCCTCATCATTTCCCATCCTTAAACAAGATTTTTGGCCAAAACAGTGGCATGTCCGAACTTGTGTCCGGACTTCCCAAGTTCGGACGCAAGTCGAGACTCAAAACTGAAAATAGACGCATGTCCGAACATGTGTCCGGACTTCGGAAGTTCGGACATGGGTCGAGGAAAATCCTAAGTAGAAGCAGGCACGTCCGAACTTGTGTCCGGACTTCCCAAGGTCGGACACAAGTCGAGACTCTGAAAATTCTCACGCAACAGGGCCTGTCCGAACGTCCATGTCCGGACGGATGTTCGGACAAGGCAAAACACTCACTTTCTAAGCCTTCAAACACTTAACCAATATTCACCAAACTTCACCTAAACCCTCATAATGTCATCTAACATCATTTAGGCACTTAAACTCACCTTATAACTTCCACCAAACTCTCCAAAACAACTTCCAAAGATCTTCTCAAACATTTCCTAAATTCTTACAAACATTCCTAACACTTGCCATATGCTTCCTTACATTTCCAACTTGTACATTTTGTCTAAAACTTCAACTAACCAAAGTGTTTCTTTTCTACCCATATAACTCCTCCTTAACATCATTGCTTGTTAAACCTTCCAAGGTTATCTTGCATGTCCATGCACAATTTCTCTTCTTTTCACTTGTTACTCATCACTCTTAAACTCTTAAGCTTGCTTATACATTTCTAGTCATTTTCCTTGACGACTTACAATATCCTCCTACCATTTGCACTTCCATCACCCAAGTCCACACTTTACCATTCAACTAAACCTTACTAGTCCACCACTAGCATCATCACCTTACACAAGGTTCTCAAAACTCTCATTATTTTACTCTCTAGTTCTTACCTAAATCACCTTAAAGCATTATACCTTTCCATCCAGATTCTTGCACAAGTCTTACCACTCCTCATACCATGACTTTGGTGTGTTCAATACACCCATCAAACTCTAACTTCTAACTTCCTCATAGACCATTCTAGGTCATTCTAAACCTCAAGAACTCCTTAGTTAACTCATTTCCACTCAAATTCCTTGTAATGACTCCTAGTAAATCCTAGGTCATATTAATTCACCACCATCACCTAAGCACTTATTTTCTACTCAAATTTCGCCATAGCTCCTCTAGTATATTCTCATGCCCCAATGCATTGTTTTTCTCACACAATAATCCCACACACACCAAGTCCTTTCTCATCTTCTTTTCTCACCCAAATCAACTTATTCACATCACACTCAATATATTGCAATAATCTTAAATTGCATAGCACTAAGGCTCTTAAATGACATGGCTCTTAGGCCCTTAAATGACTTAAACTTAAATACTGAATTTCCCACATATAAAAGCTTTCAACCTGCAAATACACTCATCAATCTCATAGTAGTTATAATGCTCTTAAAATCCACCTTAAACTTATATTACTAACTCATTCTCATTAGCTCCTTAATCACAAGTTCATAAGCTTGTTTAAGTTCTTTTTCTTAGGTTATATAACCCAATACACAATGTAAGCTTTAAGCCACATTGGTATTTATCTAAAACTCATTCCTTAATCTTAAACCACCATTGGTAAGCATTTTACCTTGTTTTCTCAAGCTTCTCTTAATCTCCTCCTTAGACCTTCTTCTTGCATAGATCTCGGCCACCACTTAAATTCCTTTTGCCAATGTTCTAATCAATATTTAAGGACTCATATGAGTACTAAACAATGCACTAACCTCAAGGAATAAAAACCTAGGTTAGAAATGTGTTCTAAGGCATAAAAGTGGATGATTACCTTTGAAGTCTCAAGGTAGACGTTGCATTGAATGAAATAGGACCTCCACTAGTCCTTGGTGAATAATCAAGCTAGAACAAGGCATAAAACATAGCCCCATGAGAAGGAATTTCCGGCCATGTACAAGAAATGATGGAAACATGGTTTTTCTTACATTTTCTTTACCTTAAGAGAATGGAGAAGCTAATGAGCTCTTCAAACTTGATTTTCCCCCATCAATGGAGTTTTCTCATGGCACCAAAATGGAGCTTTGAAAGATTTGAAAAGATAGAAAGATAGGTCTTGACCTAACTAAGACAAATATGCAATTTGTTTTGGATTTGGAGCTTGGTTGTATTTGGCAAGTGATTTAAGATGGAGAACCATGGGGAAGCAACACTCTCGGTTTTGGAACAGAGAGAAGAAGAAACCGTGGGTGAAGGAGAGAAATGGAGAATAAAGGAGAGAAGTGAGCTAATATAAGATATTTGCTTTAATAAAGCAAATAGTAACTTCTTTACTTATCTCTTCTTTTCCTTTCTCATTGATGACTCATGTGGTGACTCCCCACATAAAAACCGGCCCCCTCTAAGTACTTAACATACATAAGGCCTTGTTTGGCCATTTAGCTAATTAGGGTTGACTTAAGTCAAAACTAGCACTAAATAGTTACTATTCACTAAACAAGGCACATAATCGGGAATTTTTGATTTCCCATTGATTTAGACCTCCTAATGTGATACTAATTAGTACACATGTTGATTAAAGAGTAATGATGGACATTTAGCCACTCAAAACTCAATTCTAAGACAATTTCTCAAAAATGTGCTTTAAGACTTCTTAAAGCACATTTTGTGTTTTAACTTGTTTTCAAGCTTGGTTTTCTTTGCTAATTGATTTAAAATGACCATTAGGATATTACTAAGGTCTTATCATGATATTTGGGTACTCACCCAAGTCTCTCCAAGCTTAGAGCACGTTTTTGCCCTGATTGCCTTTAAGGCACTTTCTTGTGTTTTCCTTGGTTAAAATTGTCTACCAATCCTTCTAAGGCATATTATAGCCTTACTACATCATATTTTGATGTTTACTTAGCATACTTAGGTTTGGGGTATTTCATTTAATTTTTATTATAGGCTAACTTCCTTTCTAATAGCCTAAAACTTCAAAAAAAAAATAGAAACAATGACTTTCACTTACTAAAAATTGAATTGCCACTTGGTTAATATATCTACACATAGTCACAAACCTGGATAAATTTCTTTGGAGCCAAAACATAAACTTATGAAAGGAAAATCCAAGCTCCTTTATATAAAATTTTCTCTCTCCTTCAAAAAATACCCAAAACAATTTGAAATCTTTTGAAATTTTAACACATGATGTATGATCATATTTGAGAGAGAACACTGTTTGATTTTATAACTTTGAATTTCCCACATTTATTTACAAATTATTGAAGATGCCAGAGGGCAAGATTTTTATAAAATCACTCGTTTATCCTAATGATGTGATCTGAACTCTCTAAATTCTTAAAAATCATCCTTTATCTACTGTTAAAATTTCATAATCAGATTAAATGTACAAATTGGTCAACCAACCATGCTAAAATTAGATCACTCACCAAGATTTACTTTTGCCATTTCACCTATGTTTTTTCTTATATAAAAAAAATCTCCATTGACCTAAATTTAAAGTCAGAGAGAACCATTCCCAATAAGTTTCCCACAAAAATTCACATCAAGTACCGTAACTCTATCGAAATCCTACCAAAATCACACAAAATACGTTCCTAGCTCTTCCACTCAGATTCCATTCACCAAACCAGCAATTGGAGCACATTAAAACATGAAAAAAAAACACATAGGAGTGCCACCAGAGGCTTGAAGTCATTGCTCAACAGAAGTCAACTGGTGAATTAATCGAAGAATCCCGACGTGCGTTGAAACCTCCTAGGAGCATTGAAATCAGGTTAGTAACTCGAAGTTCCTTAACATACAATCTCCACACAGTTCTCACGTTAATCCCCTACAAAAGTTCGACCTTAAAGTGGATTTTTCTAAGTTTTATTACTTTTTTCTCTATGACTTGTGTGCTAAGTTGTGTCTTAAATTCACTTTCAAATTTAAAACTTTTCACCACCAATCAACTTCGAATCATCTAGGGAACCCACCCTTAAAATTTGAACAAAAACCTACACCGCATCGGTGTAAAATTGTGGTACAAGGGTTGTCCTCACTATAGGACGCTGCGTCCAAGGTACCAGACAACCCTCGAAAAGCGACGGAATTTTATTTTAAGTCTGTTTAATTGATTTCTGGGGTTTGTTCGGTGTCCCGAACATTTTAAATTTTTTATCTTTTGCTAATTTTTAGTTTCCGATTAATTTCCTAGATTTTGGCACGTGGTTACAGACAATAGATCTGTGGTCACAGGCGACGGCTAATCTGACCTAGTCGAGTTTAGAAACCCTAGTTTAGGTTAGGCGGTTTTCTCTTTTAATTTATGTAAAAATAACCTTGAAAAATCCCAAAATACAGAAGCTGCCTCACATAGTAAATCAACTTTAGGTTAAAACCTTAAAATGACATTAATAGGGAAAAAGAGATTTGAAGGGTAATGAAAGTAAATTGAACTCGGAAAAGACTATATACCAAGCCCCCGAACCCGAATTCTAACCTTTCTGAAGTTATAATGAATTTTGTTTTATAACATAACTCTTAAACTTATGTTATAAGTGCACCTAGAACCTGGATAGATCCTAGACATTAGACCACATAGGATAAGTTTCGAAAGCACGGGCACACATCTAGAACAATCAAAGTACTTTAAATATGTATCATAATACTTCTAATTGCTTTGGAGCTTACCTTTCTAGTGGGTAGGCATAGCATGTGTTATGATCTAGTGCTCAAGTCTCGTAGGAAGATTCTATTCGGTGACTTAATGCACAAAAGAAGCATTTGGACGATGGTTATCACACTAGACTTGGTAAATTTATTATTAGGAGGAGCAATAATTACTTCTATTAAGTAATTAAGCTTGATGTTTAATTATTAAAGTGTTGGTGAGTCTTAGAACTAGCATAAGTTGGATCATTTGTTAGATTTGAGTATTTAAATAACTTAAATTGCTCTGTTAGTTTGAGCTGCTCTGTTAGTTATCTTAGTTTTGTTAGCAGTGGTATTTTGTCACGGCGTTAGTTTCTTGACCGTTTGGTCAATAGGCTTTATTTAGTAGCTGATAGGTTGCCAAATAGAGATGTCGAGTCGCGGAGACTAGAGTGTGTTCTCTCTCTGAGAGTTGAGTCCTTGTAACCCTTCCACGTTAGGTATTCCTCTTCTCCTCTGTAAAAGCCTTCTCGGTGGATCGATTTACAGTAATACAAGAGGTCTTGCAGTTTTTTCATGGTATCAGATCACGGTCATGGGACCGAGCTCCTATTACTCCTGTCTACACTTCTTCACCGGCTCAATCTGAAATACCCCAAACTTATTAAACATGGATTAAATATTTAATTACATCAATTAAGGCCTAAACATGCCTTAAAAGTCAACTGAGAACAACAGTGGTCAACACAAAGCAAGATGTTGCACCCTTTGACTGGTTAGGGTAAATAAATACCCAAATGAACTTCTTAGGACCTACAAAATTTGTCCTAAGTTTATTAACATAATATTAAACATATTATAATTGTTGGACAACACCCCAACACAAAGAACAAGCATTTACATGCTTCAAGGTCAAAAAGGGCAAAAATGTGCTCTAAGAATACCTTAAAGGTCTAATGACCTCTAAATGATATAAAATTGGATACCATGATCAAATATCATGTAAGGGACACAACAAAACCGTTGTCAAAGAAAACCAAGCTCAGAAACACCTTGCGACACAAAATGTGCACTAAAACTCCTTAAAGCACTTTTTGTGTAATCGCCTTCTAAATTGGTTTTAAATGGGCTAAAAGGTTATAATTACCTTAAATATGAATAACATATCATATTATATCATGTTAGGGATTTAATTTCGAAATTTACAAATTTTTACAAATTTAATATTAAAATTTAATAAAACCCTAAAGTGGGGCCCGTTTAGGTCAACATTGACTAAGTTGGTCAATGTTGACCATTGACCACGATTGGACCTCTTAAAATCGGTGGAATGAGTCTCCTAACAGACCAAGAGACAATTCCCATGTGACAATTTAATATACCACCTTACTTTTGCATAAAATAAGAAAAAACATACTTTAACATATAAAACTAAAAGGTTGTCTACCACTTGCTTACCCATGTGATGAGCCAGCCGATTTTGGAGCCCCTCTTCCTCCTTGTTATACGGTGCTCCAAGCAAGAACAAGACAAGAGTGATGAGTCACCTTACACTTATTGCTTAAAGTAACAAATTATCTCATTTTTGAATCAATTATGTACAATTATTCACCCACCTTTCTCCAAACAAGGACGGCTGCCCCTTGCTGTTGTCTCCACCGATTAAGCCTTCAATAATCAACACCAATAAGTCATTGGTGAGTCATCAAAACAATAAAGACATAAAATAAGTAAAAAATGTGTTTTAAGGCAAAATTAGGTCATTTTCCTCATTAGTCCCATTCCAACCATGGGACTCATTGCCAAACTCTCTCTTTGGCTTCCTTTCAACCGTAGGTAAGCACTCCAAGCACCATTGATGAGAGCTCAAGCTCTAGGTAAGCTCCTAAGGCATAAAAATGCCCATTTTCTTCATCTTTCTTTCCTTTTTCCATTGATCTACACTCCAACCTTTTCTATACATCTATGTAGAGTGTTTTGGAGGTTAAAGGAAGGATAAATTTCGGCCATAACAAGATCTAAGGAGAAAAGTTCAAGTCTTGACCATTTAAGGTAAAAATGTGCTCTAAGCACATATCTCTTCTTCCTTGTGAATTTCGGTTGTAAACATTGGTCCCTAGCCTTATTTTCATCTCCTTTTCATGGATTCAGTTGGTATACCAAGATCTACAAGGAGTAGCTAGATCCAAGCCAAAAACACCATTTTTGGCATCTTAAACAAGGTAAAACTTAGCCATCTTCCAAGCTAATTACCCACGGTTTTATACCTTGTTTTTAAGAGTGTTTTGATACTCTTTTTACTGGAAAAATAGGGTCGAGACAGATCTATAACAAGCTTGAAGATCTAAGGTAAAAATTCATGATTTTCATGACTTAAATTACTTTTCATGGTTAGCTCATGTTTGGAGTTTAATCATGTCTTGTTTTCTACATGAAGACAAGTAAATCAAGCTGTGGAGAAATTCTCCTTAAGGTGGCCGAACCAAACAAGGCTTAACCAAAGCTAAATCAAGGTATAAATCACTTAAAACCTTAACTTGATACATTAATACAAGTTTGAGCTTATGAACATTAATTTCCGTGAGTGAAGAAGTATAATAAGGTCATGTTTGACCTTAAAATGATTAAGGAATGGTTTAATAAATTTTATAACTAATTAAACAAGCATAACTGTCAAATTTAAGACATTATGTGGAAGTTTGGTAATTAAATAAAAGGATGTGTGGTGAGGCTGAAAGTTTATGTGTATTTTGGGACATTTATGTGTAATTCATTTTGTGAGCAAATGTTTGTAATAAGGCCATGTATTTTAGGCCATTTTATTTATGCATTTACAAGCTTTTAATTAAGTTTAAGTGGTGAAAATGCATTACCGAACAGAAATGGGGTATTAGGTGTAATTAAATTAAATTTAGGGGCTTTATAAAAATAAGGCCGAAAATTAGAGGTTAAAAGGAGTTAAAATAAAGTTTATAAGATTTTATAAAGTTTTGAGGGTTAAATGGTAATTTCTGAAAAGTATGGGTGCAAACCGTAATTATAAGGAATTAATGGTCAAGGAAATATTAAGGAGGTCAACCTTGACCATATGCTAGGTTTTGACCAAAATAAATAAGTTAGATAACTTATTTAAGGTTTTATAATAAGATAAGTATTTGATGGTAACAATTATATAACATATGTGGTAAATATGTTATTACCGAAAATAAAGGGTGTACAATGGTATTTTAAACACCCATGGGCTATTAGGAATTTTTAGGAATTTATTGGGTTGTTTTTGGAATTAAAGTAAACTATATATGTATAATATATAGGTATTATGTCATTATGACACTTTGGAGAAATATAGATGGTGCAATGGTAAATACCGAAAGTATATGGGTTAATAAGGATATTTATAACCCTTTGGAGAAAGTTGGTGATTTTTAGAATTATATAAGAGTATTTATTAAGATATGTGTATAATATATGGTTTTGATGATATTGTAAAACTATATGTTATAAATTGGGCCAAATGGCAATTATAAGAATATGGTGGGTCTGTTCGGAATTTACAAAAATAACCATAGGTTATACTCTTTTATAAGTTAGAAATGTTATTTGAATGGTATATAACATGGTAAAAAGAAAGGGGTGATTTTGTAAATAAAGGAAACTATGGTATATGAAAAAGAATATGGTTTTTATATGGTGCCCATGCGGCAATAATAAATAGTTTTGTATAAAAACTATAGGTTATAAGTTAAAGGGGATAAAAATATCACATTATATGATATTAGTATATGGTATAACATTACATAATGTTATGTGGTCAAAATGGAATTTAAATAAAGTTAAGGGCTGTACCGAATTAATAAGAGTTGGAAAATGAATTCTAGACTATGGTCTATAACGTTATAAATGTTTAACAATTATATGGTATTTAGGTGGTTTAAAGGAATAAATACAAGTAAGGATATACCATTAAAGAAAGTGGCAAACTATAAATAAATGAGATTTATAACTAAGGTATTTATGGAATAAACCTTAGGAGTTGTAATTATGCAACATAAAATGTCACATATATTGGGATAGCAATCTTAATATAAGTTGTACAATACAATACAACTAATGGAATAGTCATCTAACATAAGAAGATAAAATGTAACATATGAATAAAGTTTATTAAACTCACGAAACTTACCTACGTGGTAAATATATACATACACAAGAATAATGTATATAAGGTGGATATATGTTATGGTTGGAAACCATATACATAATGGTGGTGGTTATTTTTAAAAAAATAATATAATAATAGTTACGAACTATAAGTTATGAGTTTTGATGCAAATATTATTTGCTAAAAATTATGGAGTATATAATACAATGTATTATAATGGATGATGGAGAATGATACAATACAAAAAAAAAGAATATAACATAATATAATCATGCATGCATACATGCAACTATGGGTTACGTACCTAAACTAGATGGTGGATAAGATTAAAAAGAAATACAACGAATTAAACTTAACAATTGAAATATTATGACGTATGAGTTTTAAGTAACAAAGCCGACTGTTTTAGAGAAACCCGTAACAATAACTGTAGAAACAGGGGTGAACTGTCGGGGTTACTTGTTATTCTGACACACCGGATGTAGTTAGTCATGGAGACTGACTTATAGTTTTATTACCGTTTAGAGTATACTTCTAACAAGGACGCTAGACGAGCTAGCGACTACACGGAGGTAGGATCTTGCTGATTCATACTCCACCGTAATACAATCAGGGTGAACGGTATGTAAAGGGGTTTGATCTGAGTTGTCCTAAGGTTGCTCCTTGGGCTCGGATTTGTTTGATATAACTTGTGTGTTATGTGTGTGGATACATGTATGTGTTTAAGTGTTACTGCATTACTTATTTATGCACGAGCGTCCCACGGGACTAACACTACGCCGACTATAGATCGACTTATATAAACATACATATACGTTATTGTGATGACATGACGGTTACTTGATATAATACCATAGTATTAATATTAAGTATATGGTAACCTGAGTAAAACACTTAGGGATGAGTCACGACATTGTCGGTCTCTAGAGCATGGATCTCGAACATGAATATAACCTAGATTACTTCTAGGTATGCGTGACCCATTGGGCCGCTGATTAATAAATGATATTCTCCATAAGACTAAGAGCAGATCTTAAACATTATGAGAGAGAGATGGTATGAGATGAGGTGAGGAATCCCGATAGTTTACGAACTACTTGGTTGCACATTTGTGATCACTGAGGGGTTTCCTAATTGGATTCCGCTCCAGGTTATATCCAACGGGCCCAAACTGGATCGTGGATCAGGTGGCTACGGCCTTTTTTGGACGTCTTACGAGACATAAGTGAGTCAGGGGCCTCCGGACCTCTGGCGAAATGAGCACCTTTGTGTGTATGGGAGGACTACTGTCCAGGGTGAGGTTATCGGGTTGTCCTAACATGACGCCCAACTGATATTAATAATTAAACATGGTTTGATAGAGCCTACAAGGCTAAGGTAAATTAAATATGAAAACTGTACGCCACGGCGAATGTACATTGTACATATGGATGGGCTTGAAAGCCAAACTAAAATAAATTGACAATGGATGGTGGACGCTACGGCGATTGTACATTGTACAATATATTGTTAATACTCGATACGTTCGATATACAAATGTTGTTTGAAATATTATATGAGTGTTTATGGATATTTGAATGGATGGTTAGTGTTTATGGATATTTAGATGGATGATTATGTATATTATCCATTATATATTGTAGTATTGTTATAACTGTAAAATGGTAAAGCATGAAAGCAATCTAATAACAAGATGGTTAAAATGACAAGTGACCAATAGGGTCCAGGCCCGCATACTCAGCGTCTATCGCTGATACTACACCATTACAGGTTGTTGATCATTGTCGAAGCCGAAAGAGCAAGAACTGGGTAATTAGAGTTTTGCTTTTGTTACTACACATGGAGATGTTGTATAGCAATGAGGATGGTGAATTGTAATATGGTAAGGTTGTGTATATTCAGGTTTGGGTAGACGCTCACTTGTCGATGTTTATGATTGATGGATTTAGTATGATGTATAGGAGTTTCTCGTTATCACGGCGGTTAGCAGTTTGTTTACGTTGGAAGTTGGATGTAGTTTGGCTTCATTGCTCGCATGGCGAGTAATGGCCGGTGACAGCCGAGTGAGTTTTTAATTGTTATTATTTACCGTTGCGAGACGTTTTATTTATTGCTACGTGAGAGATTATTACGTTGTGGAGGGGTGTTACAAAAGTGGTATCAGAGCGGAGTACCGCTCTGATGACGAGATAATAGGTTATGACAGTGAGCTTAGGACTTGGGGAAATTACGGGAAACATTTTGGAAGTATGAGACGATTCGACTTAGAAAGATATTGTGTCTAGTAACGCAAATTGCGTGACATAGTAGCCTTTAAGGCAATTCAATATCTACTGGTTGTGTACGGTAATTTACCGATTATTTATGTGACATACTGCACTACAGATGTCTGGGGGAACTAGAGGGCGTGGTACTGGAAGAGGTGGAGGCGGTGACCCCGTTATTCCAGGAGTTGCAGAGACGGTTGCTGCTGTACTCGCACAGCTTGGTACTCAAATAGGAGGAGCACCAGCCCACCCGCCACAGCCCAGGGAAACGAACTGGCTAAAGTCAGTTACAGAGACCCGACCACCTACATATTCTGGGGAGCCAGACCCCGTAGCTTTGGAGCGTTACATTGTTGAACATGAGAAAGCATATGAAGCTGTACAGGTACCTGACGACAAGAAGGTCGCCATTGCTGCTTTCCATCTGAAGGTGCAGCCCGCACTTGGTGGAGGTTGGTCAAGGACCAGCACCTGGCTACGCCCGACTTTTCGTGGGCTGCCTTTGTAGAGTTAATGAAGGGAAGTACTACCCAGCTCATATTAAGCAGAAGAAAGCGCAGGAGTTCGAGACATTGACCCAGGGAGGTCTGACCGTGGATGAGTATTACGCTCGATTCATTGGTCTGTTGGACTTTATCCCCGGTGTGGATTACTCAGAGACCGTGAAGGTCGAGTAGTTTCCGGGGAACTATTGTTTCGCATCCAGATGGCGAGGGTGCTACCCTCTACCTACCATCCCAGGTATTAACATGAAAAAGCCATAAATTCTTTACTTGTTACATTGCCTATGAACTTCGTAGGAACTTACCAATGAGATTCCAGGAGTGTTATGAAGCTGCCTCGAGGATGGAGCTAATGCTCCAGACTCGGGAAGAGACTCTAGGGGCAAAGAAAGAAAGAACCCTGAGGGAGAGTCTGAGGGTGGAGGAGCAATCTCCAGGCGATGGCCAGAAAAAAGGGAAAGTAAAGACTTATCCCGTTCTAGATTGTTTACCATATTAAATACCTTATGAATGCTGACCCGAAACCTTGAACAGGAAATTCTTTCCAAAGAAAGGGCAGCAGGGTCACCAGGGAAGAAAGGAAAGGAGCCCGCCTTCAGTTGACCGGCCCCGCTATTGATGCTAAGCCTCTAAGATCTGCACCTCCTAAGGTTGAGAACACCTACCTCATAAATCAAATGCAATCTTAATCTCTATACCGCTAGATTTTAAATTAAACTTAAATACTACATCAGGCACCGGACAGCCCCAGCGCATTTTTACTATAAGCATTGTGGAAGGACCATCCTGTGGGTCGACTGCGAAGGCCGCAAAGTTATCTGTCGGTCTTCAAGAAAGAGGGCCATAGGGAATTCGAGTGCTGGATGAACCCTGAGAGCCGTAATTACAGGCCACCAAAGAATACTCAGAAGACCTCAGTTGGAGGATCTGGAGTACCACGAGGCGGTCAGGATGGCCAGACATCTACTGATGCTGGAGCCTATAAAGACAAAGGAGTAGATAGGGCATGAGCACCCTGACTCCATGAAACCACTGGTGGAAGACTTTTTGCTTAATTTGTTATGTACTTACTTGGGATGTTAGAGAGGGACATGTTATGAATATGTGGGAGTGTGTCATTGACCACTCGCCTTTCTGTGTATGACTTTGGAGACCAGATTTGTGAACTTGATGCGAGTAACCTTGAGACCATGACGGATTATATATATATGAACAGGATGTTTAAGCTTTCATTATCATGTAGCCCATACTCGACGACACAGAGTCAATGGGACCGGTGATTACTGAACCAAAGTTTCCACCTGCATGGCGCACTTGCTATTGCAAGCGCTATGACAAGTAAACCACTGAAATTTCCATCTGCCTTGCGCACTTGACAGAGCAAGTGCAGCAACAGCAACAGTAACAGCACTGCAGATACTACTGCAACAACTACTACTTTTTAGTCTTTTATCATATACATAAAAAAAATGTGTTTTCCAAACGTTTCTATTCAAACCTTGAGGTTAGAAACCTATGCAACTATGGAAGGACCGTTAGTCCAACCACTACAACTGGAGGGAAATTATACAGCCACTGTGATGGTAAACCACACAGTTTATTTGTTTGGGAATTTGCAGACAAGGCTTATTAGCCAATACCATCAGTGTATACCCACATTTAATGCAATCACTACTAGTGATGAATGTTTAGTCCTTATGGACAAGCATACCCTTGTAGATGCACCACGTCAGTGAGGATGGTTGGGAAGTGAAGAGCCAAGTTGCTCAAGCTATTATGCAATTGCAATACATCCAATAAACAGATGAGGGAACGAAGATGAACTATGGATGAGATATGATCATGATAATAAGAAGAATAGGAAATAGTGTGCACTCAATGAGAACGAAACAGAGAACCCAAGTTTCTAAAAATAGCCACAAATTTTTACGTTACAAACCGGCGTTATGGCTTACGATTATGAAACGAATTACCACTGATGCCACCAGGGCAATAACACTATTACCAGATAACCGATACCATGAACTATTAAAAAACACAATAAGACGAAAAAAAAAAGAGATATCCATCAGAGGAGATTGACAACAGACTAACTTCACAATACCCGTGTGACAGACTTACCAGTTTTATAAACGAGACATGGGACGACCGCACTCCTTTAGAGCATGTGGCCTGACAGACTTATTTAGAGTTAGTCGGGTAAGTAGTAATGTATCAGTACGTACCATCCCCTGCAAGTAGACAAGTAGTGTTAGGAACACGAGAAGTAGTCAACTCCATTCTACGGATAGTAAGATGGATTACCTCGAGATGGACGAGAAGAGCCGCAGTTGAACCAACGGGCTAAAGAAATCATGAACCTTCAATAGAGAGCAGTAGACAGTGTACAGAGAAGACAGGGAAAACAGTTCAGAACAGGAATCCAAAAAAAAAAATAGGAAAACCCATTGGAAAAATATATGTAGAACCTCAAAAGGATCGAGCAACTTTTGCAATCCAGAGGAATCTACCAGATGATATGGACATAAACGCGTGACTACGCGAGGATAAAAGATAAAGCTATATGATAGCAGATACCTTAGCAAAGGAACATGGATTTGGAAGTACCACTCACAGGATAATTCGCTCATCTTATCGTTTGACTCATTAGATTTAGCTTCTGAGAGTTTACGCCTCTGCACCTGTAGGACTGAGTGTTTTGGTATGGCAACTTGTGCAGTTACTAATTTAGTGGGATACGGAAAGATGTAATGGATATCAACACGAGTGCGTATAAAAAAATACAACAGTGTGTTACTCTCCGGAACAAAACCACCAGGAGACATGGATGACAAACATCATCCTTGTGGACAATAGGCTGGTACGTCTAGTATCAAAGACAAGTGCAAAGAGCACTAAGTACTACCAATAGCCATGTCATATTACATCTCAAGCTGAATATCAGTGAGAGAAGACACACGCAAGTATGCTAGTGATCCAATGTAACACCCCTACTACTAATTCAGTCGTTACCGTCCAGTCTTCTCGCTTTTCCCGAGTCACGCAGCGGATACATACTTACATACGTCGGGTGATACAATGCCCGTTAGTCACCCATGTGACTATAAGGCTACTACTGTTACATACGCATCGTCTGATGGCCGGAATATCGAGTACTACTTAATACAATACATACTCTCATTACTACTGGATACTAACATACTCCATTCGATACATACTCATTCTACTACCCTCCCAAATTCATACATACTCACTAGGAGTCAATCTACTACCCATTCCTCACAACTAGATACTTCTAATTACAAGGCGCGTCGCCGGTCTCTTACCTTGACCGCATTCGCTCCGGGTACCTGCACACTAAAAATGTTCCCCCGAGGGGGTCAGCTTACGCTGAATATGATAACCGCATACCCCGCGTACTAGCGAGGGTACGCCGACCATTTGGTCGCATACATGCAATTCATTTCCAATACATACATTCATACATACATACATACATGCTTTCATTCACGCTACTACAATACTACACGAGGTATACATACATACGCACAGTACTATACATGCTTGGAGGACAATACAAGTCAACCAATGCTTACTTACCATTTTCCAGAACGCACATACACAATACATACTCATTACATATCCGATACGCAATACGGAGACACAATTCTCCAATACATACAAGGTCCAGTTAGCTTCATTACACACCCGGGTTTATCGGGTGTTCGATACTCTTTTACTTCCGGTCGATGACTTACAATAGTCAAGACCAATACACATACAATACTTACTTCATACATACTTTACTTCCAGTTAAGTCGGTATGACCTCCGGGCAGGGATTACTACATCCCACCACCGGGCTTTAGGGTGGCCCACTAATCCAGGATGCTACCCATTCAAGGGAATTGGTCCAAGGAAAAGATTATAGCCAGGATTCGGATCCAACCTCTTGTGTTTCCTTATCCTCACGCGTGGCCGAAACTATATCGGACTTCTACTCATTCCAGTTACTCATTACCCAAGTTAGGAGTTAGAATGTTAGGAATTAGTAGAAGTCAATACTTCATTTCCATTCATACATACAATACTCAAGTACGCAATACTTACACATACTTCTCAATTCCATTCATTCATTTCATGAATTATACAAACTAATTGTTCAAGAAATACAACAAGAACAAATAGTTCAAACACAGTTAAGTGCAATATAAATCCGATTCGTGCATTTATCTTATTGGTGATCACATAAGCACACAAATCGGGGTAACCAGGTTAGGATACAGAGCATGAAGAAATCATACCGTTCACCGTCGTATATGTACTACCGGGTCCCCTTGAAGATCAACTTTTTGGTTCCTATACATACATGAAGTAGTAGGATCAAGGATCTATTATTGATCTACTTACTCCTTCACTGATACTTTCAATATATACTTACTACTTCATCACTTTCTTTCTTGGTTATAAAACTATTCTTTTCCTTATTACTCCTTAAGCTTGCTTCCTTACTCATTTACTCACTTCCTTACCATTATTTCTTCATTAAGGGTGTATTACTACATACATATACTTATATGTGTATAAGCATATATATATACATACATATAATTACTATAGTCATATTATAACAACATTTTTTTTAAGTGTTTGGGCCGTCCGACCCACCGTCCGACCCAACCCTGGGTCGGACCATTCCAGTAAGGTTCGTTCCCAGAAAATTACCCTGTCCGACCCAGCACTATTCCGTCCGACCCATACTCTCTGGGTCGGACCATTCCAGAAGGTTTTGGTCCTGTCGTCCAAGCTCCGTCCGACCCACGTCCGACTCACCGTCTGGGTCGGACGAAGTCAGAAACTTCGACATTGTAAAAATTGCATGTCCGACCCATGTCCGACTCACGGCTCTGGGTCGGACCATTCCAGAAGGTTTAGTTTTCGTTTCTTAAGCCCCGTCCGACCCACGTCCGACTCACCGTCTGGGTCGGACGAAGTCAGAACCTTGCTACAGATTTTATTTTTCTTTCCCAACTTCGCCCATTGTTTCCCCAATCTTCTTACATGTAATCTCACATGTTTAAACACTACCTAGGCCCTTCAATCTGCCTTAGTTCATCCACTTTACATACTTACTAATTCTTACTTGTACAATTTCATTCCCATTCTTTACTTACTTCTCATTCTTATTCCAGCTTGTTTATACTCCTAATGACTCTCAATTAGGATTACTTAAGTCTTAAACAACTTATACAATCATCCCCAAACAAAGCCTTAACTTACAGCCCATTAAAATTTCTCTCGGGGGCATTTTTGGTGTTGGTCCGGGACCTTGTCCGGGTCCTGAGTCCCGGACCAACAAATTTCACAAGTCTCGGCTGATTTCTTGTTATGGTCCGGGACTTTATACATAAGCTAAGTCCCGGACCATACGTAGCTCTCATTCTCGAACTGATTCTCACTATGGTCCGGGACCTTATACCCAGACTAAGTCCCGGACCAAGCTTTAAGAGCAATTCTCGGCCATTTTACAAGGTGTGGTCCGGGACCTCTTACATGGCTCAAGTCCCGGACCAACACAAGTCTGTTACGCATTTTCAGTTTCTTCTCGCTCTGTTTCATTCTCTTCTTCCTCCATTGATTCCTAATGATTCCCATACCTTGATCTTACATGTTCTAGCATGTTTTAACACTAATCCAAGCATCTAAACTCACTCACATCCATCTCTAACCTCATCATTCAATCTTACTGATAAGTTACTCTTCCACTGTCATTTTTTTTTCTTCATCTGTTACAGAGCCTTACGTTTGCTCTTCTTCAAGCTGCTGCCTCTATTTCTTTTCTTTCTTCTTCACAAATGCTATGAGCCTCTAAGTGCTCTAGTTCCTGGGTAAAATTTGCCATAGCTTCCCTTGTTTATTTTACATTCTCAACACACTAATTTGTTCACAACCCATCTCAGTTCACTTCCCTGCTCAAAGTATATACATATGCTTTCACACCAGAACCCAAACGTTTCCCCTTCACTCAGCAGCACGTTCATTTATTCCAACAGATTCTAACTCAACAATTCACTAATGCCATCAATACCATTACACTCATTCCCCTTATATGGCTACGGTAGTTCACATTTGTTAAAGAATATACTTACACACACACACTGCACAAATTGAACAGAGGTAATTTACCTTGTTCTTGTTTTCCTTTTCTTATCTCTTCTTCTCGGTTTCTTGCTCTCCTTTCCTTCTTTTTCTTCTTCTTTCTGTCCTCTTTCCCTCTCCACTGATTTAGCAATACAAGCTCTCTAACACTACAACCCATATATTCACATTTCAATACACCATACTAATACACAATTTAACCCTAACCATTATGTAAGTTCTAATGTAGGTTTTAGGGTTTAGAATTGTATTACCTTCAAAGAGTGCAAGAGCTGTTTAGGATGCTCAAGAACAAGACTTCTCACTCTCCCAAGAAGCCAAAATCGGCTAGCATTCAAAGAACCAAACAAGGTCTTAGTCTACATTTTCGTTTTGCCTTTGAGGCTAGAAAAAGATGGAGTTTTTAAGGATATTTTTACCTCAATAGAACAAGGAGAACAAGGTGGCTCTAATGGTGGTCTTGAAGCTCCAAATGGGGTATACCCATAAAAACGAAAATTCTCCTTTTTGATTTTTGAAAAGAGAGAAATGTTCCTCTTGATGAGAGGAATCCAATGGTGTAGTTTTTGTAATTTTGGAGAAGGTTCAAGAAGGTTACAAGAGGAGAGAAGTGAATATTTGTGTTGGTTTCTCAAGCCCCCATGGCTGTCGCAGGAAGAAAGAAAGAAGAGGGAAAATTTCAGAGAGTGAGGGAGTGGGTTACGTGAGGAAGAATGAGAATAAGGGAATTGGAGAGAGAGTGTGAGAGTAATAGTTACTTTATTGCTTTTTAACTTCTTTGTCTTTTGTAAATGAGAAGGGAATAAAGAGGGGGTGTGAGTGGGGCTGTGCGATCGGACACACAGAGAGCCCATAAGGGTTTTAAAATCCTTTTTACAATATTGGACACATAAGTCTTGGTTTATTATGTTTCTACCCCACGACTTCCCGTTTTTGACAGTTTTTACTAATTTCTCGTTTTATTGATTTTATTGGTTCTAAAGCTTCACTAATATTTATTAATGATTATTTAGTTGACCAAAATTGTTACGAGTCTATTTGACCCGCTTAAAGTCACGTTTCCCCGGTTACCTCGAAAAACGCGCTTTAATGTTCGTTAGTGTTTTTAATCCATTTTGAGGATCGGTTTTCTTCGGGATTGGTTCCCTAATATTTATTCAGACTTAATTAAGCCTTTAGAGTCCTTACAATACGCTAACCGAGGTCTCATACCTCCTATGGTTATTTAACGCTTATTTAGCGTTTTTCGCTTTTTAAGTGTTTCTTTATTTCTTTTGGATTTATTTTCCCTTACAAATACTTCTTAACCATTATTAGGCTCTTAAATACCTATTAGGATAATTTAATCGCCATATTTAAGGTCGGGGTATTTCAATCTACCCCCCTTAAGAACTTTGTCCTCAAAGTTGTTCGAGGCTATAAGTTTACAATGCTTACTCATTCTCACATGACTAATACTACGGTTATACAATCTTCCTCTTACTAATTCCCAAATCCATTACTCAAGGTTTCTACATACCATACCATCCAAATATACTATAGTTACTCCAATCCGCGCTACTACTAACTATCTGGTTCCTCATTACAAAATTCATACATACATACAGTACAAAGCTATCCCCAAAGCAATGCAATACACATACAATCCCGCAGGCACTCAGGTCATCTCGACACAGGACTCCTCTATGTCCTGCTGCCCTTGGAATAATACAACATGCTACCCTACCATCTATTCCGGTAAAAACTCCTACCATTTTCTCCATACTAAGGGAAATTCCTTCACCACTATTAATTAGAAGTCTTTCTAAAGCATCCAGCTCCAAGTTCCAATTTATAACCGTTACTTCTATCCTATGTGTGATTCTTGTGACCACTTAAGGGGAGCTTCAAGAATCATTCGACCCTGATGTGATCAGCATCAGTGTTGAACTATCTTTCCACCCAATTTGTTGTGTTCGGTTTCCCTTGATCTGATCAGGATCAAGTTCGACTTCCCACATCAGTTTCAAACAAGCAAATGATTCAATTATTTTCACGTTTTATCTTTTTACTCTTCCTAGTCATTCATACATCTCCAAAGGATGGAATCAGTCCATCAATCATCCTCACACTACTTCCCAAATGCTTTACTCCACGGTTTAATCCTAATGCTCATTTCATCAACCTTCACTACTTCCATCCAATACTCACCATCATCTCCTATATTCTAACTAAGGAATACTACATTTATGAGATTTAGTTGTCTTCAATTGTTTCAAAAATTTTACTTACGATTCCACTACTCATAAACTTCATTCATCTACTATCCTCATTCATTTCGTACTACTTCTTCAAAGGTTACAATACTTGTGGAGCTCCGTCCACTACTCATTACCTTTCTTTTACTAATACTCTTACATTGGTGTTACAAGATGGGTATACTCCTCATATGGTATTTGCATGTCTGATGCCTAATTACCATAATTACAGTGTGAATGAGTACTTATGTTTGTTTAACATAGTATCAATCATCAATTTGGTTCTCATTTGTGCTATGCACATTATGGTTTATGTGTTTTATTCACAAAACTTACATTAAGCGTTTTTCGCTCTACCCCCCTTAAAAGGGATTACGCCCACGTAATCTACCATATGTTATTATTATTAAACATTGGTTTAATCAGTTTGGGCAAGCTGAAGCGTTTAGCTTCATTACGGTATACTATAGAATATGCTCTGGTCAAAGGGTCTTAACCATACCAATGGTTTAGTCTTTGCACCAAGAGTTCCTTTATGAGTTTATTTAACTCATATGTAATTCAGTTCTAGCCTTTTAGGCTTCAAGGCATTAATAGCCATTGTATTATGCTTACTAGGTACATTAATCTCCTAGCTAGGGCCCACTAGCTTCTGCTGCGCGACCCTGATAATTTGGGTTATCCACCCTTCTTGTTATCCTTAATGTGCTATACATCACCTTTTTATCCGTCTATTATGGAAATAAGGTTTACTAGGGAAATGCGGTATTCTTTTACCGTGTTTGAACTCAATGAGTTTAAAATTTATAGCCAGCTCTCTGGTAGTCTTCTGCACATACTATTGGTGCTTCTACGATTATTCGTTAAGCTCCTCCGACTTATTGTCGGGCGAGGTTAAGTCACTACTTAGTTGTAGTGCTTCCTCTGTTGTCACTAGCTTCTAAATCGTACCAGTTCTCCTGGTTCAGTACAAGTGTTCTTTACTTGTATGACCTTGCATTGATATGCGTCGGTCCTAGTGACTTCCTTAAGTCTCTCTTCACCTTTTATTCCATTGGAATTCACATCTGAGATTGTTAGTGTGTTTCGCACTCTTCGTGCTTCTTTGGCCGTAGGCCGCACGGTTGTTGCTAAGCTTGCTTAATTGGCTTGCCATGTCTGTTGGTGAAAAGAAGGATTTACTACGGTTTACATTCTCCATATCCTAGCCATCCCATTAGATCATTAGCTGCACAAGTGCAATACCAAAACACTCAGTCATACAGAGTGTAGAGGCGTAAACGCTTGACAGTAAGTCACTTATGTGATAGGAAAGAATATTTCTGTGTGTCATCTCATACTTATACTCCGTGTTATTGCTTAACTACTCCCTCATAGCGGTCGCTTGTTGCGCACCGTATTCTTACTCATTATACAACATCGTTTTTACTGTTTCTGTTACTGTGATAGTTCGTCTCTACTCATTGCCATTGTCGTTGGCACCATTTCCTTATGGTGTAAATACACTAGGAGGTTCCCAGTGTTCGTGTGTATGACGGTTGTCGTAGAATACTGCACGTTATCATCTTCCCATTGTGGAGATGTTCTGTTTCCAATTAGGTTTCATGTGTAGGTTAGCTTACCTCACATTCTATCATCATTTGTGATACAATTTACCAAGTGTCTTGATTGACAATTGATGAAGTAGTTTATCGGGTTACTAGCTCTCTTGAGCGTTGGTCAATCATGGTTTTCAATGTGTATTCACATTGGTTGTTTTGACAATTACTGTCTTTCCAGTGCTGAGCACTAATGATAGGCTCTAGCTGTGTAGTTTTTGCTTGTATGTATACTACCAGGACATCCCATGAAACTTCAAGGGTTTTCTGGTCCCGTTCTCCAATTGGAGGGTATTCTATCGCTGAGGTGAAGGTTCTTGTTGAGGGGTTTGTCTCCACTCATAGGTTTAATGACAAGGTTTGCCATGTTGGTGTTTACACAATGGTCCACTATATATATGGATGCACATGGAGTATGCTTACTCCTTAAGTCGTAATGGTTTGGAATTCTCATTTCCTTACTCCATCACCCCTTGGCAATATCTATTGCGTGGTTTTATTGTTATAATAGATGGAGCCTTTTCTAAGGGTTCACATCATTACCGCATTGGTGGTCTTTGGTTAACGAGGGGTACCTTCCCTTGGGTTTCCCGTAGTGTTCAGGTGTGGACTAGGCCAATGTTGGCATTATCATGATTCTTATGCCCCTGTGCTACCACTGCTACAGAAGGCATGGCAGTAATTAAGAACTCCGTCAACTGTATACTAGGCTGATGCTCTAGTGACAGTGACATTGAGTTGGCCATTACTCCAAGCCACTCAGGATGTTGGGTTTGAATTTATGGTCCAGTTGTTGATTTCTTGTCGTATGAGGCAATATCTCTTGTAGGTCTTGTTAACAATTGGTGCCGGTTTTGCAACCGTTTAAGTTTATATAACGTATTTGGTTTACGACTTCTGGGCCGTATTGCTGCAAGCTATGCTCTTTGCAAGCTGCTTATACATGTTTCCACTCCACGTATACCGTCATAGGTTGGAGGTATTACTAGGCTCCATGGTAAGTCGTGACATCACGCTTCCGTTCATAGGAGACCCCTTAGGCATTCTGGTGTTAATCAGTGCCTCTTAGTAATTTAGGGCATTTCCTGTTAAGTGAAATCCCTTCGGTGTCTTAACCGAGTGTGCGTTCCAGCTCCGTGCTTTTATTATGCTGCTTCATTGAACTGTTGTTAATCTAGACACCCTTCAAGGACTGCTCCTGGGTGTTGTTGGTTATGCCGTTACATCCGGCTCATGTTTATGATATGTTGTGCCTACTATACCGCCTTGTGGTATTGTAATTGAGCTATTCCCTTTTAGGGTTATAATGTCTCCCGTTCTTGGGTAGACTGTTTATACCTTCCTCTAGTGTTTAAGACTAGGTTTAATATCCTCTTCCATGATGGATTATGTTCTTTGGTAGTTTTATAGTTGTTCTTGGGAATTCTGTCCCGTTTGTTGGTCGTTGTGGTGTCCACGTTAGGCTCTTGCCTTACCGTGTTTAGGCTGGGTATACTTTCCAGCTGCCATGTATTTACTGATGTCCTGAGACATATCCAATGTCTACACTTACTAGTCTGTGCTCTTTGCACTTCTAGTTCTTATTCCTTATCTTCATAGGGTTCTCTGAGTTCCTTTATACTTGATCGGCTGAGTTGTCCAGCTGCTCTGGTTTGAACTTACTTATGGTCCGTAGAACGGAGTTGACTACTTCCCGTGTGTCGTACGCTACATGTATACATACGTGGGGTACCGTGTTGATACGTTACCACTTACCCGACTACTGGTCAGGCCCACAAGCTCCTTCGGAGTGCGGTCGTCCCACATCCCGTAATTGGGTACACTCGTAGCGTTCGTCACACGCCTAGGTGAAGTATTCTGTTGCCAACTCCTCTTGTATCATTCTATGATACTCACCGTAATTCTGTTGGTTTGGTTTTAAAATCCAAGGTTTTAAGAAAAAGGGTCTGTGGTTTTGAAAGAAAAATTGGTTTTAAGATCATGGTACGGTGTCAAAAGAAGTTCCTCATGGCATAGCCATGTTCGAAATCTTGACCAAGTCTAGCTTCATGCTGACTGGTATGAGGTTAAAGTAATGGTCAGGCCGTTGGGCCTTTCCAGGGTTCCATACTCCTAGTTGTTAGGGTGTGTGATCCTGTAGTTGCTTCTTGTAGCCACGGTACATTACTATGTACACGTGGTGCGTTAGAGTTCCTTTACATATTCCTGCCCTTACTGCACTTGCCGTGGCAAGTGCGCGGTACTGGTGGTTTTTGGGTAATTCTATACCGATCCCATTCATAAGTGGTAGTCTTGCTTACTCTTCCTTTGATCTTGTTGATCATTTACTTGGGTTAATCACTCTTCTGAGCAACTCCCCAGTGAGTCTGACATAGCTGTCATGGATCAGGGTACTTCTCCAATCCTTGGAGCTTCCCCTTTTACTTGGTTGTGTTGTTTCTTGTTGTTTATTCCACACTTTGGCTGTGGCTACTGAGCCTGATTTGGGGTTAGGCACTACAGTTGTAGTTATGTCAGGTTATATCTTGTGAATATTCCTGTAGCTGTCTGAGCTATGTTGGCCAGGTTTGTAACCTTTTTGGCGTTGTAGTTTCGGAGTCAGTCACTCCAGACTATGTCCTTAGCCAGCTAGCTCACCATTGGTGGTGTTGCTTGGCTATTACTGTTATCCCGTAGACTTGCGTCTCGGGTTTCATTACTGCTCCTGTTTCCATTTCGTTGCACAGTTAGTGCTTCTTTTCCTGTTACTGGTTGTTTAGCTAGGTTCTGCGACTGCTAAGCATGTCGCCCCATGCTGTTGCAAGTTATAGCCTCCTTCTGGTTGGAGTGTTTATACTACCGCTATTAAGTGCGGTTATTGTTGTTCAACCGGGATCCACTTCCGGGTCTTCCATTTCTTGGAATCTACCGTACGTCGGTTCTTGTTTACTGTGTGATTGCTTCACAACTGCCAGATCGGGTTTTCCCCGAGTATGAGAAAGCTTTTCTTCTCTCTGGCGTCCTTTCCCAAGTTATACAATGGGGTTTGCGGTGGGCGGGACTGGTGTTGTAGGTATCCGGTACTCACCGGTAGTTCCTAACTAGCATATCTCCAATGCTAACTCTCAGCCCTTAGCCCTAAGCTTCTAATTCCTAACTCGGTATTCCTAAGCTTGGTATTTCCAGTCATCAGAGCGATACTTCGCTCTGATACCACTTTTTGTAACACCCCTACTACTAATTCAGTCGTTACCGTCCAATCTCCTCGCGCTTCCCGAGTCACGCAGCGGATACATACTTACATACGTCGGGTGATACAATGCCGTTAGTCACCCATGTGACCAATAAGGCTACTACTGTTACATACAGCATCGGTCTGATGGACCGGAACATTCGAGTACTACTTAATACAATACATACTCTCATTACATACTGGATACTACGATACTCCATTCGATACATTACTCCATTCAATACAATACTCCACAATTCCGTACAAGATAATACACTACGCATACCGAGTTCACTAGGTTCCAAATCAATACAATACTTCTCCCAAATTCATACATACTCACTAGGAGTCAATCTACTACCCATTCCTCACAACTAGATACTTCTAATTACAAGGCACGTCGCCGGTCTCTTACCTTGACCGCATTCGCTCCGGGTACCTGCACACTAAAAATGTTCCCCCGAGGGGGTCAGCTTACGCTGAATATGATAACCGCATACCCCGCGTACTAGCGAGGGTACGCCGACCATTTGGTCGCATACATGCAATTCATTTCCAATACATACATCATACATACATACATACATGCTTTCATTCATGCTACTACAATACTACACGAGGTATACATACATACGCACAGTACTATACATGCTTGGAGGACAATACAAGTCAACCAATGCTTACTTACCATTTTCCAGAACGCACATACACAATACATACTCATTACATATCCGATACGCAATACGGAGACACAATTCTCCAATACATACAAGGTCCAGTTAGCTTCATTACACACCCGGGTTTATCGGGTGTTCGATACTCTTTTACTTCCGGTCGATGACTTACAATAGTCAAGACCAATACACATACAATACTTACTTCATACATACTTTACTTCCAGTTAAGTCGGTATGACCTCCGGGCAGGGATTACTACATCCCACCACCGGGCTTTAGGGTGGCCCACTAATCCAGGATGCTACCCATTCAAGGGAATTGGTCCAAGGAAAAGATTATAGCCAGGATTCGGATCCAACCTCTTGTGTTTCCTCATCCTCACGCGTGGCCGAAACTATATCGGACTTCTACTCATTCCAGTTACTCATTACCCAAGTTAGGAGTTAGAATGTTAGGAATTAGTAGAAGTCAATACTTCATTTCCATTCATACATACAATACTCAAGTACGCAATACTTACACATACTTCTCAATTCCATTCATTCATTTCATGAATTATACAAACTAATTGTTCAAGAAATACAACAAGAACAAATAGTTCAAACACAGTTAAGTGCAATATAAATCCGATTCGTGCATTTATCTTATTGGTGATCACATAAGCACACAAATCGGGGTAACCAGGTTAGGATACAGAGCATGAAGAAATCATACCGTTCACCGTCGTATATGTACTACCGGGTCCCCTTGAAGATCAACTTTTTGGTTCCTATACATACATGAAGTAGTAGGATCAAGGATCTATTATTGATCTACTTACTCCTTCACTGATACTTTCAATATATACTTACTACTTCATCACTTTCTTTCTTGGTTATAAAACTATTCTTTTCCTTATTACTCCTTAAGCTTGCTTCCTTACTCATTTACTCACTTCCTTACCATTATTTCTTCATTAAGGGTGTATTACTACATATATACTTATATGTGTATAAGCATATATATATACATACATATGATTACTATAGTCATATTATAACAACATTTTTTTTGTAAGTGTTTGGGCCGTCCGACCCACCGTCCGACCCAACCCTGGGTCGGACCATTCCAGTAAGGTTCGTTCCCAGAAAATTACCCTGTCCGACCCAGCACTATTCCGTCCGACCCATACTCTGGGTCGGACCATTCCAGAAGGTTTTGGTCCTGTCGTCCAAGCTCCGTCCGACCCACGTCCGACTCACCGTCTGGGTCGGACGAAGTCAGAAACTTCGACATTGTAAAAATTGCATGTCCGACCCATGTCCGACTCACGGCTCTGGGTCGGACCATTCCAGAAGGTTTAGTTTTCGTTTCTTAAGCCCCGTCCGACCCACGTCCGACTCACCGTCTGGGTCGGACGAAGTCAGAACCTTGCTACAGATTTTATTTTTCTTTCCCAACTTCGCCCATTGTTTCCCCAATCTTCTTACATGTAATCTCACATGTTTAAACACTACCTAGGCCCTTCAATCTGCCTTAGTTCATCCACTTTACATACTTACCAATTCTTACTTGTAAAATTTCATTCCCATTCTTTACTTGCTTCTCATTCTTATTCCAGCTTGTTTATACTCCTAATGACTCTCAATTAGGATTACTTAAGTCTTAAACAACTTATACAATCATCCCCAAACAAAGCCTTAACTTACAGCCCATTAAAATTTCTCTCGGGGGCACTTTTGGTGTTGGTCCGGGACCTTGTCCGGGTCCTGAGTCCCGGACCAACAAATTTCACAAGTCTCGGCTGATTTCTTGTTATGGTCCGGGACTTTATACATAAGCTAAGTCCCGGACCATACGTAGCTCTCATTCTCGAACTGATTCTCACTATGGTCCGGGACCTTATACCCAGACTAAGTCCCGGACCAAGCTTTAAGAGCAATTCTCGGCCATTTTACAAGGTGTGGTCCGGGACCTCTTACATGGCTCAAGTCCCGGACCAACATAAGTCTGTTACGCATTTTCAGTTTCTTCTCGCTCTGTTTCATTCTCTTCTTCCTCCATTGATTCCTAATGATTCCCATACCTTGATCTTACATGTTCTAGCATGTTTTAACACTAATCCAAGCATCTAAACTCACTCACATCCATCTCTAACCTCATCATTCAATCTTACTGATAAGTTACTCTTCCACTGTCATTTTTTTTTTCATCTGTTACAGAGCCTTACGTTTGCTCTTCTTCAAGCTGCTGCCTCTATTTCTTTTCTTTCTTCTTCACAAATGCTATGAGCCTCTAAGTGCTCTAGTTCCTGGGTAAAATTTGCCATAGCTTCCCTTGTTTATTTTACATTCTCAACACACTAATTTGTTCACAACCCATCTCAGTTCACTTCCCTGCTCAAAGTATATACATATATGCTTTCACACCAGAACCCAAACGTTTCCCCTTCACTCAGCAGCACGTTCATTTATTCCAACAGATTCTAACTCAACAATTCACTAATGCCATCAATACCATTACACTCATTCCCCTTATATGGCTACGGTAGTTCACATTTGTTAAAGAATATACTTACACACACACACTGCACAAATTGAACAGAGGTAATTTACCTTGTTCTTGTTTTCCTTTTCTTATCTCTTCTTCTCGGTTTCTTGCTCTCCTTTCCTTCTTTTTCTTCTTCTTTCTGTCCTCTTTCCCTCTCCACTGATTTAGCAATACAAGCTCTCTAACACTACAACCCATATATTCACATTTCAATACACCATACTAATACACAATTTAACCCTAACCATTATGTAAGTTCTAATGTAGGTTTTAGGGTTTAGGAATTGTATTACCTTCAAAGAGTGCAAGAGCTGTTTAGGATGGCTCAAGAACAAGACTTCTCACTCTCCCAAGAAGCCAAAATCGGCTAGCATTCAAAGAACCAAACAAGGTCTTAGTCTACATTTTCGTTTTGCCTTTGAGGCTAGAAAAAGATGGAGTTTTTAAGGATATTTTTACCTCAATAGAACAAGGAGAACAAGGTGGCTCTAATGGTGGTCTTGAAGCTCCAAATGGGGTATACCCATAAAAACGAAAATTCTCCTTTTTGATTTTTGAAAAGAGAGAAATGTTCCTCTTGATGAGAGGAATCCAATGGTGTAGTTTTTGTAATTTTCGGAGAAGGTTCAAGAAGGTTACAAGAGGAGAGAAGTGAATATTTGTGTTGGTTTCTCAAGCCCCCATGGCTGTCGCAGGAAGAAAGAAAGAAGAGGGAAAATTTCAGAGAGTGAGGGAGTGGGTTACGTGAGGAAGAATGAGAATAAGGGAATTGGAGAGAGTGTGTGAGAGTAATAGTTACTTTATTGCTTTTTAACTTCTTTGTCTTTTGTAAATGAGAAGGGAATAAAGAGGGGGTGTGAGTGGGGCTGTGCGATCGGACACACAGAGAGCCCATAAGGGTTTTAAAATCCTTTTTACAATATTGGACACATAAGTCTTGGTTTATTATGTTTCTACCCCACGACTTCCCGTTTTTGACAGTTTTTACTAATTTCTCGTTTTATTGATTTTATTGGTTCTAAAGCTTCACTAATATTTATTAATGATTATTTAGTTGACCAAAATTGTTACGAGTCTATTTGACCCGCTTAAAGTCACGTTTCCCCGGTTACCTCGAAAAACGCGCTTTAATGTTCGTTAGTGTTTTTAATCCATTTTGAGGATCGGTTTTCTTCGGGATTGGTTCCCTAATATTTATTCAGACTTAATTAAGCCTTTAGAGTCCTTACAATACGCTAACCGAGGTCTCATACCTCCTATGGTTATTTAACGCTTATTTAGCGTTTTTCGCTTTTTAAGTGTTTCTTTATTTCTTTTGGATTTATTTTCCCTTACAAATACTTCTTAACCATTATTAGGCTCTTAAATACCTATTAGGATAATTTAATCGCCATATTTAAGGTCGGGGTATTTCAATATATGTTTTGTGTTGGGATGAGTACTGTTGAAAGGTCTTTCCCTATTATCATGGGTTGGGATCAAGAATCTTACAAACGTAGAATAGCATTAGAGATGGAAGGTGGTGGCTTTGTTTGTGGTGCCAACTGCCAAGCAACCTAAATTTTCTGCCCCTTCTCTCGAGTTTAGTTCAATCCCACTTTTCCCTAGTAATGTCCCAGAGGAGGATGTTACAAATCTGAACAAGGGAGCTGACACTGGAAGTAGCATTAAAATGGTACATATTTTTATCTATTTTGTACCATATATTTTCATTCTCCGGTTTTATTGTTCTTTTTTATAACTTTTATTTATTTCTTTGTATTGTTATGCAAGGATGTTGCTGATGAGATTCATCTCATATCCAACCAAACTTGTGAACTATTCTATCGTTTCTCTTCACTGCACATATCTGCTGGTCACCTGGATGTGGTAAAATCTGTCATCTCCAAGTCTTTTGAGTTGTTTGCTATTTTGCAAACTACTAGCGCCGATTCAGAAACTCCACATGGCTTAGATTCTGGTCATTCTCTCTTAAACAATTCATTAATTGTCCAATCTTTCAAAAAGCTAGATGACACCTATTATTCATTTGAAAAAAGTCGCTCTGAAAACAACATTCCTTCTTTTCAAAATGATCCATTGTTGAGTACCTCGGAGCATGAGGATACTAGGATGGGTGTGAATAAAACTTTGGTAGAGGAGGATAATCAAGAGGAGAGGGCAGATGATGATCAAGAGGATGACATTAATCTTGATCTGTTGGTCAGATCTTTAGATGTCAAGGATAGTATGATGGATGATAATGTCATTTTGAATGGGGAGGAGAATGAAGAGGATGACATTGATGATGATGTACAAACTAGACTGGATGTCAATGATGACATAACAGATGCTAGACTTACAGTAGAGCATACTGTAGAAACAGAGGCTGAAATTGTTTTTGAGCAGAATGTTGAAACAGAGGGTGAAACTGATGTAGAGCAATATGAGGAAACATGCTGAAATTGAATTAGTGTCGAATGATGAAACAGAGGGTCAAGTTGAAGTAGAGTAGAATGAGGAAATTGTGGTAGGGGATAGGATCAAAAGGAAAGCTGCTGAGCTTGATCCTGAGGTTGAAATCAGAAGTAAGAATAAGGCTGATTCTATGGGGAGGAGGACTGCAGTAGTTGAGGATCCCCCTAAAGATGTTCCTTCCACTAGAGCCTCTAAAAGGTCAAAAAAACAACCTGCTTCTACTTCTATTGCACAAAAAAAAAGCAAAAGTAAAGGCTGTTACACCCAAAAAACCTTATAGGGTATCCACTAGGACAAGGAAACCCTCTGCACTTTTGAAGTCGCCTTACCATATGATGTCCGTGGATTTGAAAATGAAATTTTCAGCCTTTGAGAATGTTGTCATCAACTTTGTACTTGATGAAGACGGAGATGCATCGTACGGTCTTTTCTCCTTTATCATCTAGTTTCCTTAACTTTTTATTTATATATTTTTCATCTTTTGTTTGTCTAACTAAAAAGTTTTTATAGGAAATGTTTTTATGCTTATGGGTTCACTTCCATAAATCATAAAGATTTTAGGAGATTGCTACCTAGCCGTGTTGTGCCCAGTTCTGTGATTGATGGAGTTGCGCACATTCTCAATTCTGAGGGTAATTTAAGAGTTGGTGGACTGGATAGATTTATATTCTCTTCTAATGTTTATGTAAGTCTCATTTTATTCCCTTTTATATTTGCAGTTTTATTGTTTGCAGCATTTTAATTTGTACATTTTTAGACATCTGAGTGTACATGTCTTTCTTCATAACTGTATATCTGATTTTATCTTCGAAGTAAAAGTTAAAGTTCCTGTATGAAGTTTTATATATTTGCTTGTTTTTATTTTCATCCAGAGAGTATGTTCTGATCAAAGTGTTGCTGATGAACATACAAGAGTTTTTAATGTGTGTCTGGAAATGGGCAAAGAAATTTCAAGATATGAAAACAGAAAACAACATCTACAGTTGAAAAAAGTTGAGATGTTTTTGTTTCCTTTCTGTTATGAAGACCATCAGTTCTTAGTAGTTGTCAATTTCAAAAATTATAAAATTGAAGTACTAGACAACAGAGATTTGAAGGCTGATGTACCATTTGACTATGCTAAAGATGTTCAGCTTCTGGTAAGTTTCTGCACTGTTTTCCTCAATTGTTTCCTTTTCATTTTTTCTGTTTTGTTTTATGTATCTTCTTTGTGTGTATCTTACTGATTTGTGTTTTTAAAAACTTTGAAGGTTGAAATTTTTTTTAAGATGTTGGATTCATATCAAATACACAAGAAAAGTTCATTTGACCTCAATGTTCACGTGCTGCCTATTTTATGGAGGAGTAATAAACACCATGTTGATAGTGGTGTGTATGTTTTGAGGCACATGGATACTTATGGTGGGAATGGTGTGAACTGGAATGCTGGTTTTGAATCGGGAAAAGATGGGGTATGCATTTTTTTCAGTTGAAATTCATTTACTTAGTTTGTCATTATTTCTTCTTTCTTTTATCATTTTTTAATTTTCTTTTTTTGTTGTAGAAAAACACATTGAACAAACTACGAAGGAAGTACGTGATTAAGCTTGTGCTGAATGATCTCAACAAGCATAGGGATGACTTGTGTGCTGCTGTTAAACATAAACTTTCGTTTAGCAAATGAGTGGCTGGTGGCTCCATTTTGAGAGTAGATTGGTAGTTTTTTGTGTAGCAGTTTCTGATGTATTTTTGAGTGGAGTAGTGACAAAACAGATGCTTTTTAATTTAGTGAATCGGGAGTGTAGTCTAAGTGAATGACATGATGTAGATGTTAAACATATGATGGGTGTAAAACGTCATTTCTATGACAACTTAATGAACAAGTATGGATTACATGTTTAAAAGTGTAATTGTACATATCCAAGTGTGAGGATGTACATGTTCCAATGTGCATATGTACATGTTCCAATGTGCAGATGTACATGTTCCAATGTGCAGATGTACATGTTCCAATGTGCAGATGTACATGTTCCAATGTGCAGATGTACATGTTCCAATGTGCAGATGTACATGTTCAAAAGTGAGGGTGTACATGTTCAAAAGTGAGGGTGTACATGTTTGAATGTAAGGGTGTCCATGTTTCAATGATAATTCGTACATTTTTGTATGTCCATTTGTACAAGTTTACTTCTATGCTAAATGACTACAACCCCTCAGCTGCTTCTACTCTAACAAATCCTCAACGTTTACTCTTTTCTATGCGATCTGTGGGTTTTAGGGTGTTTTTTATTTATAAATTTTTGTACAACTTTTCTCTCTTATATGTACATGTTTTAATGTAAAGGTGTACATATTTTAATGATTATTTGTACATTTCTACACCACAACTATTTTAACCTATGTAAACCCGTCATTACAAACCCTAAAGTGCCTTTGACGTTTTAACTTTCCTAGGGTGGGGTTTGGGTGTTTTAGGGGGTAGGGTAATCTATTTGGAATTTATTCTATACTTTATATTGTCCTCACTGACTCGACAGTTTTTTAGGGTTTGTGGTAGTGGGTTTAGGGTCGTTAGACCCTAATCCCGCCTACTGCAAACCCTAAAAATGCCTTCAACGTTTTAGCTTTCCTATGGTGGAGTTTAGGTGTTTTGGGGGTAGGGTAATCTATTTGGAATTTATTCTATACTTTATATTGTCCTCACTGACTCGACAGTTTTTTAGGGTTTGTGGTAGCGGGTTTAGGGTCGTTAGACCCTAATCCCACCTACTGCAAACCCTAAAAATGCCTTCGACGTTTTAGCTTTTCTAGGGTGGGGTTTGGGTGTTTTGGGGGTAGGGTAATCTATTTGGAATTTATTCTATACTTTATAATGTCCTCACTGACTCGACAGTTTTTTAGGGTTTATGGTAGCAGCTTTATATGTACATCTTTTATTAGTTTCTTGTACATGTGTTTATGTTTGTATGTACATATTTGTACAAATTACTGTACAAGTGTTTTTTAGCGCCACAACCTTTTATGTTATAGAAAATTAAATTTTTGGCACATTACCAGAGTGTAATACTTATAAATAGTGGCATTCACTTTTACGAACTATTGTATAGTTTAGTGGTAAGATTTTGTTGCGGTGTACCACTTTTCATGAAATTAAGTAGTCTTTTTAATATTATAGTAGACTACTTTGCAGTGAATAACATTACATTATATCTTTTCAAACATGCATTTATTACACCCAATTTTTTGTGTTTCTATAGGACAATATAAAGTTTGTTTTCCAATCATTCATGTACCTTCAACCTTAAATGAACATTTATATGTATTAAGTTTAAATTTTCTCAATCTTTACAATTGTATAAGCTATGTTCACATTATTCTAAGTATAACTAATTTGTATTTAAGAATGAGAAATCATGCAACATCATTGTTGCGCTCCAAATCTGGCAAAATTCTTGAAAGTGTCCCTCCATCATCGATAGGATGCACAAATGATATACCTGACGCTTGCGCATCTTCATCGACATTCATCATTGCTTGGACACAATCTTTCTTCTGAATAAATTCTCTTATAGAATTCTGGCTTCTACCTTTCTTTGCTTTTCTTTTCTATAGTGCTTTTTAATCTTTGACTCTTTCACCCCTTTGTTTTGGATCCTTCGGGGTTTTGTATTATATTGGTTGGATGTTGATGATTTGCACTGATCTCAAGCACATGTCTCTCCAACTTCTGAATCAATTTTTTGTTTCAATTCCTTCCAAGCATTTTCACAAAAGTTTCTTGCGTCCTCATTTGACTCACTAGCCATTAGAAGAATCTGAAACCGTTTACCCATCATCGTTGTCCATGCTGTTTGTGACAATGATTCATGCCCGTCCGTCATGAAGCTTGAACTTTGATGATATTGCTTCTTCAGAAGTGACAAATCCTTTCGCCATCTTCGGAGAACATAACGATCAGCAAGTCTATTCACACAATTGATGTCTAGTATTCTTATGCTATGAGAGCAAAGAATTCCAACTTCTGTCAACAGCTTACAAGTGCATAATACACCACAGTCTTGTCTTTCAAATTTCACAGCATGCTTTATTATCTCCAGATCTTGCTGCCACACATGGTAGATAATAGTACCATCTTCTTGTGTGTTATACACTTCTTGGATTAAAGCCAATGATTTCATGTATTCTCTCTCAAAAAGTTTATATGCCTGAATTGTGTAAACTTCTTGTGCATCAATAAGAAGCTTCACTCCAGGAACTATCATGTCTGGTTTCCCAGTTGAGCTCTTCAAATCTGCTTCGTTTTCACGATCCCTCCATTCAGAAACAACTCTACAGAATGTATTGTAGAATTGACACAAATCTGCAGTTTTATGCAGATCTCTTGATATTGAATGGTTTGTAGTTTCACTCCTTTGTGAAGACAATGCGCCTCCTGAAAAATAATCCTTTGAATATGCTCTACACCATTTTTGTCTGATTCCGTGCAGTTTTCTCAGCCACACATTGTCTTCACATTCATACTGTTTCACAAACCTGCAATAATGAAACCAAACACTTTATTTTGTTACAATTTGAGTGCCCAGTTTCTGATATCAGAAAATAAGAGTACACGTTTTGTTGTATTTATGTACCTTTTATAAAACGCTACTGAACATGTCGTACAGTTTAGATGTACAACTAGACTATCATCTGCTATCAAAATTTAAAAAATATACAAACAGAAAGAAATATATCAGCTTTTAAGTTACAAAGGTCATATAAGTATGCATATTCTCACCTCCCCCATAGATGATTGAATTCAGCTTCAGTTTCGCAATATCTAAGAATATTTTGAAACTGTTCAGAAAATCATTTCTTCTTGTGATACAAATGATGTTGGTGTTTTTTTGAATTCTCCATCAAATGTCATATGCACAATCTATGTTGAGATGTTGGGAAAACTTTATCAATCGCAGAAGCCATAGAAGCACATTGGTCTGTCATTATAGTCTGTGGGGAAACACCATCCATTGACTTCACGAAGGTTTCAAATAACCAATTGAATGATTCAATCTGCTCATTCAAAAGAAATCCACATCCAAACATCATGTTTTGGCAATGGTTGTTCATTCCGACGAAGGGTGCACATATCATATTGTACTTGTTAGTGCGGTATGTTGTATCATGCACCACTAAATCGCCAAATAATAGATAGTCATTCTTCATTCTTCCATCGCGCCAAAAGAATCTGCATAATTTGCCATCAACATCGATACTAAAGTCATAGTAGAAATCTCTCTCATTTTGTTCTCTTCTCTTGAAAATCTGTACAAGACTGTGTGAATCTGTACCATCAAAGTACTCTTTCCTTTCAGCAGATAATGCATTATATGTCCTTTCTCACAAACCCCACTTGTGAGGTTCCACCTGATTCAGCAGCCAGAAATCTGATTGTTTTTGCAATAGATACACCATTTTCCTTCATTTGAGTCATAAATTGTAATTGATCTTCACTCACCTTCTGGTGTGATCGAAGTAAATGTATTTGACTTTCATCACAAAAAGGATGATTGTGAATCATATCATGAGTTGTAGCTTCCCAATTCCCAAGCTTGTCAACTTTAAACAAAATCTTTGCCTTACACCCTGTCCTTGAATCTGGTCTTGAATATGCTCTTGTGTCCAACTTCTTTAAATCCTTCTTTCTAGCACAAGAACAACAAAAGATCTTTTTCCGGACAGTACCATCTGGGTAATATTTCTGTGATTCCTTTCTTGTGCCAAAGCATTTTCGGAAGGCATAACTATTGTATAGATCATAAGCTTCTTCCTCACTTCCACAAATTACCCCCAGCAACTCTGATGTAGAACTTTCAGAGTATTCTGTTTCCTCTTCTTCTACTGTAACAGGTTGTTTCCCTTTTTCTGGTTGGTAAGATACTACAGCATAAGAATCTGTTTCATAGAAAAACAAGAAGTAATTTATAAGAGTACAACCATGCATCAAAAACTATTCAGAAATAATTACAAAACTGTACTTTAATACTCGGATACATGTACAATATGTTTGACTAATTTTTAACAACTGATATTACCTGAAATATTGTTTTGAGGATCCACCACTGAGTTTAATTCACCAGAATCCATGACGTTTTGGTTCTTCAAGATGTTAATAAGCGATTGTTATCTCTGTTTCTTGAACTTGTGGTCACGTTAGCAGCCATACTTCTGTCAGTACCCTTGATGTTTCACAGTGAAAACAAAGTACATCATCAGACTCCTAAAACTAGCAGAAGAAATACCTAAGCGAACATAAGACAACTATAACCGTAAACCTCTTACAGTGATTTGATTTACACTGAACTAACAAGGTCTCAAATTAGTACACTGGAAAATGCAATCAGCTAGCATTTGCATTTCAGAAGAAATTGAAGGAGAACTAGAGACATATCGTACCCCACGGTGCCGTCGCTATAAGCTTCAGCAAATCAGATCTCGATCACCTATTTCAATTGTGATTCTTGGTTCTGGAGCTACATAAAATTGTTATTCCAGCAAAATCCGATTTCGAAATTATGCTTTTGAACGAAATCCAAATTTGGAATGAACTACCGCACTCAACAACAATGGAGCTTGATTGCTCTGTTGCACTACCGTACTCAAATTTTAGGTCAGATGAAGCTTAGAAGAAGAGCGTAAATCTACTTCGATTGCTTATCCAAGATAGATGACAGTAGTTCTGTTGATTTGGAAGTTTTGATTTGCCTCTCCAATGGAATCTACCATCGCGTACGAAACCAGAACGCGATGTTCAATTACGGTATGTTCTCCCTCCCATTTGAATTTGTTTATTTTACATAGTAATTGTCATGTCATACTATTGCCATGTCAGCAAATTTATCCAGATGGCTTGCCATATCAGCAGGATGTAGCTATCCTAGCTACATTCACATGTAGCTAAGACCGATTGAAAAAAAAATCACACGCGCGCTCCTGTATTAGCCAATTAAAAGTGTGCCTTTATGTAAAGGAAAATTGGAAGCCTTTATAGAAACCCGTAAGGCTCAAATATTGGTCATTGGATCCACTTTGATTTATTTGAATGGTTGTGATTAGAACACTCATTAATTCCAAATAGATTACCCTACCCCCTAAAACACCCTAAAACCCACCCTAGGAAAGCTAAAAAGGTCGAAGGCATTTTTAGGGTTTATAGTGGCGGGCCTAAACCCGCTACCACAACCCCTAAAAATCTGTCGAGTTAGTTGCTACAATATAAAGTATAGAACAAATTCCAAATAGATTACCCTACCCCCAAAACACCCCAAAACCCTAGGAAAGCTAAAAACGTCGAAGGTATTTTTAGGGTTTGTAGTGGCGGGTTTAGGGTCAAACCCTAAAAACCTGTCGAGTTAGTTGCTACAATATAAGTACAGAACAAATTCCAAATAGATTACCCTACCCCCCAAAACACCCCAAAACCCACCCTAGGAAAACTAAAAACGTCAAAGGCATTTTTAGGGTTTGTAGTGGCGGGTTCTACCACAAACCCTAAAAACCTGTCGAGTTAGTTGCTACAATATAAAATACAGAACAAATTCTAAATAGATTACCCTACCCAAAACCCACCCTAGGAAAGTTAAAAAAGTCAAATTCACCACTTATTACTTAATGAATCATAATATCAATTTTAATGATTCATAATACAAAATTAATGAATCATATTATCAATGTAGTGTTCATCGTATACAAGTAAAAATATTTTTTTAAAAAAAAAGTTGTCAAAACATATCCATGACTGGTCTTATTTTGAAGAGCTCAAATTTAGGTGAACAATGATATAATGTTTTTTCAATTTGGACTTATATATTAAAAGTTATAACAATTTAAAGTTTTTATGATAAAGAAAGAAAAAAGAAAAAATAATAAAAAAAAATTCGAAAACTGAGGCGCTCCTCTCTTGTGCAACTCCTCTCCTGTAGTACACAGCCAATTAAAATTAAACTTTAGGTAAAGACTTTTGTTTGATCTATATAGAAACGCACCCCTGGACTGAAGTGCATTTTCCCTTTTCGCTGAACAACACGAGCAGAATGATTAGTGAAAAGAAAAACACATCATCAATAATGATAAAAGCTGAATCCGCATCTATCACAGAAGACGCAAAAGGCAGCAAAAGTACGAAACTAGAGCAAGAAACAGCGAGTGAAATCCACTTTCATTCCAGTGGCGCGTACTAGCCGCCTCCCAGAAGCCTCACCTCACGTCCCCACCACTAGACCCAGCGGCTATTTACGTTACGATACGTTACACGATCTATCTCAGAACTGAAAGAGGGAAGGTAAGGAGAGAGAACAATGGAGTTCTCCTATCACACTTCACTGTTCTTAACTTCTCAATAACTCACCGAACAGCTAAACGGCCTACTCTACCTCCGACTAAGCTAATCATCCACTCACTCCAGAACAGTCAACATTGAGTCTTTAAACCACCTTTATTATCTCATCAGCCGCCGTCTTTCATCATCTCTCTCTCTCTCTCTCTTCCCCTCAGTTTCGGTGGAGCTGGACTGCTTTCAACATCGGTGGGCACCTAAACTAAAATTCACCCATGAACCGCCGGCAACGGACTAACCTCACCCGCCCACCGGGGCAGGGCTCGCCGTTCAGTCGAACCTCACCACCACTAAACCATCATACAACTCCGCCGCAGCCTCCGCCACAGCAGCCACCAACTCATTTCGCCCGTCCACAACCGCCACCCACAACCCACAACCAGCCCTTCAACATCATACCCATCCACAACCTCCTCATCGACCACCCATCCCATCGTTACCCAGAAGTCCGCGCCGCCGCGTCCGCCCTACGTGCGGTCCAGGACCTCCCGAAGCCGCCTTTCCATAATCCCCTCCCTCTCTCTGCCGACCTCCTCGACTGGCTTGGCCTCCTCTTCGGCTTCCAGCGTGACAACATCCGGAACCAGCGGGAGCACCTCGTCCTCCACCTCGCCAACGCGCAGATGCGTCTTTCCCCACCCCCACAAAACGCCGCCGCTCTTGAACCGTCTGTCGTGCGCCGCTTCCGGCGTAAGCTTCTCACCAATTACATGTCCTGGTGCGGGTTCTTAGGTATCCGGTCCAGCGTTCGCCTCTCCCTGTTCAGTCGGAAGAGTAGCAGTCCCGACGAGGTACGCAAGGAGCTTCTGTACGTCTCTCTGTACCTCTTGATTTGGGGTGAATCTGCTAATCTAAGGTTTATGCCCGAATGTCTCTGCTATCTGTTTCATAATATGGCAAATGAGTTGAATATGGTTCTTGCACAAGACCTCGATTTGAACACCGGGAGACCATATATGCCGATAATTGCTGGGGAGGATGCTTTCTTGAATGGCGTGGTGAGACCGATTTATGATACAGTTAAGGCTGAGGTGGAGAGCGGTGGCAGGAATGGGAAGAAACCACATTCTGCTTGGAGAAATTATGACGACATTAATGAGTATTTTTGGAGTAGGAGGTGCTTAAGGGATCTGAAGTGGCCACTTGATCTGAGTTGTAATTTCTTCTACTCAGCTGGGAAGGGGAAGAAGGTTGGGAAAACTGGGTTTGTTGAACAGAGAACGTTTTGGAATCTGTATAGGAGCTTCGATAGGTTGTGGTTTCTCTTGCTTTTGTATTTGCAGGCTGCTATCATTGTGGCTTGGAATAGTGGCAATCATTCTCCATGGGATACAATTGGAAAGAGGGATACTCAAGTGAAACTGCTGACTGTTTTCATCACATGGAGTGGACTTAGGCTCCTTCAGTCAATTCTTGATGCGGGTACTCAGTATAGTCTGGTTCGGAGGGATACTTTGTGGCTCGGAGTGAGAATGGTGCTGAAATGCATGGTTGCCATGACTTGGACCATTGTTTTCTCAGTTTTCTATGCAAGAATTTGGGATGAGAAGAATAGGCACAGGGCCGGGTGGTCCTCTCAGGCTGTGGATAGACAGATTATGGTGTTCCTCAAGACAATGCTTGTTTTCTTGTCCCCGGAGCTCTTGGCTGTTCTTCTTTTCATACTTCCTTGGGTTAGGAACTTCTTTGAGACTGTGAACTTCCCTGTTCTCTATCTGTTCACTTGGTGGTTTCAGACCCGGATTTTTGTGGGGAGAGGTGTGAGGGAAGGGCTGATTGACAATGTGAAATATACTTTCTTCTGGGTTGTGGTTCTTGCTTCAAAACTGTCATTTAGTTACTTCCTTCAGATAAAGCCCTTGGTGAAACCTACTCAGGCCCTTGTCAGTCTTAGAGGTGCCTACAACTGGAACGTCTTCTTTGATAGCAACAACCGGATGGCCATCGTGTTCTTGTGGCTCCCTGTGGTTGTTATTTATCTCATGGATTTGCAGATATGGTATTCGATTGTTGAGTCCATCTTTGGTGGGATGATTGGGTTATTCTCACATTTGGGTGAGATTCGGAACTCTAAGCAGCTTAGGCTAAGGTTTCAGTTCTTCGCTAGTGCAATGCACTTCAATCTGATTCCAGAAGAAACACTCCCCACTGAACCTGTGACAACAATGGTGAACAAGCTCAAGGATGCCTTGCAAAGGGTCAAACTCAGATATGGGATTGGCCAGCTATACAGAACGATAGAACACAGCCAGGTCGAGGCCACCAGGTTTGCACTGATATGGAATGAAATTATTTTGATCTTGAGGGAAGAAGATCTCATCAGTGATTGGGAGCTTGAGCTTTTAGAGCTTCCTCCAAACACTTGGGATATAAGAGTTATTCGCTGGCCTTGTACGCTCCTTAACAATGAGCTACTTCTCTCCCTCAGCCAGGCTAAGGAGGCCGCGCATGATGCCACTGATAAATGGCTTTGGTCCAGGTTAACCAAGAGTGAGTATCGGAGGTGCGCAATCATCGAGGCATATGATAGTATCAAATACTTTATTCACTATATTGTTAAGCCGGGAACTGAGGATCATTCGATTGTTAATAGAATTTTTCTTGAGTTCGACCATTACATAGCAACTGAGCAGTTTGTTGCATCTTATGATATGACTGTGCTGCCGAAACTGCATGCAAAAATGGTTGCTTTGATAGAGCTCTTGCTGAAGCCTGGAGAGAAGATATGTATGGGACAGTGAATCTTTTGCAGGCTCTCTATGAACTTGCCATCCGTGAATTTCCTAGGGTTCGAAAGACGATTACTCAGTTAAAAGAAGAGCGTTTAGCACTTGATGTAGCTTCTTCCAGGGGAAGATTTTTGTTTGAGAATGCTGTAAATTTTCCTGATTCTAGGGATGTTTTCTTCTACAGGCAGCTAAGGCGTTTGCTCACAATTCTCACTTCACGGGATTCGATGCATAATATTCCTGGTAATAAAGAAGCTAAGAGGCGCATTGCTTTCTTCAGCAACTCCTTGTTCATGAATATGCCCCGTGCTCCTCATGTTGAGAAGATGATGGCTTTCAGCGTACTCACTCCCTACTATGATGAAGAGGTGACATATAGTAGCTCCAAGCTTACAGAAGAGAATGAAGATGGTATCACCACCTTGTTTTATCTGCAGAAGATCTATGAGGATGAGTGGAACAATTTCATGGAAAGGATGAGGGCAGAGGGTTTGGAGGATGAAGAGCAAGTCTTTTCTTCCAAGCCAAGAGAGGTCAGACTCTGGGCCTCTTATCGAGGCCAAACACTCTCTCGCACCATTAGGGGGATGATGTATTATAACAGGGCTCTTAAGATGTTGGCCTTTCTCGATCAGCATCAGAGATGGACATAAGGGCAGGAAATATCCAGGGAGTTTCTTCATATGACTCGATGCCCCTCAATGGTGATAACATTGATGGCCTGGAATCAGTTAATCCTCCCTCTCGGCAGCAGCGTCTCACCAGAGCGCAAAGTGGCGTGTCTCCTATGTACAAGGGCCATGAATTTGGGAGTGCTATGATGAAATTCTCATACGTGGTAGCTTGTCAGCTGTATGGGGTTCATAAGATGAAAGGAGATCACAGGGCAGAGGATATTTCGTATTTGATGACCAAAAATGCAGCTCTCAGGGTTGCATATGTTGACGAGGTACACTTGACGAGGGAAGATGTTGAGTATCACTCGGTTCTCGTCAAGTACGATCAACAACTCGGTAGAGAAGTGGAGATATATAGAGTAAAGTTACCAGGTCCATTGAGACTCGGAGAAGGGAAACCAGAGAACCAGAATCATGCCCTCATCTTTACCCGAGGAGATGCTGTTCAGACCATTGACATGAACCAAGACCACTACTTTGAGGAGGCTCTGAAGATGAGGAATCTCTTGGAGGAATTCAACAAGTTTTATGGGTTACGAAAGCCAACCATCCTCGGAGTTCGTGAAAATGTCTTCACGGGTTCTGTCTCCTCGCTTGCTTGGTTCATGTCGGCGCAGGAGACGAATTTTGTAACACTGGGCCAGCGTGTTTTGGCAAATCCCTTGAAAGTGAGAATGCACTACGGCCACCCTGACGTGTTTGACCGGTTCTGGTTCTTAACTCGTGGGGGAGTAAGCAAGGCCTCAAAGATGATTAACATAAGCGAGGATATATACGCTGGTTTCAACTGCACCCTTCGTGGCGGCAATGTAACTCACCACGAGTACATCCAGGTTGGAAAAGGAAGGGATGTGGGTTTGAACCAAATCTCCATGTTTGAGGCCAAGGTCTCGAGTGGAAACGGTGAGCAAGTTCTCAGCAGAGATGTGTACAGATTAGGTCACAGACTCGACCTATTCCGTATGCTCTCTGTGTTTTATAGCACTGTTGGTTACTACTTTAACTCATTGATGCTGGTACTGTCAGTGTACACTTTTTTATGGGGGAGACTCTACCTTGCTCTTAGCGGTGTGGAGAAGAGCGCCATCAGCAGTACCTCAAACAATGCAGCCTTGGGCGCAATCCTTAACCAGCAGTTCATCATCCAGATGGGTCTCTTCACTGCTCTGCCTATGATTGTGGAGAATTCTCTTGAGCATGGATTTCTCCCTGCCTTTTGGGATTTCACAAAAATGCAGCTGCAGCTCGCTCCAGTCTTCTACACATTCTCTCTGGGAACCAGAACGCATTATTTCGGGCAAACAATACTTCATGGGGGTGCCAAGTACAGAGCCACCGGCCGAGGCTTTGTTGTAGAGCACAAGAGATTCTCTGAGAATTACAGACTCTACTCCCGCAGCCATTTTGTGAAGGCGATTGAGCTCGCGGTGATCCTGGTCATCTACGCAGCTCATAGCCCTTTGGCAAAAAGCACTTTTGTTTACATAGCCTTAACAATCTCGAGCTGGTTCCTTGTGGTGTCATGGATCATGGCTCCGTTTGTGTTTAACCCATCCGGCTTTGACTGGTTAAAAACAGTCTATGATTTCGATGAATTTGTTAGTTGGATATGGTTCGCAAGTGGAGTGTCTACAAAAGCCGATCAGAGCTGGGAAACCTGGTGGTATGAAGAGCAGAGCCATCTGAGAACAACTGGGTTATGGGGAAAGCTTCTGGAAATCATACTAGACCTCCGATTCTTCTTTTTCCAGTACGGTGTGGTGTACCAGCTCAAAATCACAGATGGGCATAAGAGCGTCGCCGTGTACTTCATATCTTGGATCTACATGGTGGTGGTTGTAGGGCTCTACATGGTCATAACCCATGCCATGAACACTTACGGTGCTAAAAAACACATCTATTTTAGGCTGATACAGCTGATTGTAATCTCATTCACTGTGCTGGTGATAGCCCTGTTTCTGAAATTCACCCCTTTTGAGCTCGTTGATCTCTTCACCAGCTTGCTGGCCATCATTCCTACAGGATGGGGGATCATTTCGATTGCACAGGTACTGAGACCGTTCCTCCAGAGCACAGTGGTGTGGGATACGGTGGTCTCCTTGGCGCGGCTGTATGATTTGATGTTTGGTATGTTGGTTATGGCTCCGGTGGCTCTGCTGTCTTGGATGCCTGGGTTCCAGGCGATGCAGACAAGGATCCTGTTCAATGAAGGGTTCAGTAGGGGACTCCAGATTTCTCAGCTCTTAGCTGGGTCTAAATAGGTGTGATTCTAATGCTTGGTTCACTGACGACTTTTGATTCCATATTGGTGATTATGTTAATGTTGTTGTTTTGTCTTTGTTAGGTATTTCTGGGTGGTGGTTGTAGAGAACTGTGGCGTAGTTTTGACTGTGTAGCTCTTATTGGTTAGCACGGGATTCAGGGACCGGAGGCGGTTTGTTTGTAAATTAATTCTAGTTTAGTTAGATCAAGAAGCTAGAGGATGGATGGCGTACCCTTTTTCCCTTGTTGGGTGCCTCAATCCTTCATTAGCCCTCTTCCTTGATTGTAAATAATTAACTTAACTTTTGAGCTGCAAGCATTTCTTTCCACTTTGAGCTCATTTTAGTGTAAAAATCTAGCTTGCATTCTATAATTTTTTGAGTTTTCTTGTGGGACTGCAGAGTCACTGCTGCACTGAAAGCGAGAAAAGAGGCACAGTGAAAGAGATTAAGGATTTGTTCGTGTACAGTGTTTGAAGTCTTTTAGCTCTAGCTTTTCTAGCCTCTCGCAGTTCATTTTTAACTGTCTGCTTAAGTAGTATTAGTATTTAGTTATTTACAGAAAATCGCGCATGATCTCAATTACCTTAACATTCTTCAAGGTCTATTGAAAAAGCGGCGTGTTATATTAATAGGTGATACGTCATTTATTGTGGAAAAAGAGATTTTTTTTTTATCATTAAATCTAAGATACTAAAAAAATGTAATAATTCATTAATGTAGATAACTTATAGCGCAACTCTTTCCGCAAAGATTTTGCGTAGGTGGGATACCTTACATCTCTACTCTTATTACCCAGAAAACAACAATCTAGATCCTGCAGGAAAATTACCTATCAACATAGAGGCATCCATATCATTACAGCGAATACCAAAAATGGAACGGCTATGAAGCTTATAAAAAGAGTTTGGCAACAAATCTACTTTATATTTCATATCTCAGGCAGGGAATCGTGACGTTTACAACCCAACTGGCACCTAGTAAAAAGAAAAAAAGTATAAGAAAAGAAAAGAAAAACAAATCCACAAAAGAAAATTCCCAGTGTCAGCTCTCTAGAACACAAAGTACCTACTTCATCTCCAGCAGCGTTTAGTACAAGTGTGGAGCAAACCTATACATTCTTGTACTCATTTTTCAATGTCAACAATAACAGGCACTTTCTCGTATTCACCTCCCTTTCTAAGCCTCACAGCAAAAAGCATTCTACCTCCAAATCTCTGTTGCAAGTTAATAAGAACCATGAAGACGATACCACACACTGATACGATAATATCCCAGGATGTTGAGTAGTAGTTCATTTTGGGGTTCGCATATATATACCACAGATCAATCTTCAGACCTGCACTATGACTCCGGAACAAATCATAAGCATGCGGCATCAACCGAACAAAAGTTGTTCCTATGTAATATGCAGGTGCCAGCGCCTTCTCTTTCGAATCAGACAATAAGTTGAAGATAATCTGAGGAAGTAGAAAAATGTCCATAACAAGCCCAGCATAAGACTTGAGATTGCCCCATGGAGAGATGATGTTCTGACGGCGGTGGTAGTGAAAGGGTAAGAACTGCCTCTGGTATGAGCTCTCCAACGGATGGACAAACCAAGATACCAATGCCCCAACGATGAAAAGGGGAAGACACAGGTAAATGACCTTCTTTTCACTTGACCACAAGAGCTTTCTGCTTTCTTCACTGCCTCCTCCTCTGGAAGACCAAGTTAGGTGCAGTAAGCAAACCTCTAGCAGAAAAGCTAACATTGTTATCACCCTGACCACAACTTCATTCACTTCAAGCCATTCTCCATTCCCGTAGAAAACATGCTGCTTCTTGCGATTTGAGAGGAAGGCGTCAAAATTCAACAGTAGAGGTATCATGTGACCCAATGTCAGGAGAATCAACATTGTTACTGAAATAAATGGACGAGTTTGTGGATGCTTCTTCACGTGAAAAAGTTGCAGGCATAAGAATATACAAGCTAGAGTATTGGAAACCAACACCATGATTATCTCCAGATCCATTCTCCAAACAGTTGTCGCTACTTGGACCTCTGACATGGAATTTGCAAACAGCTCCAGCTTCTCAAAGTAAAGCGGATCTGAAGGTTGCCGTTTGCTTTCAATAGTTCCCTTAGGAACCCCAACCAACTTTTCTGGAAACTGAATTCTGATAAATATTTCACAATCAAACTCTTTACTAGAATTCGAATACAGTATTTCACCATCTGGCTGCCGGTTCCAACATCCAGCCATACACAAAAGCCCTGTTTTGGTATCATACTTGCCTTCAGCCGATATCTCGACACCCGTTCTGGAGAAGCTTTTTCCACCAAACTTCAGTTCAGGAGAAGGCTTGAAACGTATCGAGTAGCTCATATTAATCATATCATTGCTGGATCCAATTTGTGGAGCACCAGGGTTCATAGAGAAAACGGAATTTCTCACTCCGGAAGTATGACTTGCATCTTGTACCACATAATCATTCACAAACAGAGGAACCGCAATTCCCCGAACAATCTGTCGTCGATTATTCTTCACAAACATGGTGAATTTCATGTTAGAAGAATAAGCACTAGGGTAATTTCCTTTCTTCAATTTACTTGTAGTAGCCTTGCTCTCTGCGCAATACCTACTGGCCCTTTCTATTTCAGTGTATTCATAAGTCATATTAGGAAGAGCACGTCTTTTCAGCTCAGAAGCCATAATTCCAACCCTATCAAAGTACCCGAGTTCACTTGAATCCTTGTTGCTCCATAACTGCCCATGAACTAAACTCCTGGATCTGATTGATAAGACTGATAAAAGAGTAAAGTTCAGCCTAATAGAGCAGTCTTCAACCGAGGCATTGCTGGACTCCAATATTATTCTACAAGCCACCAAACTTAACTGGTTCCTGTTCTCATCCCATGCTCCCTCAGCAACTAGGGTGTTATGAGGATTAAACGGTTCACGGAAACCATTATGTGGAATGCTAGTGTTAGAGAACACCACAAGAACCCTAGTCAAAGGCTTGCTAAAGCATTCAAGTGGAACTAACCCCATGAAATCAGGAAGAAAACCCAACAATGCCATCTAGAAGCTTGCAATTGTGATCTCCACATGAACTGCTATATTCTAAGCGAAAATTTCCAGACAAGGTAATAAAATTGGCACATTGAGAAGCCTTCCCATACACCGCGTCAAATGAAGCAACGAACGAGTCATCGTCATTTTTCAGTATACCTACATCTCGTTTGACCAGCGAGTAATCATAATTCATCCGTGAAAATCCCAAGATTGATATAGGCTTAAAGTACCCATCACTTCCATCAGAAGCCAAGCTCTCCAGAGTACCCCTCAACAGTCCAGTATAGATGTTCGAGTTATTGGGGTAATTCAGCTTAAACGAGACATCGTAGATCAAATCCTTACCGCTGATGAGGGGTTTCTTATTCCAAGATCCAACCATACATAGCTGCCCAGACGAAGAGGACCAGTAACCCCACATATGAAATTCAAGGCGGCGCTTGAAACGAGCAAATGATTTCCGCCATAAACCCTAAACAGTCTTCTATTGGTCGAATTACTGAACGTCCTTAAAGCGGTGAGGAAACAAGGTGCCATCAATTTTAAATACGTCTGGGTTTAGAGTCCGATAGACGCTTTGGCGCCATAAGCTTGCGGAGATTTGGGAACCCGGTAGGCCCAAGATTTGGTTGCCGCCACTAACATAGGCGTTGGTAAGATCAAGAAAACTGTGATCGAACAGGTACAAGTCAGTCTGACCCGATTCGGGAACGATGTGGTTGCAGTGCTTCGAGTACGGGACTTGGGTGTAAGTATGGGAAGAAGATGAGGAAGAAAAAGAAGAAGAAAGCTCGGATAAAGCAGAGATCGGGAAGAAGAAGGAGATACTGAAGAGGAGGAGAACTACAAGGATCCGGAGCTGGTTCGGTAAGAAAAGTACACGAAGAGGTGTGACACCCATGAGGAAGAATGGCTGGCAGATTCGAGGTGACAATTGGTGCCCCATGCGCCAGAACAATTCGGGAATGGAAGGTCAAAGAGTACCGTGTGATCGTGGTGGATAGTTGAAGATTACGCGTCCATGTGACAGAAGGTCAAACCTAGATCTAGCAACTAGCAAGCACCTGTTCTCTCTTATAGTAAAAGTTTTTAGTTTCAATCTTAAATTATCTTGTTTAGATCACAAAATTACTTACAGTAATAAAGATTTTTTTACGGATTTTTTCGCCCATTGTTGTTTTGACGTAGATATTCGTGTATCATAAGATGTAGAAATTGAGTAAATATCTTTTCTATAGTAAATATATTATTTTTTTGATTTAGATAAGCTGATTTGTTACAACTTTTTTAAAGAAGTTACAAATTTTATTTTTATTCAGTTTATTACTTCTATCACTTTTTATATAAGTTCAATCTTAGGAAACTAGTCATTAATAAATATATACATTAATTTTTTAACCCTAATTCTTGGTGGTGGCTTGGTTGTGTACTCCCTCGTCCCAAGTTGACTGTCCACTTTATTATTTGGATGTGTCGTTTGACTTCAATATTTAACCTGTAAGATAATATATTTTTATAAATCTATGTTTTACAATATAATCCTTATGTGAAAACTATATATTATACAATTAATTTTTAAAAAATTATTTTATCTTATATGTTTAATATTGAAGTGAAAAAAACGTGCCAAAAAGCAAACGAGACACTTATGACGGGACGGAGGTAGTATATTGCTATAGACTCTAAAATAATTGGTTTTCTTGTTATTGGTTGATAACTAAAATAGTATCATCATCATCTATTATTTAATAACAAGGAATAATTTATTTCTTCTACAATACTAATGAGCATCTCCCTACTACTCTTACCCTAAAACAAAGAGTCATTATTAGATAAATGAATCTAAGTAAAAAAATTAAGGTTCTCTCTATGACATATAACCTCATTACACTCTCCATCTACAACTTTATTTTGCATATTACATCCCCACTCTCTTCCATTTGCAGTTTCACACTTTTTTTTAGTTTTGGAAATTAAATTATGTATACTGATATGATAGGGCCTGTTTGTAGTCAACTGTCAGATGCAATTGTTAGAATAAAATAAAAGATGAATGGTGGGATCAATACTCAAATTGATGACAACTGTTAAATCTGCATTAACTTTTGAATTAAAAAAACATTAAAATTGAGCAAAACGGTGTCAAACTCTTGAAGGTGCGACAAATACACCCAATTCTTATGAAAACCTAGCTAATTAGACGAAATCGTTTCATTAATTTCATAGGCTTCACATCCAAGAGCAGATTCAATTTCTTTTAGCCCATTTGTTGTTCCCCCTTTTTCCTTCTTCCTTGATACAGAATAAGCTATATTTTGTCCCTCTCCTAGTGCACTCCATCTCCATTGCTCAAAGCTCGACAAATGAAAAGCTATGAGTAAGTTTGTGTGTGATTGGTGCTCGCATGTTACTGCAATTGAGAGTCTACAATCCTTCAGGTCAGTAGAAGCAAGTACAAACCCTAATATTGATATATATGTTTAATTTGGTAAATGTACGTAAACCGCACTATTTGTCTTTATTTTCCATTATCAGTTCAACTTTGATTTTTGTACTGACCTTATTTTACATTTTTGCAAGTCAATTCAATCACTAACATACCGTTATTAAACTTTTCAATATGTCTTCTTAATCTATACAATTTAAATGGTGAAATTTGGTACCTCTTTGTGAGTAAGAAGTACAAGCAAGGGGCAGAGCTAATAAGAACATGTGGTGTGGATGTAAACCTACATGTTTGTAAGCTTATGTATAGTTTATCTAATATGATTTCAGTAATATCACAGTTCTGTCTTTATATATTAATACAGTTACATGATATAATTTTTATAAAACAAACATACATGTCATCTCTAACAACATTATAATGTAGTCAAAAGAATTATCAACTTTAATCTTTAGCTTGCCTCGAGAAGAACTCCACGAGTCACGTGTTGATTGCGGATACCTGCGATCGTGGGAAGTTGTTAGGACTTAGGTGGATGTGTGATAATTGTCAATTCCTTATGTAGTGGTGGTGAACACTCAATTTCCACGAGACGAATTGATTTTTTATAAATAGAGAATTTTCACCAAATACCACTCAGTTTTTCTTAATTCATATATACCATTGTGTTTTTAAAATTACACAGGATAACACTAAGTTTTTATTTATTTTACCTAACACTCTATCTCATATTTTTTAAAATGTTCCATTAATATCCCTAGAAAAAAGACTAAACTACCCATATAAATAGTTAAATAAAAGTGGTATCTTATGAAATTTATCAGTATGTCAAATTACTTTCAAGTTGTTAATTAATAGCAGAGTAGTTTAGTCATTTTCATGGAATATTAGCTAGACATTTAACAAAATATGAGACATAGTGTTATCTGATGAAATAAGTAAAAACTTAGTGTTATCTGTGTAATTTTAAAAACAAAGTGGTATATCGTGAATTATGCAAAAACGCAATGGTATTTGGTGAAATTTCCCTTATAAATAAAAGTAGGTAGAGAACGAGCCCCATACATGGAGCACCATTCCGATTTCAATATTCGACAAACACTAAACCATGCATCATATAAAAAGTGAACCCTTGTCATTGAAATAAAAACACGGAAATTTTTATCGATTTTAAATGCTGACCCATTTCCTCACAATAAATTGGAGGCAGCGGCATAACATGAATGATAAATGTAGTGCTACAAAGGAATGACAGACCACGTTTTAATTGTTATATTAAAGGATGCATTCTGTCGCACCTGGTATGTTTTCAACCTAAGAATACCCTAATTTGTTTTTGACAAATCAATTCATTAATTAACATGCACTTAGTGTATATAGCCGGCCATATTCCTTCAAATTCATGGGGTAATCATTTTAAGGAAAGAATTTTGAGAGCATGCTTTCAGTGTTAAGTGTTAAGTGTAAGTAATCTACTGACTCAATTAAAAGTAATAGAAGAAGAGTCAATCTCCACATCCTCTCTCTTGAATGTAAAAATATAGTAAAAAATAAAGAGGAAAAAGATAATACAAATACGTGCACATATGTGTGTGAATGTGCTTTTTTTTTCCTCGGTGTGAATGTGAGTTTTATTATTGGAGAGAGAAACAAAAATATTCAAAATGTTATAACGTATAAAATATAACAAAAATAAAAAATTATACAATTTTTTTATCACAATTCGTTCTCTTCAAAACAAGTTGTATCATAAATATATTATGATTAATTTAAAATTTATGTTTTCGTAATGAGTGAAATAAGGTATTTTAAAAGTGAATCTTATTCATTAACAAAATGAATATTCTTTAATAATAATCTGAAAATAATAATTATTTGCAGTCATACATTTACTAAAACGTCAAAGAAATTTTTAGGATCTGTAGTTAGGGAAAATTGTCGAGTCGGTGACGACAATATAAAGTATGACTTCAAAAAATTACCCTACATCACACACCCTAAAAACCACCATATAAAAGCTAAAAACATGTCGAGTCAGTGACAACAATATAAAATACTCCCTCCGTCATGAATTGATCGTCTTGTTTGCTTTATGGCACGTTTTTTCACTTCAATATTAAGCATATCAGATAAAATAATTTTGTAAAACTAAACTTTGTAATATATAGTTTATTATGTAAGGAATCATATGCAAAACTTAAATTTTTAAAATTATTTTATCTTATATGTTAAATATTGAAGTCAAACGACATGTCCAAATAGTAAACAGGACGGTCAATTTAGGACTAATGGTGGCCAACGGTTTCCGGTTCCACCGTTCCGGTTCCGGTTCCACCGGTTCCGGTTCCGGAAAATGTGTATTCGGATTCGGAAACGGTCCGGGCGGTTCCGGGGCGGTTCCGGTTCCGGTTCCGGAACTCTGTATTCGCTTCGGATTCGCTCAAATCAACGGTTCCGACAGGTTCCGGAGCGGTTCCGGTTCCGGTTTTCCGGTTCCCGACGGTTCCGGGGCGGTTCCGACCGGTTCTGGAAAGATTCGATCGACTCCAGTTTCTTCGTTTTAACTCCGATTTAGATCCGTTTGCGCGCACACGTTGCTCTTTTCGTCCACTTTACTCCTAGCTAGGTTATTCCTCAAGTTTATAATTTTAAATGTGTAAGAACCAAAGACATAAATTTGTATTGAATTTGCAAAAATTAAAGAGCAAAGCAGATTTTATTATATGATTCATGCCTCGTTAAAACCTTATTAGGTAAAAACCCATTGGAAAACCCTAACAAGGGAAAAGAGTAACAACTACTAATAGGTTACATGATTTCAATTTGGAAGTCTTAAAAGATTACATGGAAAGAAAGTAATACTAATACATTCTAAAAGATTACAATACAAAATAGAAGTCCTAAGTGGTGATTCCAACGGTAACTTCGAGGTTCCAGGGCGGTTCCGGTTCCGGTTCCACCGGTTCCGATTCCGGTTCCGGTTCCACGGTTCCGAATCCGATGCGAATCCAGGCGGTTCCGGGCGGTTCCGGTCCCGGTTCGGTCCCCGAATCTCAAAACTTGTATTCGGATTCGATTCGCAAGGGGGCGGTTCGGTTCCGAATCGGTTCCGGCCCGGTTCCGGCCGGTTCCGGTTCCAATCGGTTCCGGGTAGATTCGCCGGTTCCGGGTAGATTCGGATTCGGTGGCCACCATTATCAGGACGGAGGGAGTATAAAACAACTTCAAAAAAGATTACCTTACACCACCAACCTAAAAACCACCCTAGGAAAGCTAAAAAAACGTCGAGACATTTTTAGGGTTTGTAGTGCAAGGTTTAGGGTCTACAACCCTAAACCATAAACCTTAAAAAACTATCGAGTTAGTGACGATACTATAAAATATTGAACAACTTCAAAAAAGATTACCCTACACCACACACCCGAAAAACCACCCTAGGAAAGCTAAAAACTGTCAAAGGAATTTTTAGGGTTTGTAGAGTAGGGTTTAGGTTCACTTTTAAACACACAAATGATTCACATTGTTTAATGTGAAAGGTTTATTCTCTTAAACAAAAAATTCACTTTTTTCAAACAAATGATTCACTTTCGATAAATGAAAGGTTCATACTAAAAACCTCTGCTTTACTTTAACAACCTCTGATTCACTATTCTTAAACCTTTGATTCATTTTTTAACAACCATTGATTCACTTTTCTTAAACCTCTGATTCACTTTAGTTAAAGAATCTCTGTTTACGAGATTCGCTTTTCTTAAACCCGTGATTTACTTTTTAAAAACCTTTGTTCACTTTTCTTAAACTTAAGATTCACTTATTAATAAATGAAAGTTTCATATAGTTCTCGCATAAGATTCAATTCTCTTAAACTAAAGATTCACTATTTAAAACACAAAGGATATACATTGTTTAATGTGAAAGATACATTTTCTTAAATATAAGATTCACTCTTTTTAAACATAAGATTCACTTTTCTTAAATGTAAGATTCACTTTAAAAAAAATGAAAGGTTAAACGTGTTTTCATTGGGTCCCGCAGGTCAACATCTAGGTTCACCGAACTGTTAAAGAGTGCTAACATGGTTCTGTTATTGACAACCATTCAAGAAAAAGAGAACCCTATCCCCATATATAACCTTAGGATGCTTAACACTGTCGGAAAAGCTAACACCATCAATGAAGGCTAATGTGGTTCGACTATTGACTACCACACAATAAAAAAGGATGACCCTACCTCATTCAATTCTTTGATGATTAACAATATGGAAATGCTAGCACAGTCAAAACATATAAAAATATGTATTTTATTTATTTTCATAATGAATCTTTACATATGTACATACAAAAAATATAAAATTTTAATGTATCAAAACATATTCATGTTGAGTCTTATTATGAAGAGCTCAAAATTATGATGAACAACGGTATAAAATTTATGTAATTTGGACTTATATATATATTTAATAAACTACAACACTTTAAAATTCTACAAAAGAACTATAACACCCTGGACTTTGCCTTAAATGAAAGAATGTGTCGCTACGGATCTAATGCCACAAACGGTTTCAAAAACAGACCTTAAATGAGTCTTAAAACTTCAAAAAAAATCTTTGTCTGAACATGTATCCGGACGTTGATGTTCGGACACAAGTCGAGAGAAAGCGCATTGAAGAAATCAAGGTGTCCGAACTTGTGTCTGGACATTGATGTTCGGACTCAAGTAGAGAGTTTGCAAACATAAGGTAGAAGTGTCTGAACTTGTGTTCGGACATTGATGTGCGAACACAAGTCGAGAGTAAAAAATAGAAGCGTCTGAACATGTAAGTTTGGACACAAGTTCCGATAAAAATTCATTCGTGGTCTGAACATTGGTCCGAACATGTAAGTTCGGACCAATGCCGAGACTTATAGTCCAGACCCGTCCTTGCATGTTGTCTGAACATGTAAGTTCGGACAGATATTCGGACACACTCAAACGTTGAAAAATAAAACACTCTTGGGGCCTGTCCGAACATGAATGTTCGGACGAACATTCGAACAAGTCCAAAATTGCAAAAATCAGAACAAAACCAGAGTTAGAAAAGGTACAAAATAACCACAAAATTGATGTCAATACATGGTAAATGTTTTTAAGCACATATAATAGGAGTTACCAAAGAAACACAGCGGAAACGACTTGGAATCAACACATAATAACCTCAAACTGAATTGTGATTTCAATGGAGTATTAGCGTGAACATAACTAGCACAAGTTTGACTTAAAACTGCAGCGGAAAATCATTCTAACCATGGCGTTACCGCCACACTCAATACCCATTGAGTGCTCAGGCATTATTCAACAAAAGATAAATTCCAAAATATTGCAACTCAGAATATTGTATCTCAAAACATTGTAACTTAACTTAATGTCTTAGAAACAATTCCAGATTCCTAATCTATGTGATAGCGCATTTCCCAGCCCCCAACTTCAACAATCATTACCTGTGATCAGAAAACAATATATAAAAACATGAAGGGATTGCGCAAATCAGTGAAACTGGGTAAATCCCGCCTCATTATGTAAAATACGTTTTGAAATTCCTTTTCTTGTAATCCATAAATCAATCCAACAAAAGAGAGTATGAGCCAACAATAAAACGCATCTCCAGTAACCAGAATAATTTGACAAAAACAACGGGGGAGCTTTCAACAGGAATTAACCACAACACAATATGGACAGTCACTTATGGGACGGTCAAACACCACCTCACCCTAAGTCTTTAAGTGTGCACACCCCCTATGAATCATCAGTCCAACAATTAATATGGAGCACCTATGGGCTCCATCGACAAAGTAATCAATCCTGTGAAAGACTCCCAAAACCACAATCTAATATCCATTGATAAACCTTAATTGCAAATTCATCTCACGTGGGGATAATTCCCAATCCAAAATCCTCAACCAGGATTTCCAAAACATTTTCCAATAAACACAATTGCACACAATCAGAACAAACATGAGCACAGAATCTACCAGGTTATTCACGTGACTCAGGAAGACAATTCAACACTATCACAGGAAGCGCTCGCCGTTGATTTCGGTGTCTAGGTTCATAATAATCCACAATCAGAACTTGCCAATCACAACTGAAAATAAATTGGAACTCTATCCAAGTAATAGACCTTATCCACCTTAATCTCTAAACCGGCACCAGGGAAGAACTTTAAGAAATCAGGAAGGAACGAAAAATTGCGAGTCTGGGAAGGAAGAGCGTAGAAGCGGCATGGTGAAGATGAAGAAGATAATGGGGGAGACCGTGTTATAAATAGAAGATTAATTTTAAAAGAAAGGAGTAATAATAATTAGGTAATAATCTAATGAGTTTTAGAAGAGGAAAATAATAATTAATTGTTGTAAACACTTTTGGAAGAGAAAATAAATCACTTAGAATAATCAGTTAGGAAGGAATAATAATAAAACAATAGTTAATTGAAATAGATGAAAGTAAAATAATTTGTCTTTTGTGAAGATATAAGGATGAATGTGAATATCTTTAAGGAGAAATAAAGATATTTATTTTGAAAAGGGAGAAATAAAATAGGATTGAATTATTAATCCAAATAAAAGGAATACAGTTACGTTAATAGAAGACTGGAATGATGATGTTAAATAAGTTGTGAGAAGAGAAAGGACTTTATTAACATACAATTAATTTGGAAGAGATAAATCAGAATTGAATTTTAAAACGTAGTAAAAGACGGGGATAGTAATATTAATTAATTTAGGAGAAGGAAACGAGGATATTAAAGTATGATTAATTCAGAAAATAGAAGGGAGAAGGTAGAATAATTGTTTTTAGCTTCCCTCGGCCTACTGGTAGTTACTAACTCCGGGTAACCCATTAACGAACTAATCTAGCATCTACCCAATCATACTGATTAATATTATGAACTCCCTAACTCGAAATACGCGGGTATTTCAAGAACAAAAAGAGAAAAAGATAAAAAAAAATGATACCACCAAGGAAGGTGACACCATAACTATGCTCGAAAATTTACGTTTGAGAAAGCTCTTTGATTTTCTATTAGAGATCAATTGTGAGTCACACATTGAAGAATTATATAGGTAGTAAGTGGTTCATATAGTCTATGAGTTACTCCACCTAATGCCAATTAATTTTAGAATGGAACCTCATAAACTATTTGATTGTTCGACATGTCTGTTTTGATCTTACTGTTTTATATGTGATAGTTTATATGTTATTAGAGGGGAATGAAGGACCCACACGGAGACTATCGCTTTACATTACATTTATACCATCTAATATGTCAAGTATATACCAAAACAGAACAGAGCCCTAGGCCTCTTTCTCCAACACAATTTTCCACATTGTTCATATGGTAGCATACTCCGTAGTACAAGTCTCTCTGTATCAACAGGATCAACACTGGCAGTCAGCCCTAATACTATTCTATCCGATAAATTGACATTATCGTCGTCCGAAGTATCATCTACAGGCTAAAGGAAAGAAGATGTGACATCGGGTCTATTTGGTTTTGTCCTCAATTTCTTGTCGATACATTTAACAAAAGTATCCCTTAATATCATCGTCCCCAGCATCAACCGACACCTTTTTGCTCTGATTTTGCTTACAGCCCACAAATGGTCAAAAACCTCACCATAAACATCATAATCATCATCAATTCATCTCCATCACAATCTACGTACGGGCGTTAATGGTGACCTCCATACATGCAACATCTTCGAATGAAAAGAAAACTAATCTTCAAAAATAAGTATGATTTAGACTTTACAAACTACTACAGAAAGTATAAAACCAAACCTAGTTTAAATCTAGACTAATTATAAGAAAAAGGACAATGAATATCTCTATCCCCCTCGGGCATCTACATTACAATACTATTCCCCTGGATTTCAGGGAAGATTTTAGTACTACTTCAAGTTCTTTCTTTAAGAAATGATTTAGTAAATCTTATCATCAATTAAGCTATAAACTTTTTGCACTGATAACTCTATCCCACTGACTCCTTTATTCTCATCTTACCAACTTTATCGATTTACACATTCAAACTAATTTCTCGTATATATGCACAATCCTGCTGGAACTTTAGGGTTTTGGCCATACTTTTGGGTTTTGCCATACTTATGGGTTTTGCCATGCTGATGATACTCAATCAACACACAAACTGAATCAATGAAGAAATACTGAAACTTGAAGTTTAATAAATGAAATTTATTAGTATAGGCAGAATGTGTAGAGTTATGTAGTATGTAGTTATGCAACGGTGTCGTTTAGTTTGTTTCTGTCTGTCTTGGTTTTCTTTCCGTTCAAGTTGTAATTCTTGCCATATATAAATAATAGGTCTTAGTCTGTGAATAGCATACACTATTCCAGAAGTTCTCCTTCTCGCGTTCGTTCTTCAAAATCGTTCTCTCCCGCTCTTCCCCGTTCCATCGCTTTCCTTTGTTTAATCGCTCTTCTCTGTCGCGCCCCTTCTCCACATGGTATCAGAGCGACACAAGATCCATCGCATCCTTTGAGCCTTCACTTGTTCTCTTGTCGCCATGGAAGAGATGAGTCAAACAGAGACGAGTCAGGCGGCGTCGATCGAGCAGCTATTAGAGACTTTTGCTGGAGCGCGAACGAAGGAACCTGGAACAGATCCTACCGATCCTCTTTTCGTCCATCCATCGGATCATCCAGGTATGATAATCGCACCAAAGTTCAATGGCACCGGTTTTCAGACGTGGAAAAGAACGGTGTTAATCGCTTTGCTGGCCAAGAACAAGATAGGTCTGATAGAAGGAACTTTAACTAGACCTACTGATGACGATGCCAAGGCCAAAGTCTGGGATAGGTGTAATGGCTTGGTAATGTCTTGGATTTTAAATGCTGTTGAGAAAGATATATGTGAGAGTCTCATATATAACACCACTGCTCGTCAGATGTGGAAGAGTTTGCTGGCTAGGTTCGATCACATTGACGGAACTCGTAGGTTTAATCTGAAGAAAGAAATTTATGAATTAGATCAAGGCCATGATACGGTGAGTGTATATTTCACCAGATTTAAGAGAATCTGGGATGAGATGAATGCAGTTGTCAACCTGGTTAGCTGCGACTGTTGTCACTGTGGTCGATCAGAGAAGATAGAAAAGATGCTGGAAGAAGACAAGCTCTTTGAGTTCCTGATGGGATTAAATGATGTCTATGTGAATATAAGAGGAAACATCCTGATGATGCAACCTCTTCCTTCGGTTGAAATGGCGTATTCTCTTATACTCTCTGAGGAGAGGCAAAGAGAAAGTGGAAAGAAAAGAAAACTGATGGAGAGGTCACCAGCTTTGTTAACATTGCAAATACTGTCGATGGAAAAACTGGTCCTCAACAGCAAATCAAGTGGCAGCAGCGTGACAAAGGAAAGAGGTTTAAAGAGAACTGTTCTCATTGTGGAAAAACAGGACATACAGAGGAAACATGTTATGCCAAACATGGGTATCCTAATGGCTGGAAGTTTGGGAAAAATAGAAGGATGGCAAACAGTGTTGTCGCAGAGCAGAAGGCAGATGAAAAACAAGGTGGTTCACATGCTTCTGGAATTCCTCGCGATCAGATCAACATGCTGATTGGCTACCTCCAAAAAATGAACAATGATCAACAGGAAGTCAGTCACTCATGTAACTTCACAGGTACTGAAGTTTGTAGCCCGGTTGATATTCATTTTTGTTTCAGTTCTGTTACTAACAAGAAAGGAAATAAGTGGATAATCGATACAGGGGCTACTGATCATCTAAGTGGAGATAAGAATTGTTTTCTACATGAGCTATTTTTGGATAAGACTCATACTGTCTCCATGCCAGATGGGAGAATTCAGGTTGTTCGAACTAAGGGAGATGTTATTCTGGGAGAGAAATTTCGACTGCACAATGCCCTTTATGTTCCCAGTTTTGAGCACAACCTCTTATCTGTCAACAGGTTTGTCACACAGATCAAAGGAAGGTTGATCTTTGACGAACATTCCTGTATTTTGCAGGACCGAACATTGAATATTGAGGCCATTGTTGGGAGGCAGCAAGGTGGTCTGTACTACTTGGATGAGGAAGCTTTGGAGTCTTTTGTACAGCAACGAAGCAGATTCTATAATACTCGAACTGATTGCAATGTTGTTAGAGTTAATAAAAGTCTTTACTGGCATTGTAGACTTGGGCATGTCCCCTTTTCAAAGCTGTTGGCATTAGGCTTAATAAAAGGAAGTGATGTTTCTGAATCACTCGTTTGCGATTCCTGCAGTAGAGCTAAGGGGCATCGACTACCATTTTCAGTTTCTCAGTCCAAAAGTAAAAGTTGCTTCGATTTGTTACATATAGACGTCTGGGGACCTTGTACTGAGCCAACACATGATGGTTTTCTATATTTTCTAAGTATAGTAGATGATAAGAGTAGATGTGTGTGGGTTACTCTTATGCGACAGAAATCTGAAGCTACTGGACTGATACAGAACTTTGTAAAAATGATAGAAACACAGTTTAATAAACGAGTGAAAATAATCAGATCCGACAACGCCTATGAGTTGGGGGCATCTAAAGAGCACATTGAGTTTTTTAAGGAAAAGGGCATTTTACATCAGCGGTCTTGCCCTTATACTCCGCAGCAAAACGGAGTTGTAGAGCGCAAACATCGCTATCTATTGGAAACAGCTAGGGCGGTCTACTTTCAGTCAGGGATTCCGTTGAAATTTTGGGGAGATAGCATTCTTTTTGCTGCCTGTGTGATTAATAAGATACCATCAGCTGTTCTCAAAGGTAAAACACCATTTTTTGAACTATATAATCAAGAACCAGACTTTAATATGATTCGGACTTTCGGTTGCCTCGCCTATGCTGCTAACACCAATCCCCATAAGAAGAAATTTGATGCCCGTGCCCATAAATGTGTTTATTTAGGGCCCAGTTTAGTCAGTAAGGGTCATAAACTTCTTCGACTTGATGATAATCAGATCGTTCATAGCAGAGACGTGGTGTTCTATGAAGGGATCTTTCCCTTTAAGGACAACCGGCTACAGATTCCAGTTCTGGTCCTCAGTCAATTTCCCCGTTCTATGATGATGATGCTGATCTGCTCAACAACAACATCACCTTCACGACACCAAGCGCTTCTACCTCGCCATCCTTCTCCTCCACAGGAGATGATTTGCTTATCCAACAAGATTCCTCAGAGCCAGCTGATTTCGATCATACTTCTGTTTCACCTTCCGTCCAGCCTACTGCGTCTGATGCTGATAGACTTTCCGTTGCTCCTGAGAACGCTACCGAAGTTCCTGCCTCCAATATTGTTCCAAATTATCCCCTTCGTAGATCTGAAAGACCGCATCGACCTCCTGCCCATCTTTCTGATTATTTTGTGGGCAAGAGTGTGGCTACAGATATTGATGAAGATTTTTTCTCTCGAATTTTGGCTGCCAGGATGGAAAATACTTCGTCTGTTTCTGCTGGCTTATGTTCATTGACTGATATATCTGCAACTCGCACCGTCTCTGCTACATCTTGTGGTTTCTCCTGCGATTTAAAGTCTTCGACTTCTGTTCCTACAGAACCACGATCCTTTAAAGAGGCAAACAGAGACCCGAACTGGCGCAGAGCTATGCAGCAAGAGCTGGAGGCTCTTGATAGAAATGAAACATGGGAGGTTACTGATTTGCCTAAAGGGAAAAAGGCAATCAGTTGCAAATGGGTCTACAAAGTAAAACTCCGAGCTGATGGCAGTCTCAAACGTTACAAGGCAAGGTTGGTTGTAAGGGGTTTTACTCAGAAGTTTGGTGTGGACTACACAGAAACATTTTCACCGGTAGTAAAAATGACAACTGTACGTGCTCTTCTCTCTGTGGCTGTTAGAAAGGGTTGGATGATACATCAGCTGGATGTAAATAACGCCTTTCTTCATGGCGATTTACATGAGAAGATCTATATGAAATTACCACCAGGGCTTGATGAAGAATCCAGCAAAGTTTGCAAACTGAAACGTTCCTTGTATGGCCTTAAGCAGGCATCTCGACAGTGGTATGCCAAGCTCACTGATTTTTTGAAACAGCAAGGTTATTACAGTTCTTACAATGACTACTCCTTGTTCACCAAGAAGACACATGATGGTTTTCTTGTTCACGTCGGTGTCTACGTGGATGATTTGCTTCTTTGTGGAAATGATCCTGCTGAAATCAGTCGGTTGAAACAGTGCTTGGACAGTCAATTTAAGATCAAGGATCTAGGTGATCTTCACTATTTTCTTGGGATGGAATTTCTTAGAAGTAATGAGGGTCTACTTGTTACTCAAAGGAAATATGCGAAGGAGCTCTTGAGGAGTATGATATCATGAACTGCCATTCTGTTGCCAGTCCTCTTGCGACAGGTATTCGATTGTTGCCCGATGATGGGGACATCTTGCAAGATCCAGAACCTTATCGACGGTTAGTAGGACAGCTGAATTACCTCACGAATACAAGGCCTGATCTTAGTTTTGCGGTTCAGCTTCTCAGCCAATTCTTGAAAGCTCCTTCTTCCACGCACTATACTGCTGCTGTTCATGTGTTGAAATACATCAAGGGCACTCTCGACAATGGTATTCTGCTTAATCATACCAATGATTTTCGCTTGGTTGCTTATTGTGATTCAGACTGGGCTACTTGCCCCATTTCACGAAGATCGGTGAGTGGGTTCTACATTCTCTTGGGTGGTTGTCCCATTTCTTGGAAGGCAAAGAAACAAGCATCTGTTTCCTTGTCTTCCGCTGAGGCTGAATATAGATCCATGCGCAAGGTCACTTCTGAGCTTGCTTGGTTGACTAGATTGCTTGCTGAGATTGGAGTTGATGGAATCACTCCAATACCTCTTCATTGTGACAATAAATCGGCCGTCTTCATTGCCACAAATCCGGTTGCTCATGAGCGTACTAAGCATGTTGAAGTTGATTGTCACTATGTGCGTGAACAGATTCAGAAGGGATTAATCAACGTTCAGCATATTCCTAGTTCCTTGCAGCTTGCGGATATGCTTACCAAGGGTCTCAATGGCAGACAATATCGCCATCTATTGCCTCAGATGGGAGTCTCTTCTGCATCTCTCTTGTAGTTTCAAGTCGAGCATTTTAGTGGGTTCCCCATGCTCGTCTTGCGGGGGGGTGTAGAGTTATGTAGTATGTAGTTATGCAACGGTGTCGTTTAGTTTGTTTCTGTCTGTCTTGGTTTTCTTTCCGTTCAAGTTGTAATTCTTGCCATATATAAATAATAGGTCTTAGTCTGTGAATAGCATACACTATTCTAGAAGTTCTCCTTCTCGCGTTCGTTCTTCAAAATCGTTCTCTCCCGCTCTTCCCCGTTCCATCGCTTTCCTTTGTTTAATCGCTCTTCTCTGTCGCGCCCCTTCTCCACAGAATGCATCAGTGAATACATTTGAACAATTGAGTTGATAGGTCAATCAACATCTATAGTCAACTAATACAAACATATTCAAACAAAGAAAAAACATTGAAAAGAATGTACGAACAAGACTTAAAGTTTCTCGACAGATCAAGTCCATCGTCTTGAGACAGAGCCCATAGCATTGATAGATTCTATCGTCTTGACAGAGTCCATCTGATGATCACAGTTGTAAGTGGTTGCAAAATTCACGGGAGAACGCTTCCAAGTTGTCCACTGGCTTTGTAGTTGGCCAAAAATTGAGGGTCAAGGTTTAGTAACGTTAGGAAACATTTGGGGTCCAAAAATCATGTAATGTGGACGTTCACTAGTACAAAAATGGTCTATTTCAGCGCCCCTATTTCTACGGTTGTTAAATAACCGCCAAAATAGGGTGGTTTCTGAAAACGTCGGGAACCTATTTGAACGGTTCCTTACTAGGAACCGCCGAAATAGGTTCTCGTAAATAATAAAAAAATAAAAAAAGACCTATTTCGGCAGTTCCTTACTAGGAACCGCCGCCGAAATAGGTTTTTTTATATTTTTCCTTTTTTTATTTTATCATCTATTTCGGCGGTTCTTAGTAAGGAACCACCGAAATAGGTCTTTCTTATTTTTTTAAAAATAATCAAGGACCTATTTCGGCGGTTCTTAACTAGGAATCACCGAAATAGGTTCTTTTAAAACCATCCCTGAACTCAGTTCATCGCATTCTCTCTCACCGTATTCAATTACTCCCCTTCTCTCTGTTGCGAACGGCGAACGACGAATCCCCTTTGCGCAACCGTCAATCTCGCCGCCCGTGGGTGCCGCCGTCGTCTCTGCCGTGTTGTCCGCCGTCACGGTCGCCGTCGCCGCCGTCCCTTGTGCAGTTCGAGTTGTCCGGCAGCAGTAGCTCGCAACAAAGGGTGAGGTAAGTTCGAATTTTAGGGTTTAAATCATGTATTTGTTGTGTTGATTGTTGATATTAAGATTGTAAATGTGTATGTGGATGTCTAAATTTGTGGTGTGTATAAGATTTATGTAGATATTCAGTTTTAAATAAGTGAAATTATATGTGCACATAAGATGTTCGATGAAATTTTTGAGTGAAAATTTTGATTTTTTTTGCTCATTTTGTGTGTTTGTGCCTTTGTAGGGAGTAATTACTAAGCTGCTGTTGTAGATTGAACTCGTACAGGGTTGAAAACAATTCACTTGTGAACACGTAATATAGTCAACTTACGTCTTCATTTTTCAGTTTATTATAATAACAATCCTATATTTACGAACAAGGAACATACACAACTACTGAGTTTCTCTTCTATATACATGTATTTGTGTCTCTATAGATAATTACTTAAGAAGCTCCTCAACCATTGCATGGTTGATTGAAAGCAGAGCGGAGAACAATTCATTTACGAACCGGTAATATAATCTAACTTATCTTTTTTCTCTTTTGTACTTTGTATTTGATTTCAACAAATTATTAGAATTTGGTTTGATGAATAAATTTGGTATTAGTTTGGTTTATGATGGAAATTTGTGTTGTTGAATGATTGGTGAATACTTAATAATAAGCATGGTTGTATCTTTGTAGAGGGAAATCACTAAATGGGTTCACCAGATTGAAGTCGTACGGGGCTGAATACATTTCATTTGTGAACCCGAAATATACTCAACCTACATCTTCATATTTTTAGCTCATTATATATAATTTTGCAATCCTAATTACAAACAATTAACATACGTAAACTAATGAGTTTCTATTCTATCTATAGATAAGTGCTTAAGAAACTCCTCAGTCATTGCACGGTAGATTGAAAGCAGAGTGGAAGAACCGGTAATGTACTCTAACTTATCTTTTTCTCTTTTATACTTTGTATTTGATTTCCACAAATTATTGAAATTTGGTTTGATGAATAAATTTGGTATTAGTTTGATTTGTGATGAAATTTTGTGTTGTTGAATGATTGGTGAATGCTTAATAATAAGCATGGGATAGGTAAAATTATGCAAAGGTCATGCCGATTTTTTTTTTAACAAAATCTCTTCGTAATGTTGTATTATGTCTTAATATAACAATTTTTTTATTATCAGGTCTCACTATATATTAGCCTACGACTTCCAGCAAAGTCAAACCACTCTTGTCGCTCCCTGTCTACCAACCATCCTCCTTCTTCCTCTATACATCGTACAAACTACAAACAAGTAAGTAGTTTAACTTATGTTTTTATTTTAAAAAATACAATTATTTGTTGAAATTAAAATGCTACTTTATTTGGGTTTGAACCTTAGAGTTAGGATTGAATTTTGAAATTAAAATGCTAATTTGTTTGGGTTTGAACATTAGAGTTAGGCTAGATGTTTGAGGCAAAACTTCTAGTCTATTTGGGTTTGAACCAGTCACACTCTATTAGATATAAACACGTGCAAACAAATGCAATCTATACCATCGATTTCGGTAATGTAATTCTCATACCAGTTGTGTGTTTCACATATAGTATGGAGCGTGACTGGATGTATGGTGATCAAGGAGATCACTTTGACAAGATGTTGAAAGAGTTCTGCAAAGCCGCAGTGCAACATAAGAACATGACAAAGGTGGAGAAAACTCCATGTCCTTGTGTTGACTGCGGTGTGTTAAGACAATATTCAAGCATCGAGGAGATTGAATTTCATCTGAAGACCCGTGGGTTCATGGCACATTATAGAAGATGATGTTCCATGGTGAGTCTGTTGATGATAACGACGTCTCCTCATGCAGTCATGATCGGAAGAGGATGAGAACCGATCACATCTTTGATACTGTCAATGAGAAAGAACTCCCAGATAATTTAGGCGTCAATGAAAATGATCAGATGGCTTACCATGACGAGCAAATAGACGAGATGTTTGACAATGTTGAGGATAATTTTGCTGATAGGCCGGATGAATATCAAAGATTACTGGACACATCCAAAACAGCCTTGTACCCCATGTGCATTAAGTATAGCAAATTGATCGGTGTATTGAATTTTTTCAATCTGAAAGGGAGATATGGGTGGAGTGACAAGAGCTTCACAGCACTTCTTAAGTTGCTTCATGATATGTTTCCTGATGGTAACGGTCTGCCTACAACCACCTACGAAGCAAAGAAATGGATGTGTCCAATGGGAATTGAGTAAAAAAAGATTCATGCATGCCCAAACAACTGTGTGTTGTATAGGGGAGATTACGAACAATTAGACAAGTGTCCAAAATGTTCGTTGTCACGATACAAGCATAAGGATGGTGACTCCCCCGTTCATAAAAAAGTCCTCCAGCTAAACTGTTGTGGTATTTACCGATCATACCTAGATTCAAACGGTTGTTTGCCAATCCGATAGATTCAAAAAACTTACGATGGCACACAGAGGGTAGAAAAAGTGATGAGAAGTTAAGACATCTAGCAGATGGACCTCAGTGGAGAAACATCAACAGACGGTTCAAAGATTTCGGTGATGAAAATAGGAATCTGAGGCTTGGATTATGCACTGATGGGATGAACCCATATGGTATGTTGAGCAGTCAACATAGCACTTGGCCTGTTTTGCTATTGATATACAATTTTCCCTCATGGCTATGTATGAAACAAAAGTACATAATGTTATCACTCCTGATATCTGGTCCCAAGCAGCCAGGTCATAACATTGACGTATATCTCGCCCCACTGATTGATGATTTGAAGTTATTGTGGAATGAGGGTACCGTGATGTATGATGTCTATGCAAGAGAAAATTTCACGCTTAAAGCGTTGTTGTTCTGTACAGTCAATGACTTCCCTGCGTATGGTAACTTGTCTGGATACACAGTGAAAGGCATATTTGCATGTCCTGTTTGCGAGGATGACACATGTTTAGAACGTTTAAAAAACTGTGGTAAAAATTTTTACATGTGCCATCGAAGGTCTCTACCTGAAGATCATCCTTTTCGAAAGAAAAAAAACTGTTTAACGGCAAAGCTGAGACTCATGCAGCCCGTCTACCATTAACCTCCAAGGATGTTTATTCAATGGTTAAGGACATTGTAAATGTTTTGGAAACACATCAAAACTGCCAAAAAACATTTGGAAAAAGTGTTCCATCTTTTGGGAGTTACCGTATTGGCATCATTTGTCTGTCAGACACTGTTTGGATATCATGCATATTGCTAACAGAGAAAATTGTAGGAAAACTATATACATAAAAAGAATAAAATAAATAAACTAAACCTACAACTCTACTACGGGTAGCAAAATAAAACCCGGTCGGAGTATAGTGTAAATATATTACGACCGAGAGTATCGAACCCAAGGGACTTATAGAAAACTAGTCCTAATCCGGGCAAAAGCCTATTCTATAATAACAAGGGGGGAAAAAGTAAATGTGATCCTAACTAAATAACTAAATAAATAACTAACTTTGATTTTAGAAGATTATCAATGTAAGGGAAACGTAAGACCAATAATCAAAGGTGGCAAGTCTCAAAGAGGATTTGGTCTCGCAAAATGCATATGCCGGGTGACATGCCGGACCTCTGCTACCCGGCAGATTCATGGCCTTGAATGTGCCGGACAACTTTCATCCGGCACCACATCCGGCATCGTACATTTCGTAAACAACACTTCCAGAATCGGGTCTGAATAAAGGAACTCATTATCCATACTTGCATCGTGCATATCTAATGCCGCGAATACAAACAGAATAATGGGAAATAAGAGATTAATCCTAAACCTTAGCATTTGTTGCCCACTTTTCAGAACAACAATATTAAAGATCACCAAAATCCTAATCTATTCTACTCTTGCTTTTGGAAGCCTTAAGTAGAACTTAGAGATAAGAGAATAAGTAGCTACTTTATTCTACTTTGTATGAAGACTAGAACTCGGGTTAAGAAGCTTGAAAATTCCATAAATGGTCATAAGAGTTTTACAAGGAAATCTTCCCTAACCAAAAACCTAACAAGGATTCTGCATCACCATCCACACAACTACAAGAAGAGAATACAAAGGGGGAGAAGGGGGTGTTAATAGCCTTAACCCGTCAAGGTCTTCTTCTTCTCTCACGTGGATGGATCTGCAGACGTTCCTTGGACACTAACAGATGGAATGTGGCGGAAATGAAGTGTGAATGGCGTGGGTTTGGTGTGTTGAAGTGTGTCAAATTGCAGCCTTTCTCGGCCTATTTATAGGCATCAAAATGTCTCTTGCCGGGCATCGTGCCGGGTCGTCAGTAGCCGGCACACGTGGGAAATGTGCCCAACCGTTAACGGTCAAAACCGCCAATTCCGCGCGAAACAGTGCATATGCCGGGTAGGAGATACCCGGCATCACACCCGGCACCACGTGCAAAATGCATTGTCTAACCGTTAACTAAACCGCTAAATCCGTGTGAAAAGGCGCTTGTGCCGGACATGGGATGCCCGGCACTACACCCGGCATCGGTTGGTATGCTAACGGTAATTAACTGCTAACTTCTGACGAACCGGGGTGACTTTTCAGTATGTGCCGGATGTACTGCCGGGCATCAGATGCTAGGCACATTCACAGACTTTGAATGCGCCTGACACCATACACCCAACGCGCCACCCGGCACACCTCCTGTTTTGCTCCAAACTTGTGCCGTGAACTGGACAGCCGACACCAAGCTCGACACCACTTGGTCTTTTGATTAGAAATTCATTCCTTGCATGGAAAACATATAAAAACATCAATCTGAACAAATAATAGACTTTATACATAATATAGCATAAATAACATATATTTAACCTTATTTAGATAAATAGAATACTAAATCTAGCACAAAATATGATAAGTCTGCGGCTTATCAAGGCCCTACACTTACCTTTTGCTAGTCCTCGAGCAAAATAAGATTAGAAAGGAGTAATTACTTATGCACAAAATAGATAGACTTTAGAATGACAATAAGATAAATATTCTCAACTCCCTGACTCTATTTCATAAGTATCACTTAATCATCCTTATCCATCAAAACATACTAATGGGTATAAAATAAAGACTTTCAAAATCGATCAAAAACTTTTGGGCTATTTTGCATAAGGGATTTGTAATCTCTCCTTTTTCCGGTTTCCATCATTCAGCTCTATTTTTCTAGAGTTTCTGAATGTGGCCAAGACATTCATCATTGGTTTTTACTATTCAGCCCTATTTTGCAAGGGTTTCTGAATCAACCGTGATTTTTTCTGCATTGAAGAACGGGGAATTTAGGAGAAAAATAAAAGAAAAAACTCTCGTTTCTTGCTTTTATTCTGAGGCATTTTTGCAACCTCAAGGAATATATGCTTTTCCTTTGGAAGAAGATTTTTTTCTTTCTTTTTTTTCTTTTTCTTCTTCTTTCTTTTGCACAAAAACCCTTTTTAAGATTTTCACCCAAAAGATTTTTCACAATTTGAAAAGAAAAGAAATAAATACCCAGAAATACATAAAGGAAAGAATTAGGAGAAAGATCATATAATCATGTTAATAAAGAGAATCAAAAAGTTAAAAACAGGAATCTACAAGTCATTAGAAAGCTTACCTTTTGAGAGAACAAGCTTTTAGTCATTCCTAATCTCATCTTAATCAAAAACATGCAAAAAGTTTAGTAAAACATCGATAAAACTCACAACTTATGCATATTAATAAAAACTTATTTTTAAGGGGGGTCCTGCCCTACACTTGGCAGGAACACTGCCCCCAATGTTCAAAAGAAACAAAAAAATAGATTTTTGTTATTTTTTTGTTTTTTTCTTTTTTTTTGAAATTTGAAATAACTATAATGAAAGCAATTAAAAACAAAAACATAAAATGAAAAGAGAAAAATTAAATGATACGAAGGGCTCCCCTGTGTGATAGTGAAGGCGTGAGGAGGAACCGCCCTACACTTAGCCTTTTAGGCTATTTGGCATCATTTGAGATCCGGGGCAAGATAGTGACCGAATTCGCATGCTCCCGAGGATTGGTTTGAGTTTGGGACGGGAGCTGACCTTGTTGTCGCGGTTGAGTCAGAAGTTGCTGTAACTGCAACTGCAACGATTTGTGCTCCTTGCGAATGGTCGAGATCTCATTGTGAGTGTCCTGGGTCTTGTTCATCAGGGCTGACATTATGTCACGAAGTTCAGCCATTTCAGCCTCTGATGATGATGCAGGATGGGATGGTCTGTATTGCCTCTGACCTCCCTGGTAGCCGGCTTGACTTTGGAAGTGTTGAGGGGGTTCGTTCCCCTGTTTCCATGGCTGCCGATACCCTTGGTTACTCACATAATTGACTTCCTCAACATTCTGAAAGTCTGACATATCAGGGCTCGGAGCGTGTGGTCGTGCACTAACCACGTTCGCCTGTTGAGGAAGTTTGTTCATTGCTATTTGCTCCACCACCTTCTGTAGAGCGCTAACCTTCGTGGACGTTTGAGCGTTGCTCTCCAACAACTGCTCATGACTTTGCATAAGTTTGTCAAATTTTGCATCGCCCTCTCCCACTTGATATAAACCAGCGGTACTACCCCTGGTTCCACCGGTGGCCCAATCCCTAATCTCTTCGCAAAGAGATTCAACCCCACTAAGGAATTGATCTCCAGGCTTCTTTAATATATCTGCACCAAGGGAGGATAAGATCATCGTCTTGCATTGATTGATCAATCCTTTGTAAACAACTGAGATAGTTATTCCTTGGTGAGGCCGTGGTGTGGACATGTGCGCAGCAACCCTTTGAATCTGTCCCAAGTCTCACAGATGTTCTCCGAGCTAGGTTGTCTGAAGTTGTAAATGTCGGTGATCATCTCCAGGGTGCGACTAGGGGGCATGAATTTGTCATAAAACTTGGTTGCCATGTCCTCCCATGTGGTGATAGTACTAGGGGTTAGACTGTGGTACCACTTGCTGGCGTTCCCCGTAAGGCTATGGGGAAAGAGGGAAAGTCTGGCGTATTGGAGGACATTGTTTGTGGAGGTTAGGCTGTTTGTGTGTTGTAGAAATTTGGTGATGTGGAGCAAAGCATCGTCCGGATTCGTACCATCGAACATTCCTAACTCTTTGATGCACCGGATCTGATGATATGGCTTGAGTTTTGCCATTCATCATATTCGTTTTGAGCGAGGAGTGGGAGGTCGATTGCTGGCTTTTGGCTTGGTTGGAAGGCCTATTGATGTTGCGGACGGTTTGTGCTGCCATTGATGTAGGAGGTAGGTGTTGGTGGTTCTTTGTTGACGAATGGAGCGAGAAGAGACCTCTCGATTTCTGGGTCTAAATATGCTAAATCTTCAGGAGAATTCGTGGACCACAGAAGCATTCACTTTGATAACTTCAGGAGGAGCAAGAGAAAACGTTATAATACAACGTAATAATAAAAGGAATAATGTAATGATATATTTAAAATTACGGAAAATAAGAAAAAATTAAAGTTGGTTGTGCCGGACACGGTGCCGGGTGTATGGAACCCGGCATTGGACTTCCTCCAATACTGCCGGGTTAAGAGTACCCGGCGTCGCGTCCGGTCTTTTGCGAACTCAAAAATTTCAGTAAAGAATCAACAATTAGGAAGTATTAGAAGAGAGATCTAAGTGAATGGTGAAAGAAAAGAATAGCATATTGTAAGGAATTTAACATTTTACGAAAATAATTTAAAATTGAAAATAAGTTGACACTGCCGGACAGGATGCCGGGTGTATGGCACCCGGCATTGGACTTCCTCCAATACTGTCGGGTTGAAGTTACCCAGTATACCATCCGGCGCGTTCAAACTCGAAAATAAAAAAAATAAAAAATAAAAAATAAATAAATGGGAAAGAGAAAGGGAAGTTAACATAAAAGAGCAATGAAAAAGAATATTTAAAGACAAATCGAAGATTCGAAAAAGGACAATGCGAAGTAAAAGTTGAAGTTTGATTATGCCGGGTCGTACGCCGGGTAAACTCTATCCGGCGTAGGACTTCCTCCAAGCCGCCGGATGTAGAACACCCGGCAGTGTACCCGGCACATTCAACCGAAAATACAATTAACAACTTAAATTAAAGAATCATGGCATTAAAGAATAAAGAATAAAGAATAGGGCGTTTTACCGAATTTAGGACTTGGACTAATTCCAAGTTCCCCGGCAACGGCGCCAATTTGCTAACAGAGAAAATTGTAGGAAAACTATATACATAAAAAGAATAAAATAAATAAACTAAACCTACAACTCTACTACGGGTAGCAAAATAAAACCCGGTCGGAGTATAGTGTAAATATATTACGACCGAGAGTATCGAACCCAAGGGACTTATAGAAAACTAGTCCTAATCCGGGCAAAAGCCTATTCTATAATAACAAGGGGGGAAAAAGTAAATGTGATCCTAACTAAATAACTAAATAAATAACTAACTTTGATTTTGGAAGATTATCAATGTAAGGGAAACGTAAGACCAATAATCAAAGGTGGCAAGTCTCAAAGAGGATTTGGTCTCGCAAAATGCATATGCCGGGTGACATGCGGCCTCTGCTACCCGGCAGATTCATGGCCTTGAATGTGCCGGACTTTCATCCGGCACCACATCCGGCATCATACATTTCGTAAACAACACTTCCAGAATCGGGTCTGAATAAAGGAACTCATTATCCATACTTGCATCGTGCATATCTAATGCCGCGAATACAAACAGAATAATGGGAAATAAGAGATTAATCCTAAACCTTAGCATTTGTTGCCCACTTTTCAGAACAACAATATTAAAGATCACCAAAATCCTAATCTATTCTACTCTTGCTTTTGGAAGCCTTAAGTAGAACTTAGAGATAAGAGAATAAGTAGCTACTTTATTCTACTTTGTATGAAGACTGGAACTCGGGTTAAGAAGCTTGAAAATTCCATAAATGGTCATAAGAGTTTTACAAGGAAATCTTCCCTAACCAAAAACCTAACAAGGATTCTGCATCACCATCCACACAACTACAAGAAGAGAATACAAAGGGGGAGAAGGGGATGTTAATAGCCTTAACCCGTCAAGGTCTTCTTCTTCTCTCGCGTGGATGGATCTGCAGACGTTCCTTGGACACCAACAGATGGAATGTGGCGGAAATGAAGTGTGAATGGCGTGGGTTTGGTGTGTTGAAGTGTGTCAAATTGCAGCCTTTCTCGGCCTATTTATAGGCATCAAAATGTCTCTTGCCGGGCGTCGTGCCGGGTCGTCAGTAGCCGGCACACGTGGGAAATGTGCCCAACCGTTAACGGTCGAAACCGCCAATTCCGTGCGAAACAGTGCATATGCCGGGTAGGAGATACCCGGCATCACACCCGGCACCACGTGCAAAATGCGTTGTCTAACCGTTAACTAAACCGCTAAATCCGTGTGAAAAGGCGCTTGTGCCGGACATGGGATGCCCGGCACTACACCCGACATCGGTTGGTATGCTAACGGTAATTAACTGCTAACTTCTGACGAACCGGGGTGACTTTTCAGTATGTGCTGGATGTGCTGCCGGGCATCAGATGCTAGGCACATTCACAGACTTTGAATGCGCCTGACACCAGACACCCAGCGCGCCACCCCACACCTCCTGTTTTGCTCCAAACTTGTGCCGTGAACTGGACAGCCGACACCAAGCTCGACACCACTTGGTCTTTTGATTAGAAATTCATTCCTTGCATGGAAAACATATAAAAACATCAATCTGAACAAATAATAGACTTTATACATAATATAGCATAAATAACATATATTTAACCTTATTTAGATAAATAGAATACTAAATCTAGCACATAAAATATGATAAGTCTGCGGCTTATCACATATCGTGAAAAACATCGGTGAGGCAGTGAGCGGGACTTTGCTCAATATACCGGGTAAAACAAAGGACAGGTTAAAAGTAAGGAAAGACATGCAAGCCATGGGTATACGACCAGAGTTACACCTACAAGAGATGGGAAACGAATTTATCTACCTCCTACGTGCTACACTCTTTCAAAAAATGAAAAAATTAGCTTCTACAAATGTTTGCATTCAGTAAAAGTACCCTCCAGGTACTCTTCAAACTAGAAGAACATAGTCTCGATGAAAGATTTGAAGTTGCTAGGCATGAAGTCTCACGATTATCATGTGTTAATGTTACATCTTCTTCCAATAGCGATCCGAGGGATTTTACCTGATAATGTCAGAAATGCTTTAACCAGATTATGTTTCTTCTTCAATGCAGTCTGCTGCAAGGCAATTGACATGAACTCCCTCAGTGATCTACAACATGAAATTGTAGTCACATTATGTCAACTGGAGAAGTACTTTCCACCATCCTTTTTTAACATAATGGTGCACTTAATTGTCCACATCGTTTGAGAGATCCAATTTGTGGTCCGGTCTACTTACGATATATGTACCCTTTTGAACGATACATATCCTAAAGAGTAGAATGAAGAACTGATATCGACCGGAAGGGAGCATAGTAGAAGCGACGATCACTGAGGAAGTCATAGAATTTATGACTGATTATTTGAAAGAAGTAGAGGCGATTGGTATTCCAAAACCACGACACTACAATAGGTATAAGGGTAAAGGTGTCATCGGCAGAAAGATTGTACATGTGCCACGTGATCTTATTCACCAAGCACATCTTTTTGTATTACAACACGTTGAGGTTGTTGAACCTTTCTTCGACACCCATATGGCTGAGTTAAGGCAACAAAATCCCACTAAAGGTCATCTTTGGCTGACAACTGAACAAATTCGAGTGTTTGTATCATGTTTCAAAGATCATGTGTTTGAACTAGCTTCATCAAATCCAAAATATGTCAATGAAGAGATTAGATGTTTTGCCGTTGGACCTGAAACTAATGTTATTTCGTTTGAAGGGTATGACATAAATGGATATACATACTACACTGCACGCCAAGATGCTAAGTCAATAAATCAGAACAATGGAGTAAAAATAGAAGCTACAGTCACTAAATACCAAACCGGTAACCAATCTCGACCATTTAGCAGTTCTAGTTGGTATTATGGTGTTATCGAGGACATTTGGGAACTAGACTACCACGTCGATTCTTTTCTAGTGTTTCGTTGTATATGGGTAGACAACCGACGTGGATACCAAAATGACGGAGGACTCACTTTGGTTAATCTTTCACGTATCGGCTATACGAATGATCAATTTGTCCTAGGAAAGGATTGTGAGCAAGTGTGGTATGTTCAGGACCCGAAAGACTGTAGGTGGTCTGTTGTTCTTCCTGGGAGAAGACCAATTTTGGTTGAAAATGAAAACAATAACGAAGATGGCCATGTGGTGATAGAAGAGACAAATATTTTTCCTACAGGATTACGGGATTCAAATGATGATTTGCAAAATGAATTGTTTTACACAAGGTCAGACCATGATGAGGGTGTCCGGGTTGAAAATGGAAAATAATCTAAGTTTTGGTGTCAGGTAATACTAAAAAACGAGTATGTATTTTCTAAGTTGGATAGAGTATCTTTTTTTTAATGTTATCTCAACTATTTTTGTTGATATGTTTAATTAATCTTTATATTAATATGTCTTGATCTAATGTTTTATTTTATCTCAGTGGCTGATAACCCGATGGATGACCCGATGGACGATCCAGTTGGACAGTTCATCACGACTGGAGAAGCTGAACCACCACTGCAGACGAGACCAACTAAGCGGGTCACATGTGGTGGTAAGAAGACTTCGAGGAAGTCCACGCCAGAACAAGAGGCTGAGGCTGGCCCATCATAGCAAGCTGAAGAGCCAATAACTAATTCACCATCTCAAACAAAACCAAAAAAGCGGGGTGCCACATGAGCGCTGAAGGCAAACAAATGCCCCCCCACTAAGCAGGTGTGCTTCAATGAGTACCAGCAGCCGAACGGGGAATGGAAGAAGGATTTTGTTGCTTACTCGGGGCATCTGGTTAAGACATACTACAATATCAACCACAACTGGAAGATGGTGCCCAAGGCGTTGAAGGAGACCATGTTTGAGCGTCTTCAGGTAAACGATCACACATCTTTAATAGTATATTTGTTTTTATATAAATGCAAAAGTTACTTATAATGTGTCACTAATCTTGCGTTCGTGTATGTAGACTAAATTTTGCGTAGATCCCTCTCATAAGGAACATGTGCTACAAGCAATGGCTCGACAGTTTCGAGACCGCAGGCATCTCCTTGCCAACAAGTATATCTATGGTGCGATCGATGTAGAGGATCCGGATGATCCAGAAGCAACAAGTGATGTAAGGCCACCGTGGGAGCAGTATGATGGTATCACAGAAGAGCAGCGGACGCAGTTCGTTGAGGCTCGTCATACCGAGGAGTTTAAGGTGGATTTGTTGTCTTGTTCTCTCATTCATATGATATCAATTATTATAAATCACCCCACATAATATATATGTAATTTAAATTCTTTGTAGGCTGTTCGTGCGAAACAGCAAGCAAACGCGAAAAAAATTTTGTACCCCCATCACTTGGGCGGCAAGGGTATCACCGAGCGTACCATAGAGTGGAAGAAACAAGGTCTAATACCATCAGATGTACCTCTAAGTGCCAGTGACAAGAGGATGAAAATATGGAAACTCAGTCGCATTCCCAAAAAATCCAATCATGAAAATCCTCAGTATGATGATGCCACGGCAGCCGTTATTAGTCAAATGGTGAGTTAAAATTTTAAAAGAGTATAATGATTGTTAATTCAAAGTTGAAATTTTGGTTTGTGTGACTTTCTACTAATTTGTAATGACTTTTGTATAATTTATAATAGGATGAGTTAAGCTCTTAAGTGTCCCAGGGTACTTGGACTCCAGTCAGGCACCATAGTCCTCTTTCTCGTGCTTTCGGAAAGGCGGATCATCCAGGCCGTGCTATTGGTTTTGGTGGCCAAGTTGGAATCCGTCAAGCTTTTGGAAATCCTGGTTCCAGGCAAGGCATCCAAGGTAACATGATGACAGACGAAGCATTTGGCAAAACAGCTGATATGAAGGAGCAGTGGATCGTGAGGCTGTGGCCAGAATGCGAGCCGAGATGTTTAGCAGTGAAGAAGTTTCTAGACCACCAGTTCCCCCACCCGTTCAGACAGAGACTATGCCTGTGCGGAGGAGTATCGTCCAATCGGTTGATCCATTTCCGTATGCATCTTTCAAGGTTAAACTAACTTGCTGATTATAATGCATGAGAATTTAATCTTTCACTTGGTGTTAGCAATTTAGAAAACAGTCTAAACATGCATTTTCCCTATAATTTTCAAAACCCTACTGACTGCACATTGCTCTTAAATATTGGTGATGTGAATGTTACAGTTGTGTGGGGCAAGTTGTTTCCCTCTACTCATACTGATATAGTGAACGGTCAACAGCTTATGAGTAACCATGTTAGGGTGCTTGTGGATGATTATGAGTCTCAATATGGTGATGTTGGATTGCCGGTGCCTTTCCCTGGTGTATGTACACTGCGTGCTTCCTAAACTTATATAGTTCAGTGGCCGTTTCACTTGGTCAGACTCAGGGGGCAGGTAAGTGAACTGAACAATATATACTCTGAAATTGTTTTCTTTAACAATATAGTCTAGTTGTATAATGTTATAGACTGAATTAATATATTAGGAAAACATTGGACCCAAATTTGATAAGAGGAAATGAAAGAGTACTGCTCAACCAGTTCCTGCCCCTTCTCTTCCTTCAAAGGCATCGATATGCAATGTCAATATTAGAGATAATTTAGTGCCACAAAACATACTCGATCGCTTGTCTCCTAATCTAGCAATCCTACACGCGGCATTACTGATGACGCCTCCTGATCATGATACGATTACATTAACCATCGATCAGATGATATTTCATTATGAGGAAGGTTTTCTGATAGACATTTATATGAACAATTTTGTTGATATATTCAACCGGGATTGGCTGAATGTATCTATCATCAAGTCAGCCATGTTGTGAGTGATTACTGCCCTGTACATATTTGAATTGAATTTTAAATTAGTGTTGATGAAATGTTAAATCACTAACTATATTGTCTTTATGGTGAAGACATGTGCAATATAAGGTGGTCAAAGATCATGGCAACAACAAGTTCGGTTACTTGTGTCCTCACTAGTGGAACGGAAGCCTTTAATTACGGTCCAAAACCCTGATTAATTACGGTTCTGGACCGTAATCTACGCGGGGGTCAATAAAGATTGCGACGTCTTTAATTACGGTTTAAAACCGTAATTAAAGGCCCTTTTCATTCCCGCGTGTAAAAGACTTTACATTACGGTTTTTGGTAAAACCGTCATCTAAAGTCTTTTACCGCGCGCGCGCCAAAGGACTTTAGATGACGGTTTTACCAAAAACCGTAATGTAAAGTGTACACTTTAGATGACGGTTTTGACAATAACCGTCATCTAAAGTCCTTTGGCGCGCATGCGGTAAAAGACTTTAGATGACGGTTATTGTCAAAACCGTCATCTAAAGTGTAATTTTTTTTTTTTGTTTTTTTTGTTTTTACAAATCTACACAATCGCAATAGAGCCAGAAGCAACAGAGGCATCAGACCAACAAATGTGCAGAAACTGCACAATTGAACCACCTGAATCAAATACCAACACAAATTCATTCTCTGCGCACAATTGCAACAGAGATAACATCTAATACACCAGATCGAAAATCTGTTACTGCTGAATCTGTTACAGCAACAAAAAATATTCAATACAACAACAGCAATTCATTACAAAAATTATCTGTTACAGCAGCTAGAGACCAGCAGAATCAGAGGGCTACAAAGGTAGCAGTGTAACCTATACATGGTAGATACAGCTAGGATTACTCCCAGCAAGAAATAGCATAAAACAGAAGTGTAAAACATTACAAAAACGGTGCAGAAAACTGTTAAAAACAAAATCCATCATAGCTAGTCTACCACTCCATTCTCATAAACATGGATGACATGCTCTCTCTGACATGCAACAAGTCGTTTGCACTGTAAGTCGAGAATCTGGCAAAATGCTCTTTAATCTGCAACAAGAAAAGGAATGGAACACATAATGAGATTAAGATAAAGACACAAAAAATCTGCCGAAACAATTAAATACAAGACAGCGTTCTTATTACCTTGTCTTTATCATTCTTAAAACTTGGGAAGTACGCGCAGAACTCGTACATATACCGCATCACGTAGTACCCGCAACTCCTAGAGTCCTTTTGGGTAGGGCACTAAATCACCAAAATTCACAAATGTAAAACAATTGTACAAAGATAATAGCAGCACAAATGAAATACATGAATTACCAAACCTTGATGTAATCGACGGTCAAATCACCAAACTCTCCCTGTGGGGTTTTTTTGTAACAACTGTTACATATATTAACAAAAGCGTTTAGCAAAATGAACAAGTACATTAATTTTGGTTCAAAAAACTTACATACAATTAAATAGTAAAAAACTTACTCTTTGATTATGTCTTCAGTGTGGAATTCTGTCCACTGCCCTAGTGGATCTAGAACAGAGCAGAGTAGCGGTGGCAGCGCAGAATATAAACAAAGCCCAGTGGTGGCTACAATGTCAAATACAAAATGAAATGAAATGAAGGTAAAAAAAGTTAGCTAATTAGTATGTAATTTTATATCAGAACTCACGTTTGGTGATACGGCATTAGAATGAACAATTTATTCTGTTCATCAACAACATTGAAGCAATGAATCATGTAATTACAAAACCTCCCCGGGTCCCTAGTGACATTGTCGTACGATAAACGCTCCGGGCACACCGCAGTAATGGAGGTCATGTCCTTCTCAGCACATCTCTAAGCAGACATCTATTATATCACATGTAGTATAAAAAGTTAGCCAATGCAACTTCATAGATACTTATTCTATATGTTTTACAGTATGAGGAAAGAACACTTACAATAGATAAGCTTGAATAATGTTAATGTTCAGATAATCTCCACACATCATCTCTCTGATGTCCTCAAAGTTGATTGTCGTGATCATATCTTCTTCGTAGTGAAACATCGACTTTGGAAGCGTCATCATGAAGTTGTTAGTTTGAGATGACTTCAATATGATCTTGTCGTAGAGATTCATCTGCTTGGCCCCAAAAACCTTAACAAGTTTTTCTGGCAGTTCGAGCTTATTTTTAGGCGCCTCAGAAGTCTTGGTGCGACGTCCCCGGACGGGCGCTGGATTCTTACCTTTCCCACCCCGACTCACTGGATCTTACCCTTCACACACAAACAGTAAAGCATAAATGTAAAGATAATTACTAATTGATTATTATAGTAACATTAAACATTTATCTAGAACATACCCTTGTACTTCTGACAGGATTCGCCGGCGCGCTGATCTCTTCTTCTCTGGGCCGGGATACGCGGCGAGGAAGCTCAGGGATCTTCAGGATTCGCCGGCGCGCTGGTCTCTTCTAGTCTGGGCCGGGTTACGCGGGGCGAGGAAGCTCAGGGATCTATAATAGATTAGATTAGACACTTAATGCTAAATAATGCATTTTATTAGATACTAAATGGTTGTCAAAAGTCTTACCTCATCGGTGACAACAATATAACATGCTGGCCAGGGCAATATGTCTCCCTTTGCTTCGATCAGCGTGCATTTGTTGTCAAACGCCATTGGAAGGTATGCATGCTCAAATCCATCAATGATCAGGTCCAAGGTCACACGCGCGTAGAGATGGGGGTAGACGTACGAAACTGATGAGCGTGAGTGGACCTGATGGCAACACTGTCCGTAGGCCGCATCTACAGGGTGCCCTTCTAATGGTATTTGGAGACGGCATTTTTGTTGCTCCTTCAATAAACAGAGATAATACGTGAAATAAATAAGTGAACCCAATCTAATACTATTTCAATGACTTTATTTTAGGAGGAAAAATAGTTAAACAAAGCTAACCCGGATGTTGGCAAATGGGTACGGGTCAGCGGCAGGAGCACAACTAGACGAGGAAGACAGTCGAGGAGGATCATGCTGCTGCTGCTGCTGCTGTGTAGTCGCATGTGCGATCGAATTCAACGCTTCCTGCAGCCTCTCTCGAAAGCTCGGCGCTCAGCAGCCAGTTTCTCCTCATAGTTGGCGCCAGCAGCCCACTTACGTACCATCGCCTCGACTTCAGCAGCACTCATCTGACCCTTCCTAGCAGATGGTGGGACTTTCTTATGACGTACTTTCCCCCAAATCCTCTAACACGCCCTGGGTGATCCTTCTTCCCAAGTATTTGATTGAGCGCGTCGTCTTGAGAAGGAGGAGCGTGTAAGTCTACTTTCCTCTCTGTGCCGCTTCGTACTGTCCAATTGTCAAAGAAGTTAACACTAAATTTAAGATCAACAAACACTTGAGTATATAAGTAAATTATTTAACAGCTACTTTCAAATACTTACAATTTGGTTAGCCAGTTGTTCCATCGCAGCATTAGGAAATACCCTCTGACCTTCGCTGGTCGTTTTCTGGCGTCCCAGTATGTACATCTGCACCCTCCTCGCCTCAGAGACATCCTCGATCGGGCATTCACTTCCATCTCGTTCCTCCGTGTCAGCAAACCAGCTTCTTTCCATCCCTCGAGGCTGCCCACATATCCCCTTCGTCCCATGGTGGTGTGGGGGTAGAGATTAGCTTCACGGTTTTGCCGTGCTTGTTCTTGTACTTGCTGTTAAGAAAGTACAACAGGAAATTAATTAGAAAATCAGGGATAAAGCATTATGAGCATTAATTAAGAAAAGAGTACACACAAACATACCCTGAACTCGGGGGTGGCGTGCCGCTCAACGAACTCCTTCCACTCCTCTTCAGTGATCATGCCGTTGTACACAACATACGGCGGAGGCTCACGTGGGGGCACTGTTGATCCAATGCTCAACCAATAGTGGCGGAATGATTTAGCTTTGCCGGCACCAAAGAAAGAACGGTCCTTCACTTCTTCTGGGATCTTGTACCGTTCTTGCACCTTCTTCCAGATGGTCTCCTTACTTCTTGCGGGACTTGTTTCCATGTGTGGTTGATGCAGCAATGTGATCTGGCCAGAGTCCCTAGCATACTACCGAACTCTGACCTGCTGCCCCCACCATACCTCCCATACTGGTCCCACAGAAGACTAATCTGATCCTCTTTCTGCAGTTTCAACCCACGGGTCGGACCTCTACCTCTGGGTCTCTGAGTAGCACTCGTAGAAGGTGCACTCATGGAAGGGCCAACAGCATCAGCGGCAGATGTGGATGGGCAACAGCAGCAGCGGCAGATGTAGATGGGACCGGTACCATTCGCTGCTCATTTCACTCACGCAACATAAATCGAACTCTGCATCAACATGCATCATCCATGTCCTGATCAGCCATGCCTGCAAGGATTGAAATACAATTTGAATTAAATTAAGCATTTCATAATGGTCATATACAAGCAAGAAATAAAAGAGTGGTAATTTCATATAAATTTTTATAGTAATAACTTACATACACCATTATCTCTCAACCCACATTCCCTCGTTATGGTCTGATCGTATATACTCACGATGACCTGTGACCTCAGCCTCTTCCAATGAAATAGGAACAGTTGGAGGTTCATCTTCTGCATCATACTCATCCTCATCAACCACACCATCCACACCAACTATTCCTCTTCTCCCTTTAAGCACAACAGACCATCTAGGATTACAGGGATCAGTTACATAAAATATCTGCTTAACCTTCGTCCCAACAACGAATGGCTCAACCGTGGGAGTAGCTCTAGACAGATCAACCAGTTTCATACCATGCTCCTTCACGGTAGCCATGATGTTGTTAACCCAGTTACAGCGGAAAACACACATTTCGTAGCTGTTGTAGTCCAATACCCAGATGTCTTGTATAACACCGAAATATGATTGTTGTACTGAGACAGGACTATGACCCACGACACCGACGTCATATAAGTTTTGATAAGCTTCAAGCTCTACACCACTGTTTTGATTCGTTGACTTCTGATCCTGACGTTCTGTGAAAAAGGTGAATCCGTTGACATCGTACCCCTCATAAGAAATTACATCCAGATTTGGTCCAAATGCAACTACTTTAATCAGTTCAGGCACATTCGTGGACTGATCGGACAACACTCTCTCTTTGAACCATCGGACAAATGTCCTATTCTGCTCATTTTGTAGTCTGACGTCACTCATGTTTGGATATTGTGCTCTTAAAACACACAAGTGTTCATCAAAGTATGGTTCAACATCTTCAAGATGACTTAGCACAACTAAATGAGCTTTGTTAAGAGTGTCTATGTCAATTCTTTTCAGTTTCCTTCCAACCGTGCCAACACCCTTCAATCTGCCCTCGTGTCTAGAACGTGGAAGTCCAATGGTATCGACACCTTCTAGGTAATTGGTGCAGAAGTCTACAACTTCCTCTGTGATAGTGCCCTATAATACTACCCTCTGGGTGACGACGGTTCTTCATTTTCTTCTTCAGGACACCCATGTACCTTTCGAACGGATACATGTAGCGAAGGTACAAAGGACCACACATCAGAATCTCTCTTACAAGATGCACGAGGAGATGTATCATTATGTCGAAGAACGATGGAGGAAAATACATCTCCAGCTGGCACATTGTCACAATAAGATCCTTTTGTAATTTAGACAGAGTGTCCACATCAAGAACCTTAGACGAAATGGATTTGAGGAAGACACTGACGTTTGTGATTGTGTGTCTGACAGCATCCGGCAAGATCCCACGTAGTGCAATTGGCAAAAATTCTTGAAGTAGGACATGATAATCGTGAGATTTCATTCCTACTAATTTGAAATCTGTCATGGACACTAGGTTTCTTATGTTTGAGGAGTAACCTGATGGCACCTTGATGTTGTAAAGGGTACTGCATAGACTATGTTTCTCTTCTTTAGACAGAGTGTGACAGGCAGGAGGCAAGAATGTGCGTTTTCCACGTTCTTGCGGGCCAAGCTCTGTGCGTATGCCCAACTCAATTAAATCTTTTCTTCCTTTCAAATGATCCTTTGTCTTTCCTTTTATGTTCAAAAGGGTGCTAGTGAACTTTCACCCACGTTCTTCTCGACATGCATCCCATCGATACAATGTCTAACCTCCAGATGCTGCCAGTACTGTAGTTCCCAAAATATTGATTTCTTTTTCCAGACACTTTTTTCACCACTTTTGGTTGGCGGCCCGAAGTTGTTCACAATATTATCCAACTTTTTGTAAATCTCTGTACCTGTCAAAGGCTGGCGCGCCATGCTGTGATCAGTTTTCCCATCGAACTCTTTCGCCATCTTTCGATACTTATGTCCTTTTGGAAGCATTTTTCGGTGGCCCATATACACGGTTTTCCCACTATGTTTCAAGCGAATGCTACAAGTGTTTTCACCACAAATCGGACACGCCAACGCCCCCTTGATTGAATAGCCTGAAAGATTACCATAGGCGGGGAAATCATTGATTGTGCAGTACAACATAGCACGCAAATTGAAGTCCTCTTTACTGAATGAGTCGTAAACCGTAGCCCCTTCATTCCACAAGAGTTGTAGATCCTCTATCAAAGGTTGTAGGAATACGTCAATTTTGTTGCCCGGTTGCTTTGGACCAGATATTAACAAAGACAACAAGATGTGTCTTGGTTTCATGCATAACCACGGCGAGGTAGATTGTAAATAACCAAAAGCACAGGCCAGGTACTGTGTATGCTACTCAAAGTACCGTAAGGGTTCATCCCATCCGTGCACAAGCCTAGCCTTAGGTTTCTCGGTTCGTTACCAAACTCAGGAAATTTTACGTCTATGTTTCTCCACTGTGGTGCATCAGCGGGATGTCTCAATCTGCCATCCTTTTTCCTGTGAACTGAATGCCACCGAAGATTCTCTGCGTCTTTCTCAATGGAGAACAAACGTCTGAACCTTGGAATGATGGGCAGGTACCACAATACCTTAGCTGGTGAACCTTTCTTACTACCGCTGATGTGAGTTTGTTGTTTCTTATACCGTGACGCTCCACATGCTGAACAGCTTTCAGCAAATTCATCCGATTTCCAAAACAGCATGCAACCATTTGGACAAGCATGAATTTTCTGGTACCCCATACCCATTGGGCACATCATTTTTTTGGCTGAGTACGTAGTCGTTGGTAAAACGTTGTCCACCGGAAGAACGTATTTCAATAGTTCCAGGAGGTCAGTGAAACTTACGTCGCTCCAGCCATGTTTCGCTTTCAAGTTGAATAGCTTGAGGACGACACTCAACTTGCTTAACTTTGTAGGGTCACACCCGGGGTACAACGGTGTTTTGGATGAATCCAACAAATTTTCATGCTTGTCTGGCGTGTTAGAGTAATGTCGTTCCACATCTTCAAGCATAGTCTCAATGTCATCATCCCAGAAATCTGGCACAACGTTCGCTGTAACGTCTTCTGGATCACCAGCAACTGTATCATCTCCAAGTTCTGTTTCTGTGCCTGACCATTATCCCCTTCGTCAGGCTTAATAACATCGAACGCACTCTGACCATGCCATCGGATTATGTCTTGGAAATCTTTTGTAAAACCGCGGCGGATCAGATGTTCCTTAATTGTTTCAACGCCGCGATATCTCAGATTGTTTTGGCAGTCGATACACGGACAAAATATGTATCCCTTGTCTGTAGGTTTCAGATTGTTCGCCAACACCGTGCATAACTTATCAACTCCTTCTAAAAACTTGTCGTCCAAATTTCCGCTGTAAATCCACGAACGTTCCATCTCCTTCTAGCTATTTATATGAAGGCAGCCATTTCATACCGTCACCCGTGGCAGAGTCTTTACACTTTTGTATCTTATCAACCTAAATCCATCCATGAGTATTAAATCCCACCGGTGAACGTGTTTTTAATATGTAATTTATTGAAAATTTCGGCAGCATCTCCCTACAGTTCTTCAAATGCACGATATTATGATATTAATCAATAATATATGCATTCGAAGAACAATAAAGAGATACTGCTGAAATAATCAATAAAGTACATATTAAAAGCACATTCACACCCTAGGTGTGTGATTTAACAATCGTGGACAGTCCCGACAGGGACTGCCGAAGATATACCTCTATTAGGTATATCTTGGGCGGATAACTATGTTTGGTAGTTTGTCAAATATTATATGTATATATATAAATCTTACCTCTGGTAGACGATTAGCCGATGCTAAGACGGTTGAGGTCGGAAGCCTAAATAAAGTCGTAGTCCTGATGCATAAATGAAAAACGACAACATTAGAATTCATCAAAAAATCAAGGTTAAATGCTAGCTAAACCGCGGAAAAAAATCGACAGCATCTCCCCTATATTTCTAACGTCTCCAAATCAGTTTTATCAAAGTCAAATTCGCACGCACCATCTAGAACTGGTAACATACATAAACTTATCTTCACTGATGTTTAGTTTACAGAAACAGAAAAACGACAACATCTTTCTGTTGCCTCTACTGAACAGATTCACACAGAACTCAAACAGAAATAGAAACTGAAAGAAAAGAAACAGACAGACAGAGACTGGTGTATGACTCCTCTCTGTTTGTTCACGTGTTTGAATTCTCAAACCTTTCTAAACTGTCGATCCTTTTTGGTGTGTTATAAAGTTTCTAACTCAACTAAACCCAAGGCAACTTTGTTACAGATGCAGAATTAGTCAGAACCTGATCTGATACGAAACTGAAGCTGAAATCCAAACTGAAATCAAAACAGAAACTGAGTTGTGTTCTTGCTTTCTTCCCTGTCTGTTTTTTTTCCTTTCAACTGATTATACTTCTCCTAACTCCTTACCCAGTTACTTAAATATTCCATTAAGCTTTTAAATCCAGACCAAAACTCAAACAACTTGTTACAGTTCTGTTCCATTCATGAAACTGAGATATGCTACAGTTCTGTACCATTCATTTTTCAGGAATGAGTAATACTTGAACTTACTTTCTTTCCTGTGGCAGTTTTAAGTAGTAGCATTTTTAAAACTACACTATTATGTATTAATTGTAATACTAAATGCTAAGAACAAATAAATACAGCAGTTTACAGATTGGTTTGCAAAGTTACCGTAAACTAAGCACCGAAGTGGGCAAGTAGTGTAGAAATCAGCCCACGAACTAGGTCGCAATTAACTGTGAATCTGGGCACAAATATATGAACAAGGTTAGAACATTTGCCATTACACTCTCAGGATTCGATACAAACGAGGTTAGAACTTGCAATCGAAATGCATGTATATGAACAAAGTTAGAAAAAAACGACAATCAATCGCGATCGCATACCCAATACGCGATAGAGACGTCGACGGTGAGACCAGTGGTAGATGGGTGGTGACCGGCGGCGATGGGAGTGACAAAGAGTGACGGCGGCGATGGCCGTTAGCAAGGTGACGGGAGAGAGGAGGCAATTTCAGTGAGGAAGATAGCGCGAAAGAGAAGAAGAGTTACTGTGAGTAGAGTGTGCAGAGTGTAGGCAAATGTTTAAATGGACTTTAGATTACGGTTTACATGTAAACCGTAAACTAAAGTCACACTTTACATGACGGTTCTCACAAAAACCGTAATCTAAAGTGTAACGAAATTAAAAAAAAAAGCGCGATAATTATTTGGCATATGTTGGGTTTCAAACATAGGTAACACATTAATATAAAGTTTTTATTAATCTAAAATACACTGATAAAACGACGTCGTTAAATGTAATCTAAAGTGTAACGAAATTAAAAAAATAGCGCGATAATTATTTGCCATATGTTGGGTTTCAAACATAGGTAACACATTAATATAAAGTTTTTATTAATCTAAAATACTAAAACGACGTCGTTAACTGTAATTTAGATTACGCGCGGAGTCGAATAAATCAAATAATACGGGAAATTTTTTCGTCAGGTCAAAACGACGTCGTTGACGAGGTTGGCGCGCCTTTTTTAGGAGGGACTTTAGATGACGGTTTTTAGTAAAACCGTAATCTAAAGTCCGTTGACCGTAAAGCGCGCGTCAACACGGGACTTTAGATTACGGTTTTACTAAAAACCGTCATCTAAAGTCCCTCCTAAAAAAGGCGCGCCAACCTCCGATATTATTGATTACGGGTTAATCAATCATCGTCGCTAATAAATTCCGGCCTTCCTATTAATCACGGTGTCTGTTTAACCGTGATTAAACCACCGTCATTAAAGCCTCGCGTTCCAATAGTGCCTGCTATGTGCTCCCAGGCGAATATGTCAAGTGACCTCCAGCTATTGTGCAATACTTAGCAACGGCTATCTACAACTGTGGGAACAAGTCTTTTTATGCTACCGGGTTCATCAAGGGTAACTTCATCATCTGTTGCTTTATATGATGATCATTTAATTGTATTCGATTAATGGTATTCTAATACGTGAACAGGCGACAATGGTCTTTACTAGTTTTGTCAATGAAGAAACCCTAGGATTTTTCAGTTTGACTCACTTGGTAGGAATGCCAAGAGACCAATGATAACGGATGTGCTTGTAAAGTGAGTTGTTTAATGTTTATTACTTAATATTTTTTTACTGGAAACTTGTAATATGTGTCTATTAACCTATATGTTTGGTTTAATTTAGCGCATTTAAAGCTTCATTGATGACATTGGGAAGACCAGCAAAAAATAACAACATCCCATGGAACATTGTCAGGGTATATAATTGTGTTAATTGGTGTAGTAGGAATACTTGTAAATACTTGAAAGAATGATGTTGAACATGTATGTATATATGTACAGTGTCCAGTGCAGCCTGGAGGTTCTGAATGTGGATACTATGTCATGAGATTTATGTATGACATAGTAGGCGTGACGACATTTTTACCAGAGAAATCATTAGACAAGGTAAGATTTGTTTAAAGTTTTGGATATATACCTTCGTATGTTGTTATACTTGTAGTTTATAATTAATGTTGTTTTTTTTACTCCAGGCTTTTGAAATGGCCATATCGAATTATGAAGATCCACAGATTGTCGAGATTCTTGAGGATTGGGCAGAATACATCATCACAAACTTCGTTACTTGAATTTGCATTTCTAGCTGAATAGCTGTAACTCATCACATTAGTAGTTACTGTGTGAAGTTATCAGTATAGTAATATTACGGTATAACAAAGTAAACTTTCTTTTTACATATATGATTTAGTTAATTTGTTAAGTAAGTTGTTAGGCTGTGACCCGGCCCTATTTAATGGTCGTAGAATGTGGAATTGATTGCCCATTTGTGCTGGCAGTGTGATACATGTGATATAATACAGGTCTGCTTGAAACATTGAGGTGTTTATATGGTATATAAAGAGCTACCCTGATGAAAAAAAAATTGGACCTATCTCGGCGGTTGTACAAAGAACCGCCGAAATAGATATGAAAAAATAGCCTATCTCGGCGGTTCTTAGCTTACAACCACCGAGATAGAGTCAAGGTCGGTCCTAAGGTCGGTCCCTGGGGCGATCAATACCAGAATGTATTCTGGAATGGACCGACCCAGGGACCGACCATGGTCTAAGGTCGATCCATCACAGAAAGCCTTCTGGTATTGACCGCCCAGGGACCGACCTTAGGACCGACCTTGACTCTATCTTGGCGGTTGTAAGCTAAGAACCGTCGAGATAGATGTGGTTAGATTTTGGTTTTCGCAACCACCTATTTTGACGGTTTGTTGTTACAACCGCCGAGATAGGTGCTCAGACCTATTTTGGCGCACTCCATTTCGGCGGTTCATAACCGCCGAAATAGACTATTTGGAACCGCCAAATAGGCCTTTTTTGTACTAGTGGTTGTGCTTTTAAAAAATCGAAAACATATTTTGTCACAATCTCATTATAAAAGGGAGTTTCTGCTGATTCATTCGTGTCACCAGGAAAAAAATATGTCTTCCATTACAAGCTACAATTCTTATATCTAGCTATTTAGAGCTTTTGCACTTATTTTTTCATATTTTGTATTATTCTATTCATTGAGGAGTGAGTGTAGGCTTTGTGTTGCTTCTACTATACGTACATTACATTCAGAGCTAGTCTGTCTGAGTCTAACAACTCATACAAACTACATTAATTTACCGATCATCCAATCTCTCACCTTAGATTTAATTACTCGTTAGGCCTCTTCTACATATAATTAGACTATTCATTTCAAAATAAATTATAGTATATGCTAGAGTATAACTTAATTTCATCATTTAAAAAAGGAAAATTCACAATATACCCTTTTTTCTTTCGTAATTCACAATACATCCCTGTTGGTTTTCGTAATTCAACTTTAAAGATGCTTAAATGTTGTCCAAAATTGATGAAACTTTACATGGACGATGTTAAAGTGTTATATTTTAGTCCAATATCAATTTGAAGTTTTTTAAGCTCATATGTGACATGTGGGACCCAATGAACATATTACAATTTTCATTGTGTCCCACAGTCACATGTGAGCTTAAAATGCTTCGAATTTAATATTGGACCAAAATATAACACTTTAGCATCATCCATGTAAAGTTTCATCAATTTTGAACAACATTTAAACATGTTTAAAGTTGAATTACGAAAACCAACAGGGATATATTGTAATTACGAAAGTTAAAGCTCATGATAATAGTAAATAGTTATTAGTTCATTGATGACAGCCGTGATAATCTCCCTAACCTAACAAAGATAAGTGAAGTTCTTTGCTAGATTTGAAACGTGCACGTAATTATAAACTCCCTCGTATAAATTTTGTACTTTCTCTGAAAAACAGCATTATCGTATAAAATTGCACTGTGCTCGATTCTTCCATCTTATTGGAAGAAGAAATAATAGAGAATCTCGCGGTATAATCCAAATACAAGAAGTTAAAACGTAGCTTTATAAGATGACGCCATAAGTTTTGACACCCCAACTACAAACATTTAAAAGTCCTTCCCATGCTTATACCATCCATGACAGGTATGGTTCCATCTCGTCAATTTCTGCATTGACTTGACTTCTTCCAAAAAGACATAGAAAGTAAGTATAATATAATCTTCTGTACTGTCTATACGCAAGTATACTCTTATATAATACATGTATAATTGTACAGGATGACTATGGTACAACCATTCTTCTTTTAAAAGAAGCGAAAACATAACCACTTCTCGTTACTCAGTATCATTTTTAAATTTTGTTTACTAACGCATACTGATACTATATATTTCTTTATCCCATCATGGGAGGGTAAAGTTTGAGTATTGTCGACACCGTTTGAAACTAGCCCTCCTCTTGACCGAGTCTATATAGTTAGACCTGGCGATTCGGGTTACTCGGTTCAGGTTCGGTTCGGTTTGGTTCGGTTCGGGTCAATTTGTAGATATTTATTATTCGGTTTGGTTAGGATTGAGTCGGATTATCTGGTTAAAATTAGATTCGGGTGACTTCGGTTTGGTTGATTTCAGGTTCGGGTGCTTTCGGTTCGGGTTAGCCTATGTATTTTTTCGGTTTTTTCGGGTATGGGTCAAATTCGGGTGAATTACCGCGTTATGCTTAATTGACAAAATTTTTAAAGTATAATTTTAAGCAACCTTTGTAACTTGTATTGATTTTCATATTACTCTTGATGAAGATTGTTATTGTGCATTGGTTGGTTATACATAACAAACTCGATGACAATATTTTTAATATTAATTTTTAACTATAGATTTATTAATTGTATCAACCAAATATAAATTTAAAATTTGTGAATTAGCGGTCAATATTCAGCACTCGACGTCCAGTCTATCACCCCCCCCCCCCCACGCTGTGAGGGCGATAACCCGTCTTTCCTTAATTAAAAAGGCCCCACGCGGGTTTAACAATTATTTGAGTGTTATTGAGTCGCCATCTAATTTAACCATCTAATTAGAAAGAAATATCATATGGACATGAAATAGAAATAGCAATATAATCTTCTCATTAATTCCTTTTTCTGAACACATGTAATTACAACCCTAAAACTATAAATTACATAACAAAAATTACATGAGATTGCCCAAAATGATATTACAAACTTTTAACCAGAAATCTAAGTTCGGGGGCTAGATTAAGAATTGGGGAGGTGCTTGGAAGCAGTACCCTCTTCCTCCGAGATAACTCAGTCTTTACTTTTATCATCGGATTTTAAGAGAAAAATATGAAATTAAAATAATAACAATAGAATAATGAGATTATGCAGTATTCAGATATATACAAGCTCTAAGATTTGGAATATACAACTTTTCCGCTAGAGGAAAAGCATTATGAAAGTGGACACTCTCATAATTATGAGTTCTCCATCTCCAACCTTTAAGAGGCAAGACGGGATCCTCATCTAATGACAATGTAATTTAATTGTATAAACAATATAAAAAAATGTAGAAATTAGATCTCTAAAACCTGCACATTACCTGTGACAAATATAGGCTAGCTATAGGCTTCTGTCTTAGATAAGAAAAATAATAATTAGTCCAATATATATAAAAAATAACATGAATAAAAATATAAATGTGTAAATGAAAGCATAAACGTATATTTACGATGTTGAGGGCTCAGGTTACATCATTGCCCATAAACAATTGCTGGCAATGATCGCTATGGATGGAACCGAATTATTACTGTCATTTCGTCAAGCAGCTCATGTGCACTCGGAATTAACATAAAAATAACAATTGTTTGTATTTTCTCCTCATCTTTTTTTGTGTGCCTCTTAGTCAACTCCATCCTCACTTTTTTTTTGTAGAAGCTTACAAATCAAAATGAGTGATGACTCAAACTAAAGCAGATATGGAACGTGGAATAAGTATGTTTTTTTTATAGTTACGGGAATGGGCAGGTTTCGAACCCAGGACCTTCAGATCTAGGATACCACTCCTCTACCGACCAAATCACGGGGGCTTGGCACGTGGAATAAGTATGTATTCCCGTTTGAATTCAAATGCATCACGGCAACTCACAGATAAATAGCTAATAACAGGTTAATAATCACAGGGTATCAATTTCAACAAATAAAATATCAAAATGAAATAACAACACTCCCAAATAAATATAATGTAATCAACACATACCTGTGGCAGGGGTATGATTTAATTGCAATTCTCAGCAGGGCATGGATGAGAGGTATAAGGGATTGAACAAGGCTTGCGCTACCGCCTCTCTGGATTAAGCAATGTTGCGGCACGGCAAAAGTTTCTTCAACTTGAAATTTACGATGCTATGTTCTTCCTCTGAATGTTTTTCCTCTCAATGTTTTTTTTATCTCTTCAGTTTCCTTCGCTTCTTTTATAGATGCAAGATTGAGTGAGTGAACGAGAATTTCAACAGATTGTGGTTGTAGTGGATGAGAATACACTGCTGGAAAAAAGGAATAAACAACGTTTTTATTTGTCTTTTGCAACGCTTTATAACCGTTTTTATGCCGGCGACGCAAATGGTCGAGCCTTTTAAAGAACGCGTTGTAAGCGTTATTTATACATTAATTTAAAAGAACGCTTATCGCTAAAGCGTTTTTTAAAGCGGGTAAGGGGGCGGGAATCTACGAGGCATAAAGAACGCTTCAAGGTGAAAGCGTTCTTTATGTCCGACTATAAAAAAACGCTTGCTTACTATAAGCGTTCTTTTGAAGATTTATAAAAAACGCTTATCAAGACAAGCGTTCTTTATGTCATTTGGCGCGAGAGTATAAGAAACGCTTATACATATAAACGTTTCTTATATGGTCTTTTTTTTATATTTTTATTTTTATACAATTATTACCCTCCGCGTAACACAAAATTAAAATCACAAAATCATTCAAAACCTTTTGCATTGTATATACCATATCAACCAAACTGGTGAATTTTAATTATATGATCAACATCAGTACTCTTGTTTGCATTAATATTATATACCAGCTAGCGTACATACGCTTAAGCGTAGTATCGATCAACTACAACATTTGTAACTAGCTAGTTAACCAAAATACTAAAAATGGTAACCAAAATACTAAAAATGGTTTAAGTACTTCGATCATAACAGTACAATACAACCATTTGAAAAAAAGAAAAGATAGACTCATGACTTCTTCTGATCAATTTAGTGCTTTCAACACATGTGTGCGCCCTCTCCTTATTGACAAACTCAGATCGATCGACTTGTGAATAAGTGTTGAGAAGAAATCAACAAGCTGCACAACAGAATATAAAAGTGATTAATATGCCCATTTAAATTACTAAACATCCAAACAAATTAAAATCACCAATTCAACACAAAAGTACTTATACGTACCTGAGAAGAAATTTCCAATTCGCTAAGACAGTTGTTACCTCTATTGAAGATGAAAGTACCGACGATCATGATGATTCTTCTGCTGATACAAAGGAGACAAAGAAGAAAAATATGGTACAAAAGACAGAGACAGATATAATGAAGGATGAATGAGAACTCAAAACAGAGAGATTGAAGAAATTGGCTAAATAGTTAAGTGAGGCTTCCACGAAGTAGAGTCCAGTGTGATTAACGCTTACCGGCATACTTCATGACCTTGAATGAAGAAAACAGTTTTCTAGAGCAGTTGTATCAGAAGGATAAGAGGAACCTTAGTCAATTATATGGTGGCATGGGGGACTATATGAAGATAAAGTGGTACCAGATCGCCCAGTTGATGAGTTTCATGACTTATGATGGAAACGGAGGTGGAGAAGGTAGACACTTCTCCATCTTCAGTTTGGATTGGATTCGCATCTTCTTTCAGTTTTGAACATCGATAGGTCGGAGAATCTTCAAACACTTGGACATGAATGTCTGTAGATTGCATGCAGTCAATTGGAATACTAGCCACAACATTGTTGATGTGGGGTGCATCATACCTTTGAAAAAAACTAGATGAAAAACTCTTGGCAATTAAAAGATTGAGATATTCCCCCTAAGTTGATTCCCCCTGAGTTTGCATGTTAAGCGACTTGACAAATGATAGCAATAAGTGACAGCTTCTATGCACAATAAGGACAGCTTTGTTATAATGTAACCTTAGTAATAACTTTTACTATGGTTATAGTATAACATAAAAGCTGTCACTTATTGTGATAAAAACTGTCACTTATTGCTATCATTTGTTAAAGTCGCTTAACATGCAAACTCAGGGGGAATATACTTAGGGGGAATCTCTCAATCTTTTTAATTGCCAAGGGACCTTCATCTGGTTTTTTCAAAAGATACGATGCACCCCACATCAACAGTGTGACTAGTATCCAAATGACTACATGCAATCTACAGACGTCATGTCCTAGCGTTTAAAGATTTCTCAGACCTATCGATGTTCAAAATGAAAAAGATCCAATCGAATCTGGAGATGGAGAAGTGTCTACCTTCTCCATCTCCATCTCCATCCAGAACACATGAAACTCATCAACCGGGAGATGTGGTACCACTTTATCTTCATATAGTCCCCCATGCCACCATATAATTGACTAAGTTTCCTCTTATCCTCTGATACCACTATTCTAGAAACCCGTTTTCTTCATTCAAGGTTATGAAGTATGCCGGTAATCCGTTAATCGCCACCGGACTTACTTCGTGGCAGCCTCACTTAACTATTTAGCCAATTTCTTCAACCTCTCTGTTTCTGAGTTCTCATTCATCCTTCATCTATATCTGCCTCTGTCTCTTTGTACCATGTTTTTCTTCTTCTGCTTTTTGTATTAGTAGAAGAATCATCATGATCGTCGGTACTTTCATCTTCAACAGAGGCAGCAACCGTCTACATCGGCCAAATTCGTCTGACTTTTTTATCCGATTGTCTCTGTGATGTTCAGTGCTACAGTTCTGATTGCTCGGTCTACTGAAGCTTCTACAGCATACATACTAGTCAGAGGTGACTAAAGGAATCGAAAAGGAGAGAAGAAAGGTCGTGAAGGAAAATAAAGTTGGTGGGCCCGTCCGAGTTCAATTTTTTTATTATAGGTTGATGTCGATCGAAGGTCATAGGCGCAAGCCAAAAAATGTAAAGGGATAATAAATAATAACTACAAGAAATTAAGAAGCTGTAAGTAGCGCTAGAGGTCTCTAATATGGCCAATGGTGGTCATATAGATTTCCAAAACATTAGAGGGTTAATTGGAATGCCTAGCTTGACCGGATAACAAATCTGAGAAGAATGTGAAAGAACTTATAAGTTTTTTATGTTGGTATGGTAGAAACGTAGATAAACTCGTGGGGTGTTAAGGTAAAAGCAATATGAGGAAGGGGAATACGTCAGGCAAGCTGCCGTAATGCTATGTCTTTGTAACTAATAATACATCCTATAGTCATCTAATATTTGCACCCTAGGCTATACTATAATATAATATATAGCATTGATTAATACACCCATAATCATCTAACCAAATTAATTTTGCCATATATACTATATTTGTATGCATGCCGAAACACATTATATACACATTAATTCCCAAGTCCATTAATTGTACAACCAGCAAGTAAAATCAGACATAGTAAACAATATGCGCCCTTGATTAACAACAATCAACACATAGTAAAAACCAGCAAGTCCATTGGTCTGCATGCAAATTATTATTCCAAACACACGCGCGTACGCTTTATTTCACGCCTTAATCCAAAAAAAACAGAGTATATGTTCCTGATTAATTAACAAGCTAGTTTGGTTTGCAAGCATACATAGGTTAACAACAAATGCGCGCCGCAGTATGGTTTGCATGCAAAATTATTTCCAAACAATACACACAATATATTTCACGCCTTAATCCCAAACAAACAGACGCCTTAACCCAAACAAACAGAGCATGTATTTTCCTGATTAAGAAGTTTGGTTTGCAAAAATACCTCATCAGCCCAAGAATAGAGCCGAAAGATCTACCGCATGTATGTTGTGCTTTCGCTAGTTGGGGTTGTAATCCAGAGGCGCCGTGCGTGCGACAGGGCATGTATGTCATGTTCGTGCGATTTGCAAACATTAATACTAATCGAAAGATTATATCTATGACAAAAAGGATAGGCATGCGTTATATATATATATATATATGTATGTATATATCTGTTCGCAGATGAGGGCAAATTACGATAGCGAGAGGAGTCGATATCGATCTACGCATGCGTCTGGCTTGCCTTCATCGCCCCAATGCCGGAAGATAGAAGATCAATTATCGGGAGGGAAGAGAAAGAGGCGCCGCGGCGGCAAATATTGTGATGTTTCTGGGTTTCGATTGAGAGGAGATAAAGCGGAAAGAGCGAGGTTTTTTATAGAGGGAGAGCAATGTTTACATGGAGTGAGAGCGAGGTTTACAGAGAGTGGGTGGGTAGGGGAACAATCGCGATTAGACTGATGAGAAGACTGGGCGGGAGGGCGAAAACTGTTTATAATTTAGGTAACATAAAGAACGCTTCACTTAAGAAGCGTTTTTTACGCTACTTACGATCAGCATAAAGAACGCTTTTTAAGTGAAGCGTTCTTTATGTTATCGCGCCCAAAGACATAAAAAACGCTTCTTTTGAGAAGCGTTTTTTATACGTATCTCTTATAGAACGCTTTGTAAGCAAGCGTTGTTTTTGTCTTTGGGCGCCATAACATAAACAACGCTTTCTAAGCAAAGCGTTTATTAAGATGTCACGCCTATTATAAAAAAAACGATTTACAATATAGCCATTTTTAAAGGGGCGTTGTTTATTCCTTTTTTCCAGCAGTGATATGGAGGATGAAGTCTTCCCACTTCTCTTTTTTTTTTGCTAAATATGTTAAGAATCTGCAATCTTCCCTTATTCTTTTCTCTAGCAATAAACAATAAATATAAATAAATAAAATAGAGAAATAAAGATAAAAATAAAAAAATTAAGATGATGGTAGACGTGGGAGGATAAAGTCTTCCAAATATATTTTGTTATTCTTATCTCTATTCAACGAGTAATCAAGAAAATAAAAAGTAGATAAGAAATAAAGTAAATTAAGAAGACTAAAAATATGGGAGTTGTTGCTAAGAGTAAAAATGAACGTTAATTTTTTTTTTAGAGTGGGTGTGTGGGTAAGTATTTATCTACAAATCAAAACTAAAAGAAAATAGAAATAAATGTGATAAAACCAACGCCTAGTTCATGAATATTAAAAGGCTAGTATGTTCAATGTTTTCTTTTGTTGCCTACAAATATGGAAATGATAATAACAAACAGGGAATAATAGATAAAAAAGAAAATAAAATGAAAATTAAACCAAAATAACCAATGCTACAATCTAATGAGAATAAACAAAATGATGGTTAAAAAACAACTAGTCTAAAATTGTTTGCATACCATCTAACCATCTAACACAAGAGCTTGTGTGCACAAATAGACAAAAATGTGGTAAAATATTCGGTGTCAATAGATGCCACCCATTGACTGACTTTGATGCAATGAAAGGAAAGTCAATGTACGACGACACCGTAATATTTAGCCAAACTTAGGAGCGACAAATAAATGAAAATGTGGTAAAATATTCGGTGTCTACACACGCCCGACGTTGTGCGTGCACCTCCCGCCATCCCACACCTGTCACACCCCGCGCACGTCCTGCATCAGCGCCCGTCACCTCAAGCGAGCATCGCGCGTCTAGGTCAATCTAACACCACTTCGCGCATGTGCCCTTATGCGCCAGTCATTCATTATTCTTCACTAATGTCTTAAGATTCTAATGGATAGATTTCTTTCAAACCACTTTTGGGTTTTGTTACGCATTGACATCATCACTAATTTTGATGCCATCATTTGCACCCATGGCCCTTTATTATTGAAAGGCTTTCTAGTTTCTCTTCAATATCTAGTACTGTTTATGTTTGCAGGGACATCTTCACACCTATAGGTTATGTGGAAATATTTGGACATTCATCGTGCAGGATGCAGTGATTAAGCACGAAGATGCACAAGAAAATGTTGCTAGGATGAAGATTGAGCGGTTGTTGAGAAAATTTCATCTCATCACGTTGGAAGTTTTTTTTGTAGTTAGTATAACCTGAAGACTATAACAAACAAATTATGTGATTGCATTTGTACTTTTCTTAAACTACTTGAATAAACCAGTATGTAAAGAGGGGTCGGTTACGTGTTGTTATATATGCTTTTTGTGAGTTGTTGATTTGTAAGAGGTTGAACCAATTTCCTTGGACACAACAAATGGCAAGAGTTGTAAAAATGGAATGAAAACATTCCTTATTTGTTCGTACATGCCAATAATAAACAGAAGGATAATGGAAGTTTGCCTAGTTTTGGTTCAGTTCGGATTTTTGGGTCACATTTCGGGTCACCTTTGCCAGGTCTACATATAGCTTCTTCCCGGGCGTGCCTCATTGATGGCCTTGTTGAGACCAGATTGCCCGTTAAATAGATTCCCAAAATGTGCATAGATCAAGAATCGATCCTGTGACATGTGAGTTGGATAGATATTATCTTAACCATTGGACAATGATAGTTATTCACAACATATATACATACTACATGTATATAAATGTTTGTTTTTCTATATATAAATGAAATTTTTTGCTGAGATATGATCAAACATTAGATATGTAAAAAATAATAAAATAGATTTAGGTCTGACTAAGCCACATTGATATTTTAATTTACATAATATTACAACATTAGATTATACGGTGAAAATAATAAAAATAAAAGTAATATTGGCTTTAAAGTTTTATAGATTTAAAATTAAACATATATAAATCATTTACAAAAACTTTAAAGATATTTAAATTATATATAGTTTGTATTTATTTTGTGAATTTTAACCAACTCGTCCACTAATTTAAATTGTTATTATTTATTGTATTTTTATATTTTATTAATTTATGTGATTTTGTAAATTAAAAGAATTATATAGTAAAATGTATAAAGCTGCACAAAATTTAAAATTTATATACATAAATATCATTTACCAATTTAAATTATTTTGGCAACTAATTCATTTTAATATTGTAAACTTTAAGCAACATATGAACTAGTTTAAATTATTATTACATGTACTCTATTTATAATTTATTAATACGTGTGATACTTTGAAAATTAAAAATATTATAAGTATTAGAAATATATTATGTTACATATATCTTATATGATAAATAAATTCTTGTAGTGGTATGTAGTTTTAATTAATTTTCATGAATGAGAAAATTTTGGTTTACTTAAAGTTCTTTTTAAAATTTTGCTAGTTAAAAGGTAAGTAAAAATACTAAAGGTACTAGATTGAAAAAAACTATAAAATATAAATATTTATAGAAGAAGATAATATATCCACTATGACAGTAGTAGTATAGGTTAGTATTATGAATTATGTAGTAATCACACGTTTAAGATATAAAAAATAATAATTATATTAACACTTGCGAATGTTAGCTATCATTACTTTTATTCTAGCACATTCTCAACTGAAATTTCATCATATTATTAGTCAGTAGCAATTTCAAAACTTAAGAAAGTAGCAATTTAGCTACTTGTTAAAAATATTGCTATCATAGCCAAAATGGGCACAATAGCAACCGTAATCAAGTGTTAGTAGCAATTTCATAATTTCGCTTATCTACATGGTCATAGCAACTTTTAAGATAGTAGCTAGTTAGCTATGATTAGGATATTTTTGCTACCGTTGCTCAAATAGTAGCATAATAGCTACCATGATTGAATTAGCATCAACCAAGTAGTAGCAATTCATTAATTTAGCTACCGATATTGGTAGGAAAATTACTTTTACTAAAACTATCGGAATGAAAAATAAAATAGCTACTATTGATGGTAGCAATCTTGTAAGGCGGTAACATTTAGCTACTGGCGAAAAGTTTAGCTACCATTGTCATTGTGGTAGCACAAAAGCAACCATTTTGTTAATAACATTAAAAATCAGTAGCAATTTTATAATTTAGATACCAATATATGTGTAGTAGCAATTTATCGGTAGCTAAAACATCTTGTTCATGTAGTGAGGGCATATACAAAGATAAATATCTGTCAAATATCCTTCTGTAAGGACTTCAATTGAATTTAAATTGTTTGTTTGCCCCTATAAACCCACGACGTTCATCTAGAGGTTGCACTCGAGGCGTCTCTAGTATTCCTACTATATTTGTGTCGGCCTCCCATACTTCTCGTCTGAGTATAGCCCACTTTTCGTTTTTGTGTACCCTTATCATATTTAGGAAGCATATTAGAATTTCTATTTGCTAAACACTTTGCTTCTACTTTACTCTCTTACTTTTTGAGAATTTGCACAAATTTTGAAGAGAGATTTCTGGTTAGGGTAGTGACAGTTGAGGCTCCTACCGAAGTCGAGGAATTTTCGCGTTTCCGTGAAGGTAGAGCTACTTTGAGAGGATCTGATAAGTTTGGAGTTGAGAATTCGGGGGTGAGGTAGAGGGAGAGGATTACTTCGAGGTTGATTCTAGGAAAGAGAAGAGAGAGAGGAGGATGGATTTGCTATGATTGGAGAGTTTTCTAGGTCGGGGTCGTTGATTGGTGGGGGCTTAGTGAATGGGGGACAAAGCTCTCATCCGGTCTCAGGGTTGCTTTTGGTGTGGTGAGGAGACTGAGAAGGGAGTGATGAAGATTATTGTCAGGGATGGTGTGTGAAGAGGATGATAATTAAAAGTACGGTGATCTGGAGAGGAGGTGGCAACAAAATGATGATGTTTGGTTAGATAATGGGACGGGAGAGGAGCCGAGGGTGCGTTAGAGGTGGGGGGGTGATGACTGGGCTTCAAAAGTTGAGATTATTCCTAATACATGTGACGGGATGTGAGATCCGAGGAGACAGATACTGAGATTTGTTTTATTTGCTTTAGGAGTGGTGTTTGGTGGGAGTGATTCTCCTTCTCTCCTGCGGGCTGGATACGAGATCTGAGGCAGAACGTGCGATTTGATTTGAAAGTCATGCGAGGGAAACATTCACACCACCGAGTAAAAATTCTTGGGAGATGAAAGTTTCTATGCAGGAGGTGTTCGGGAAGTAAAGGGCTCTCCTTTTGCCAAAATCAAAATTCCTCTGTCGTCTTTACCATTACCCGCATAGAGGACAAAGTTTGAGAATATGTCTAGCCTCACGTGTTTTTTTCCTGACTTTGTATTATGGAACGGTGCCGTATTTGTGGCAAAATCTCGGGCAAGATTTTCTATCTGTTTAGTTGCCACTTCTTCGATTGGGTGGTGTGTTTCCGCCACCGTCTGAGCCTTCGACGGAAAAGGCGTTTCTTGACTTTTCTCCTGATCATGTTCCAATAATTCTTCTGACTAAAACTCTATGATCCCAACGTTGTAAGCTATACCTTCCACCACCACCGTTATTTCTTCATTGATGATGGACATTTTCCTTGTGTCTAGTTGGGCATGCACTTCCATAAACTTCGGCAACCTCTGCATGTCTGTGTCTATCAATTTGATTTCTCCCAAGTGCCTGGTGATCAAGCGAATAGATGCTTCTGGCCAAGCTAGCAACGAGATTCCTCGAATAGCTATACTGGTAGAACGGTTAATGAGTTGGTCCGTAGGGTGCCACGACTTTTTAACCCAGACATGCTCTTCCCTAAGGCTAGATAACTTGAAACTTTCTGCCTTTTCGTGGGATTCAAAGATCACGATGTATCTAGAGCGTGATAAACACATAATTTCTTCGATGTTTTGCCCCCGTTATAAAATGATGCACCTTACTTCCTGGAAACTCGTTTGCGAGGGAATATTGATCATTATGCTCCTGTCTAGCTTTTCTTTCAACTGTATGGATGGGTGCAAGCCAATATGGCATTTTGATCGTGTAGATGGGCGCTGGAAGATGCCTGACTGCGATGGAATGGGAGGGCTTTGTTGTTGCGCATGCTCACCTCTATTTGTCGTTCAATTTGGAAATTTGAAGACCATATGTAATTACGTGAAGGTAATCCAAAGGCAGGTTTCCAAAGTATTGCTGGCTGTGTTTGAAGTCGGCTTCCATCCACCAGTATACCGTTTGTTTCAAGGATGGCCTGATCTGCTTCGTTCTTCGTTTTGTATTCTACAAAGCCATTCCTTGTCTTTATGCGGATTCTTGGATTTTTGGGCAGACGGATGCCCAATATCTGGCTGAACTTGTCAAAAATCTTCTAAATAGTTCCCACTCTTGACTCTTCGCTAATGTTATCAATGAAAACTGTCGCACTTGGAACTGATTTTGGGCTTGCCTTGTCGATGGGGTTTGAGTGAGAGAGAATCTGTAGCGGGAGTTTTTTGTTATGGAGTGGGGCTGGTTGTTGTGTGTTGGCTTAGGTGTGGTTGTGGGTGCTCAAGTGGATGAAGAAGGAGGATTTAGTGGTGGTTATGGCATGGTGATGAGTTAGTTTGGGTGTGAGGCGCGAGGGAGAGGATTGGGGAGAGGAGGGAGCGAGTGGTCGCCATAATCAAAGAACCCCATGAACAGCTTAACCAACGTAAGCCCTATAACTTTTTTTAAAAAATAAAAAAGCTTAAACCCTAGAGTTGATGGAAACTTTCATCATAGGGGCCAGGGAAGGGTTTACAACACCATTCTTGTCTCGTATAGATTTCCATTCAACTCTTCATAGATTTAAATCTTCTTTTGTTGCTTGAAATAAAAAAAAATCTTCTTTGCTTCTGATCACTAGGTTCATATTAAGAAAATACACATTTGGAAATGAATCAATTCCCATTCTTCCCTGATGATTTAAGAAAGGTTGAGAACTTTCACCCTCACTTTCTTTAGCTTCTTTGCTAGGTTGGATTTTACACGTGGTATCAGAGTCGGTTTCCCAAAAGTCTTTTTGCTCTTGTCTCATTTTGCAGGATTGACTCATTCAAGATTCACATTGAAAGTTTTGCTATCATCAGCAACATGGGGGAAATTGTTGGAGTATGAAGGTGTTGCTGAGATAGTCCTACAATCGAACAAGTCAATCAAAACAAGAGAAGTGTTCGTCCCTGCTGAAAGATCGAGTGAGTCCTTCGGTTGAACGAGTCTCCGTCTTTACTGATAGATCGAGTAAGTCCATCCGTGTGGGTTCATCTATCAGTTAATAAATTTAAGGAGCAACTTTCACTAAACCACAACGGTTATCAACCATCAACCTTGGACCGAAATTCATGCAAATGTGAGTAAAATTCGAAGCCTTGACTTTCTGATAGTTTGAGAGAGTCCATCAATCAATTCCGAAAATTAAGGAGCAATGTTTACTCCCTTTGGCCATAAATATTGGCTTCAGTAAGCTCAATCAAGTGAGCAATGTGTTAAATCCAAAAATATAGCAATATGGACATTGAGGTCCTAAAATTTTGGAACTGACAGAGTCGATCAGGTACATCAGACGTGAGAATCATCATTGAACGTTGCCAAGTCATCCAATGGCTTGGTAATTGTCTGAAAATTAAGGGTCAAGGCTTAGCAACGTTCACAAAGAAATTAAGACCGATTTTTAAGCAACCACAAGTAAGTACAACGTTCAGAAAGCAGAAATTTTGGAAACAGACTCCCTCAACGGCTCTGGAGGCTTTGCTATATAAAGAGATAGAAATCTCAGTTGCATTTGTGCTTTTCCGCCCCAATACTTCCCATGTTAGGGAAAAGTCACCAAGAACAAGAGTTTTTCTGTCATTTCTAGTTATGATAGTTTGTGGTTTATCGACAAACTCAATCTAGGGTGTTCCTAGGCTTACTACACTTATCAAAGAGCTGATCATATAATGTATAGGGTGAGTGAGTGAGCGCCACTGAGTAGATTCTTTCTACTTAGTGGGCAGTGTAAGTTATTTTTGTTTTACAAATAAAAAAAACTTATATTGTGTATTTATATGAGTTCAATTGAGTGTTTCCACATCATCAGTGCTTCCACATACTTAGCATGATTGAGTCAAACCATCTCACAGACTAACATCTTGAGTTGGTTTGAGTCAGCCATCCGATCCTACAATTCAACTCTAGTTGTTTTTTGAACTACCTTTAAAATTTTTGCTGCTAGTTACTTTGATTCTATGATTACTCTACTTTTCGCTTTAGTGCACCTGCTTTCTTGAAGTTTCTCAATGATTAAGGGGGAACCACAGTGGATCACTGGACTGCTATCCTATCTGCTTCATTTAAGGGGGAACTTCAACAGGGTCGGTTCCCGTAGCTCTTTGTGTTTTTGTTTTCAGGATCTCCTCTCAATCGGGATTCACGAAGGTTTGCTATCATCAGCAACAAGGGGGAAACTGTTGGGTCATGAAGATGTTGCTAAGATAGTCAATCACTTCGACGGAGTAGCTCGTCCTTGACAAAACTCAAAGAAGGAATCTCGTACACAAAGCACAACAGAGTCTGTACAAACTAAGAAGCACGAAGAACTCAGTTATACCATTGCGGCAATTAAGGAATGAATGCGTCAACGCGCAAACGTGCTAACGGTCACAAGACTGCTCCAGTTGACTCTGAAGTTTGTGGCCTAAGACTAGCACGATATTTCTCAACACGCATCCACTAAGTTAGTTCCGATAAATTCGGAACTAACTCCCTTAGCCATTGTATTTAGAAATAGTATAAATAGGAACGTAATAGTTAGTTTATTTTTACACTTTCTGAGATAGAGATTAGTGAGAGAGTTGCTTTCCGATTTAGAGAGAGAATTCATACCAAATTCTGTTAGAGCTTCTAGAGAGACTATTTCTAGGAAGATCCTAGTTTCACTACACTTATCATCGAGGTGATCAGATATTGTACATGGTGAGTGAGTGAAAAAACCACGAAGTAGATTTCATCTACGGAGTGGGCATTGTAAGTTATTTTGTTTTGGCCAGAAAATGAAATAACTTATTTTGTGTATCTCGTTGAGTTTCCCTGAGTCCTTCAAGCTTTCAAGTGTCATTCCAAATGTTCCACTGAGTCCGTGTTACACTTTAACTTCATGTAAATCGCTTCCGCGTACTTAGTTCAACTAAGTGCTTCCACATCATAAGTACTTCCATATCCTTACTTCGATAAAGTCAAACCATCTCACAAACTCACACCTTGAGTTGGTTTGAGTCAGCCGTTCGATCCTACAATTGGTATTAGAGCGAGGTTTGGCTGACACACTCCATTTGAAGATAACCTACGAGATGGTAGAATGCTCTTTGGTTTTTGAGGTGGACTCCAACCTTCAGGCAAGACTCTAGTTGTTTTGCGCAGAGCTGAAGTTCCACATCCAGATCCACTCTATCAGACCCTAACCCATTATGAGGTGCTATAGATGACCAAGACAAACATCGTTGATGAAAGCGTTAATAGTCTACTTGAAGATGACTGTATTGGGGGTGTACACCCAAAAGAAGTTACAAATTCAGGGGGTACATGCAATCCTTCTACAAATGCATGGATTAAGGGGGAACTTAGACAGAGTCGGTTTCCCAAAAGTCTTTTTGCTCTTGTCTCGTTTTGCAGGATTAACTCATTCGAGATCCACGTTGAAAGTTTTGCTATCATCAGCAACAAGGGGGAAATTGTTGGAGTATGAAGGTGTTGCTGAGATAGTCCTACAATCGAGCAAGTAATGAACAAGAGAAGTGTCCATCCTTGCTGAAAGATCGAGTAAGTCCTTCGATCGAACGAGTCTTCGTCTTTACTGATAGATCGAGTAAGTCCATCCATGTGGGTTCATCTATCAGTTAATAAATTTAAGGAGCAACTTTCACTAAACCACAACGGTTATCAACCATCAGCCTTGGACCGAAATTCATGCAAATGTGAGTAAAATTCGAAGCCTTGACTTTCTGATAGTTTGAGAGAGTCCATCAATCAATTCCGAAAATTAAGGAGCAATGTTTACTCCCTTTGGCCATAAATATTGGCTTCAGTAAGCTCAATCAAGTGAGCAACGTGTTAAATCCGAAAATATAGCAATATGGATATTGAGGTCCTAAAATTTCAGAACTGACAGAGTCAGTCAGGTACATCAGACGTGAGAATCATCATTGAATGTTGCCAAGTCATCCAATGGCTTGGTAATTGTCCGAAAATTAAGGGTCAAGACTTAGCAACGTTCATAAAGAAGTTAAGACCGATTTTTAAGCAACTACAACGTTCAGAAAGCAGAAATTTCAGAATCAGACTCCCTCAACGGCTCCAGAGGCTTTGCTATATAAAGAGATGGGATTCTCGGTTGCATTTGTGCTTTTCCACCCAAATACTTCCTATGTTAGGGAAAAGTCACCAGGAACAAGAGTTTTTCTGTCATTTTTAGTTAAGATAGTTTGTACTTTATCGATAGGCTCAATCTAGGGTGTTCATAGGCTTACTACACTAATCAAAGAGCTGATCAGATAATGTGTAGGATGAGTGAGTGAGTTCCACTATGTAGATCCTTTCTACTTAGTAGGAGTGTAAGTTGTTTTTTTTACAAAGAAATAAAATAACTTATATTGTGTATCTGTTTGAGTTTGATTGAGTGTTTCCACATCTCTAGTGCTTCCGCATACTTAGTTCGATTGAGTCAAACCATCTCATGGACTAACACCTTGGAGTTGGTTTGAGTCAGCCGTCCGATCCTACAGATTTTGTTAATAGGTAACTCTAGTTTATAATATTTTCATTTAGGGTTTTTAGTTTCTTTGGTTAATATACTCATTTAAAGAGTTCAAACGTCTTTCTCTTCGTATAGTAGTCTCTAATTAGTGTTGTGCATTTTATGGTTATTTCCTAAAGTAGTCCCGTTTTCTTGAAGATTAATTGTTTGCTCTCAGTTTGAGATGGAGATGACAAGGAAGGCGTTGATGATTGTGATGTGAAGCATTTGATGAGCATATCCAGTGTCGGTGCCGGTGCTGAATGCATGACAAATTGGTGAAGATGATGGAGGTACTTCGAATGATTTTTTTCAATTGGTGGTTCTTCACGAAACATTTGGAGTACAAGTGATGAAGATATTTTTGAGGGATCAAATTCTTGGGACTTCTATAAGTCCAAATACTTAAAATTTAAACAATTTTAAATAGACTTATATGAATAGTAAGTAGAAGTTGCTTAATCCTGAACAATATGACAAAGCTCGTAATGGTATTGTTTGAGCAATCCCTCTAACATTTATCCGATTTTTTCAAGGCTAATAATGTTAAGATGGATTCAAGAAGAAAATGTCAATGTTATATCTAATTTAAAAGTTAGGGATAAACAATGGTGGAGGACCATTGGGAAACAAAATGTTATGCTCAATAAATTTGATGAAAAGGAAGTCCAATTTTTTTTTGTCCATAAGATGTTGGGTGTAAGACTAAAAATAGTTGGCATTTGCTAAGATGACTGACATAGTTTGTGACTATATTTTTGAGCATAATGTTAATTGCTATTGAACTTTTGAATTTGAGTGAAAAGTACAAGGTGTTACACTTTGTTCATGGAGCGTCTATAGATGCTAAGGATAATATGAGGTTGAAGATTTCTAAGACTTCAAACTTCATGTAAGACGATTTCTCTTGCTGAGTCCACCAAAAGGCCAACAATTTAGGGTATTCTCCCAACATTATTGCCATAGGTAGTTGACGTACAAGAACATAAGCTGGAAGGGCTTCAAAACCTAGGGTGGGTGCTAGAAGGACACCACAAAGGTAAGTCCAAAGGTAGCCCCAAGTGTGTTGAATGTGATTGCGAGGCCAAGATAAAGGCAAACACCTCAAGAAATGTGTGATACGATTGTGATGAAGAAGGTCATTGAGCAGAGAGTGCTAAAAGAAAAAAATGCTACAATAGTTGACATGAAGGCAATGAGCATGCAAATAGCTACTTGGCACTTCCTTGGACTATGACTGGTTAATCCTTCCTAGCTTGTTGATAACTCATATACATTATTTACATAGGAAAAATTACATTGCCTAACCATTAGCCATTGAGGAATTGTACGTCATATAAATAAGCTTTAAAATATTACACTACCAACCCATGAAATATTCAGAAATTACACTACCTACCCATGAACTCTAAAAAATTACACTGTCCACCCGTGAGCTTAAAAAATTACACTGCCCACACATGTACTTATTAGAACAAAGTGAAACCAAAGATCTAAGTAAACACTATACTAATGGAGCATTTCAACAAGGAAAACAATTTAAAAACCTCAATTTTACATCATACAAGATTATAGTTAAGCTTTGAAGACGAATCACACAAAATTTTACGTCAAAACACACAAAAGTGCATCGCTTTACCTTTAGTTTTACTTGTTTAGTTTTGTGTGTGTGTGTTTGTTTAAATTTTTAGGTGCCTCTTATTTATTTAAATCTTGAAGGTCTTGTAATCTAAATTTGGATTTTTTTCAACTGTTTGCATTGTCTAACTCTTTCATTGAGGTAATCATTATCTTGGATATTCAGTTTCATCTTATTCTGATAAGTTAATGAGTAGACAATGTAATTTTTTAATAGCTCATGGATAGACATTATAATTTCCTGATATCTTATAAGTTGGTAGTGTAATATTTTAAAACTCATGATGGATAGTGTAATTTCCCAATATCACATGGATGAGAAATATAATTTTCTCTTTTATGTATACTTCTTATTTTATTTAGTGTATACATATTTACTAAACTCGTATGCGTTAAGCTTAATACATCTTAATTCTTCACTACCTTGGCATTGTTCGGCATGGTTCTTTTGCAACTATTTTGGTTTGGCTGTTTTACAACTGTTTTACATATGACAGTATATTATTGGAGAAGAACGTAGGATCTACGTGAGACTCATGCAGGACCCACTCATTTATGTCACAAATATGCTATCAAATATGCCAAAAGCGAACCAAGCCTAAACGACATATCCTAGTTTGATCTGTGATCCGACCTAAATAGCTTACTTTACAAGGATAATATGTGATTATTGGTTAAATAATACTAGTAGCTTTCATGCATACAAGGTTGTCTCATTCAGAATATACTAACTTCAAGATTCCCGTATCTCTCTTATTGGGATTAATGTTCATTCTTCCACAATCCCAGCAGGACCACGTGCTAGAGTTTACACAAATTGGGCTACAGCCCAGAGAGGCGCTAGGGCCCACGACTTAGCAAATCACCAACGTCACTTTCTTTTCGGGTAAAGTTTTAATGTCATAAAATGGCGCTCGTCAACAGTTAATGAAATCGTCCTGTCACCTTGCATTAAAAAAAAGAAGATCGTCTGTGTGTCACCATGGCAATTTGATTTCTACTAGTAATATAAAAGCCACGCGACGGATTTTTTACCTCCATTGATGGTGGCGCTCAACCTCCTGACCTGCGATCTCAAATTCATTCCCTTTTCATTCTCTAGACCGAAAGAAGAAGGCGGGACGAAAAACTCGCTGAGTTGCAATAACACGGCCGCTCTGAAATTGTAAAAGAAAACCCTACAAAAAGTAAAAAAAGGAAAATAAAGTGTAAAAAAATTGAAGACCCACCAATCACAGTCCACCTTTCCAATCTCAGCAGCTTCTTCTCCTCTCTCTTCCCTCTCTCTGAGCCTGTCTCGCTCGGTCGTTCCCCAAAATTTCGACAGAGCCCGTCTCGATTCCCGGCTATCTGATCAAGTGGATATTCTTTGAATCCGGCCAATTGGTTGTCAAAATTAGTTATTCTTCTTTTCCTTAGATCACAATAACGACCTGGTTTGAGTGTCCTCAGCACACTCTTACTGAGATCTGCCGTAGCTGAAGGTGTATACCTCGGTCGGTAGCTTCTTCTTCTTCCTTTGAGTGAGGGAGTCGGGGGAAATTTCACCATATGGGTGATTTGAAGGATCAATTTTCTAATTGGTTAGCCAAATCGGGTTGTCATTGATATTTCTGAGGTTAAGAGATTCTCGAAGCTGGCGGCAGATGAGAGGTGAGTTCGATTGGTTCGTGATAAAAACACAATGACGGTGGGTCGTTAGTCTACGTTCATCCAGTTATGGGTCATTACAACAGCAATACCAACAGCAGCAGCTGCATCAGCAGCAGCTGCAGCAACAGCAACAGAAGAATAGTTCCTCATTGGACCAATCTCCTGTGCCACCTCCTCCTCCATTAGTGGCTCTGGCTAGGAAGTCTGGGAAGAACACCAAGGAGAAGGAGAGGTTATTTCCATGGATTTTCAAGTTTGCTGGAAAGAAGGTTGGGATGCTGTTCCTCTGTGTCATATCGGCCTTCGTCTTTGCTTGGGTTTTGTACATGGGTAAAGGTTAGATTTGTTCCTTTTTATTCTGCTTTCTGCTTGTAATTTGTAGTGCTGCTATTTTGATTCGATCGTAGCTGCTTATTCGATAATGCACTGCTGGCTACAATGCGGTAAGATCTCAGTGTTAATTCTGATTTCTCCGTAGCTGGCAGAATCACATGCGTATTTGTGAGGGATCCTTATGTGGGACAAAGGGTGTGTTATTGGTAATCATCTATTAGACCTGTCCGTTACTAATAGCCTGTTCTGGCTCAGATGGTTCTACGGGTTCTGATGCTTCATATTGTTACCTTGACAATATATGTGGATGATTAAATTTGGTAATTCACGTCTTAGACCGAAGTAAAAAGTACGGAGAAGGATCTAACTTTGGAAGTTTTCTGTAATAATTTATAGTAGAAAGTAATATAAGAAAAAAACTTGGCCATTTTGCATGATACTGTGCAAAGAGGAAGATAAAGATGATGTGGGTAGCTGCGATGTCTTTTCAGTTTGATAGGGAAATGCAATCTCTTGGTAAATGCAACATCCTAGGAGTTTCTTGGTTTTAAGTGACTTTGTGATGTCAAGTATTATGTCACCTGTATTCCTTGTCCTTTGTAGGTTTTGCTGTCCATGTGAATCCTTGATACCATCAAATTTGGCTATATCTTTCCTCAAGGATCGGCATGCTACTTCTGATACTGGTCGATATGTGAATTAGCTTAATCAGGAGGGGAGAGGTGGCATAGATATAAATAAGAAACCATTGTTGATGACTTGAGAACTGTTAAAATGTGATGTGTTTCCATCCCTTGTCCAGAAATAATGGGGTTTCCAGAACGGAATGGATGAGATTTAGGATTTTGATTAGTCCCTTGGTAGGATTTTGAGCGAACATAAGTGGAAAACTGATGAAATTTGGTCAGAGTGTCGCATGTATAGTCTCAGCGCACCATGATTTTTTGTTGGATCTCTGTTTTCTCAGTATCCGACCTACTCTATTAAAAGCTACAACAGTTTCTCTTCCAACATAATGCCCCTTTTTTTCTCACTGACATTTGATCCGATGAATCCTTGATAAGAGTTAGAACATTGAGGAATCTGCTTGCCGTGGACTTTCAAGTTCGTTTGGTACCTTAAGGTTCAGATATTGCTACTTGGCTAGTTAGGTTGTCGGTATGGTAGCTATGGTTGGTTTGATTGTTCTCTGACTGATTATGCTACAGTCAAGTAAGGATAACTGATATACATGTTGATATAAAAAATATTCTTGTTAACCTCAAATTTATGGTCCCCCTGTTGAAATTTGGAATTACAACCCTCTTGTACTGGTGTTGGTATTAATTTTCCATGAAGATGAAAAGTATGGTGTTGAACATGTTTGTTCTAGTCTAGCAAGCCTTCTCATATGATGCTGTAGGAACTGTAAGATTATGTTCAGCATTAGGTATTTATGTATTCCCTTGGGATGCTTACTGTGTTAAATATGATCTGCTAAAAGAGTTGGTCTTGGAATTTCACAGGTGATGATGCAGCAGTAGAAGGTAACCATCCTCCTAGGATCAGTCTTAGAAATGCTCCAACTATGGATTACAAAACGTCACTTACCTCCGGTGAAGTAAAACCGTCCCCTGTATTTTACTGGTTATACCCTTCCACCTGGAAACCCATGTGAAACATTCACATTGCCACCACCACCGGCTGACAAAAAAGAACTGGAGCGGCGTAAGTGTCTACGCTGTTGGAAATCTTTATCAGATTAGCAGCTTCAGTATTGTTGTTGTAGACTTTTGTTGTCCAGTGTTGTTTTTGCTTATTATTATTTCTTGATAACCTTTCCCAGCTTGTCCGGTCTGCTACCTTCCTTTGGAAGACGCCATAGCTCGCATGCCGAATGCTCCCTCATATTCTCCAATTCTTCGAAATTTGACTTATATTTATGATCAGCACCCCACAAGGCCCGAGTTTGGAGGATCTGAGTTTGGAGGATCTGAGTTTGGTGGTTATCCTACATTGAAGCAGAGGAATGATTCTTATGACATCAGAGACTCAATGACTGTGCCTTGTGGGTATGTTTAACATATTGATTTGATGAGTCTGGAACTTTTTTTTTGTTCTTGATCGTTTTTAAAAGTGGAAATTAAAGAGAAAACTAGCCTTTTTTAGCATCTGGTGGAAAGGAAATAGATAAACATTTCTAGGAGGCTTCAGTTCTTCTAACCCTTACTTCTTTGACCTATTAATGCCAGAATGGGAATTACCACTTACATTTCTCCCCTTCCTTTTGTCTCTTTTGGTGCTTTTCTTGGTCTATTAATTATTGTCACTGCTCAATATTCCTATCAGGTTTGAACTGATAAATTTTGTGGTTAATAACATTTTACAGCATTCGAGAAAGTTCCTGCTCTTATCTTTTCTTCCGTCTAATGTGTTGGAGCATGTATCAGTTTTGTCAAAGGTACAAGAGCTGGAATTGGAACTGGATTTGACATAGATGAAGAAGATCTGTCAGAGATGGACAAGTGCCGTGGGATTGTTGTCGCCTCTGCAATATTTGGTATTTCTTTGATTTCTATATTTACTAATTTTATCATCGTTAAATATAATTTCAACTCTTGATTCTTTCATCCTGTGGTGTATCAGGGAATTTTGATGTACTACGACAACCCACAAACATTAGTGACTACGCCAAAAAGTCAGTTTGTTTCTACATGTTTTTGGATGAAGAAACAGCAGAATATATGAGGAATACCAGTGTTCTTGATGAAAGCAAGAAAGTTGGGTTGTGGAGAATTGTTGTTGTTCATAATATTCCATATGAAGATGCAAGGCGAACTGGAAAGGTGAATGTTCTGTTTCTCATCAAAGCAGCCCTTTGACTTCATATGTGTTAAGTCCCTTGCGTTGATTTGTATCATATGGATACATTCCATTTTCTGAAAACTAGATGACTGACTTTTTTTTTTTTAATTACTTCTTTGGCGATATTCAAATCCTCTTATCTACTCATAAGTGATACGTACTAATTTATTTGTCAGTCATCTGCATGATAAACCGTATCCCTTTTAGGTTATGGGAATCAGGAATTGGGATGTTCCTATCTATTAGGCATGAAAATGTACTAGTGCATACTTGCAGTGAACTGTGCTTTCTTCTAAAACTTATTCCTTCTCTTTCCTAATTTGACTCCAGTAGCTGCTTCTTTCTTGTTGTTGATGATCTTTGAAGCTTCCCAGTAATTGTCATTTCAGGCTTCTGAAACTTGATATATCTGACTGTTGAATGTTGGTGGCAGATTCCAAAAGCTTCTATTGCATCGGCTCTTCCCAAGCATGCACGGTATTCATGTGATGGATGGGAAACTTGAGCTTGTTGTTGATCCATATCAAATTCTTGAAAGGTGAGGTTATGTGCTTTGATCATTTCTCTGTCGTCAGGCTTTAGTTTAATCATGGCCGTGTCTGATTGTTTGATGTAATATATCCTGGTGATTGCTTACAGATTCTTGTGGAGACAGAATGCTAGCTTTGCAATATCCAGACATTATAGACGTTTTGACGTATTTGTGGAAGCCGAGGCTAATAAGGCTGCTGGAAAGTATGACAATGCGTCCATTGACTTCCAAATAGATTTCTACAGAAACGAGGGTCTAACACCATATTCTGAGGCTAAGCTCCCTATCACAAGCGGTAAGGCTTTGAGTTCATATAGCCTCTGGCTGCACTTTTTTTTTTTTTTTCTGTACACATCTGCAATGGTTTTGATAAGATGTTGTATCATGTTGTTGCTTTGGATGTTCAGATGTTCCTGAAGGATGTGTCATAATTCGAGAACACATTCCTATCACCAATCTGTTTACTTGTCTGTGGTTTCACGAAGTCGATAGATTCACTTCCAGAGATCAGATTAGTTTTGCAACCGTTAGGGATAAAATCAGGGCGAAAACAAATTGGACAGGGTCCATGTTTTTGGATTGTGAAAGGCGAAACTTTGTTGTTCAGGTACCTGAACTTTTGGTCTTCTGGGTTTCTTTTCTTTTGTTGAAACTTTCATATGATGAAGATAGACTTAACTTACCATTTTTGCATTTCATATTATTTAAGTTTCTCTTAGATCCAATTAACTTTTCACTTATTTTATCTATTGGCAGGGTTACCACAGGGATCTTTTGGAGCGGATGGCTCCACCTGCACCTGTAATTGAGAATCTCCCACCTTTTTACTCTTGCCATCTCCATCACCTCCGCCACCCCCTCAACCTCAGTTTCCACAGATTCCTCAGTTTCCACAGACTCCTCAGCTTCCACAGATTCCTCAGCTTCCAAGTGGTGGTGGTGGTGGTGGTTCGAAACGGCGATCAAGGCGTGGAAGAGGAAAGAGACGTAATCGCAAAGTGGATGCTGGTGGCCGCACTGAACCTACCGGTTTGAAGTATTTGTTTAGGTAAAGAGAATGGTTGGGTAATAGTGAAAAGAATGAAGAAAAAAAATTACATGTCTGCCTTCCCTGTGGTAAACTCTTCAGGGCTGGGTAGTAGTCTCCTACATGGACACAGGGAAGGGACATTTCTGTTTGGCTGGCTTCTCTTTTTAATTTTTCGCCCTTTCAATTGGCAATCTTTCATTCATATTTTTGTTTTTTCTCTTTCTCTGGTGTATATAAATACACTTGTTCGGCAAATAAGATATTTTTATACAGAGTTTGTCACATTCTTTTTGGAAGTCATCTAACAGAAGTTACAGAAATGCAATTATTAATTGTAATAGTAAATGCGATTCTTCTATAGCTGAATATACTTTTGTTTCCTGCTTGTTGCTCTTTATAGCGAATGAGGAGGGATCTGGTTCAGTTCATTATTAGTTTGAAGCTTGTAACAGAGGAACCAAAGGCAGACGAACAACACTAAAGAAAAGCACAAATAAAGTAAATGAGAAAGTACATGATTCACTTCAAGCACACTTTTTGATTGATGTTAAGGTTGGAGGGTTCAGTCTGAAGCCAGATGTTCTTCATCTGTGGTGGTACCTTACGGTGTGTCTTGGAGCTTATGGGTACGGTGGCACTTTCCTAGGGAGTGTTGATGCTCTTTTTTTTAATTTGTTGTTGTGAATCTTTTGCAGGGTTTGGACAGTGTGTAAAGTGTAACACTAAATATGTCAAAATTTCTAGCGACAATATCTCACAGATAAGTAATAAGGTAAACAGCACACGATCATTGAAGCATCCATAATAAGCACACAAATAAGCAAGCATGCAAGTTCATAAGGCACACACAACATGCAAGTTCATAAGGCACACACAACTGGCTCCAGACCCATCTAACCTAAATTGAGATCTGTCTCTTGGGTAAGCCCCTTCCCCGAGCCAGCCACTAACTAAATCAAATTGGATTGTGAATGAAATTTAACCACCTGACATTGAGCTCTCACCGCCAACTCACCTATCCCAATTTGAAGAACTGGACTAAGGGGTCTTAACCTGATTGCACAATCTATACCCTTCCTAGGATTCATATCCTAGTTCAAGGTCATCAACAATTGGACAACTAGCCATCTTCTAGGCCTTGACACTTGGTCAAGCCCGGGTAACGTTCACCCTAAAGATCATGTCATGTTAACCATGAGGTGTACTCTCTAGGAGCAACCTTGTACTGTCAGTTGATGGTGCCAACGTGGGCTTCTTTGCACACTTTCTTTGCACACTCGCCTTTGTCCTGATCCATACTCAATCCTGTGTGAGCTAGTTATGAAAGTGTGTTGCCTACCACACCTTACTCATAAGGAGATCGGATGCTGACAGATTGTGAGATAATATGCTTACATCAAAAATGATCACTAACATAATCATTAAAGCCTTAATACCACTGTTTAGTGTTTCCGACCCTAGCACGAGACCAGGCCATTACCGAAACGCTTCGTCCATTTGGGGCCCCATACTTTGAACGTGACTACTTTTATCATTAATAAGGATACTATTACATTATGTGTCATTACATTGTGATAAGCTAGCCCGGTCCAAAGGGGGGCATTATGGGAAATACTACTCCCGTACTGCTGAGAAAAAGACAAACACGGGAAGAGGCTGAGATGAATGGAGGAACCTTCCTCCTCCTTTATTCCGTTGTTGCATTATTTTGTTGCTGCACCTTAATAGTACATTTCCTTTTATTCTGTTTGGCTCGATTAGTTAGTTATGCCCCTTGCCAGCTCACCACTTTTGGGATGCTATTTAAAGTAAGTAAGCAGCTGGGGTAGGGTAGGAATTGTCTAGCTAGAAATAGGCCCTTAAGGGATCTGTAGGGTTAGCCCTGAGGTTACTTAGCCATTTTGGAATTGTTACTATTGCATTGCCTGTAAGGCGTGGGGGCTGGGAACATTTTGTAAGCTAGTTACGACATTAATACAAGTTATATCTATCATCTGGTATCAGAGCCATTCGGTCCTGAATGATCACCACAAGAAAAGGGACAACCACGGGAAACGAGAGTATAGAGGAACTGGGGATAGAACAGGGTGCTCTAAGAGTTGCGGTTGACGGCTTGAAAAATGATGTCGGGGAACTTAAGGAGTCACTCCACAACATCTAGCGGGATTTACAAGCAATGCTGAGAGTCATGGACTGCCACGAGACTGGTGGAAGAGGTGGTGGTGGTCTGGCGGATGAACGTGGATTTAGAGTGAGGAAGATGGAAATGCCTGTTTTCAACAGAGAGGATCCTCGTGGATGGGTCCAAAGAGCAACCTGATACTTCCAGCTTTGCGGAATCAGAGGTGGGGATAAGGTCGCGGTTGTCGGGGTGTGCATGGAGGGTCCGGCCCTTTACTGGTTTACCTGGCTGGAACATCATGTCAGACTACCGGGGTGGGAGGAATTCAAGGAAGAACTCATCCTTCACTTCAACGAGTCACAAACGGGCAACCAGGTCGACCACCTGTTGGCGTTGAAACAGGACGGGACGGTGTTGGAATACCGACAGAAATTCGAGGCTCTATCTGGTACCTTGACAGAGATCTCTGATCGAATGCTTTGTAGCATTTTCAAAGGGGATTGAACGCTGACATGAGCTGATGCCATGTGATTTGTCCACTAAATCCCTACTGGAATTGAAGACGATAGCCACGGAGGTGGCGGAGAAAAACGCCATGGTGGAAAGAATTCCAAAGTATCGGGTCTCCCGGCGAAGAGTGTTGGCCTAATCCGACGAAGACGGTGAGCGGCCAGCACGCTTTTCGCACTAGCGCAAGTAAGGAGGGTTGGTTATCCTTGCAAAGTCAAAATTTCTAGGGCAAAAAATCGAAATAGATTCCTAACTATAGTTCGTGGGAAGGATGATGCTACCAAGGAGGCTGGAGGTCTTGGATTCTCAACTTGCAAGCTAAGAATCTAGCCTTCTTGTGGCAAAATGAAGTTTGTAGTTTGTGCAAGTAGCCGCGCCTTTATGGAAAAGAGGTAGTTCAATCCATCTCAAACACGAATGGCTTGCACCTGGCAGGAGGGAAAATGATATTAGTGAAGAGGGCAAAAATATGATGAGACAGAAGGGATAAGACGGTCCAGACCTTAGGTCCCGGTTCAGGCCCCGGGCCCCCTTCAGGACCTTGTTCGGGCTCCAATCTAAGCACCAAGCACTAATTCGGGTCCTAGGCCTCATGGCCGAGTTCGCATCCCGCATCCAGCACTCTTTGACCGGATCCCGGATCCCGCACTCTATGACCGGATCCCGGTTCCCGCACTTTATGACTGGGTCCCGGATCCCGCACTCTATGACCGGATCCTGGATCCCGCACTCTATGACTGGGTCCCGGATCCCGCACTCAGCACTCTACAACCAGGCATCACATCTCGCATCTCGTATTCCGCATCCGGGCTTCATACCCCGTACCTCACACTACCACATGTACAAGGGTTAAGAAATAGACTTCACCCTAGAAAGTCTATAAATAGAGAGAGGGGGGGCTCACTTGTAAGGACAACAATATGAGAAGAGAGAGAAAAACACTAGGAAGCTCTCCAAACTTGTAATACCAAAAGAAGGAATAAAGATATTGTCTAGAAGTGGATGTAGGCCGGATCATTGGCCGAACCACTATATTTCTTGGTGTTCGGTTTATAGTCTCTCGATGTTAACGTGTAGAACCAAATTATACGTTTTCAATTAGAAACAAGCAAAAAGGAGTATGGTACTCGATCATCAAGGCTACATACAGTAACAAAAATTTACGGGAGCTAATTGATGACCGGGTACAAGTAACGGCGAGAAATGGACAAGATACCATGTTTTGGCTAGATAAGTGATCTCAAGCAGGGGTATTAAAAAATAGGGAAATTTTATGAGATACCCCTGAGGTTTGAGGGAATTTTACAAAATACCCCTGAGGTTTCATTTTCATTACAATATACCTCTAAGGTTTCATTTTTTTTACGATATACCCCTAAGATTTCATTTTCATCACGCTATACCCCTAAGGTTTCAATTAGATTACAAGATACCCTTTTGTTCAGATTCTAATATATTATATTTTTCATATCCCAATTTACCATGGACATATAATTAAAGTTTTGTTTGAAATTGAAACTTAAATAAAATGCATAAAAAATTAAAATTCATATAAATTTTAAATCAATATTAAAATGAATATAATTAAATATACAAAAAATTAAATGAATGGAAATGACTAAAAAATAAAATTTAAATTATTTTGAAAAAAAAACATAAATTTGTTAAGGTGTTACGTGAATTAAAATTGTAAAAATATTATAACAATAATATGAAGAATATTAAAAGTAACAATTTCATATAGTACATAGAAAAAATCATTATTTTAGATTAGAAAAAAAGTATAAAAACCGTAAAATATGATCAATTCTCTTGTGATTATTGATATCAAATAATATATTTGCTAATATATTTTTACTATAATTCATAAATTATTTAATAATTTCTTATATTTAATGTAATTGTTACAAAGTTTTTACAATTTTAAGTCTCTGCTATAATAGTTTTTATATTATTTAAAATTTTATTTATGTTTTTAAATTGAATTTAAATTTTAATTGATCTTTAATTTTTATGTGCATTTTGTTTATATTTTAATTTTTTTAAAAAAATTTGACCATAAACCCCTAAAGTTATTGCGGGGCATATGGTGCGATGGTAAAGTGGGGATATGAAAAATATAATATATCATAATCTGAACGGAGGGGCATCTCGTAATAAAACTGAAACCTCAGAGGTATATCGTAATGAAAATGAAACATGAGGGGTATATCGTAAAGAAAATGAAACCTCAGGGGTATCTCGTCTTAAAAATGAAACTTCGGGGGTATCGCGTAAAATTCGCTCAAATCTCGGGGATATCTTGTGAAATTCCCCTAAAAAATAAGTTCCCGAGGCTATTTCTTCTTAGTCAACAACAGAAGAACACAATAGCAAATATGGGGGAGTGGAATGGTGAAATATGGACATGGAAACTCCAATGTCGTCGAAGCTTGTTGGAATATGAATTTGTGATGGTAGTTGAGTTATATGAGGTCTTGACAGCGAAGTCTTTATGAAATACCCCAAACGTTAATTACCCTAATTAATAAGGGATTAATTAATGAGGATAGAACAATTAATGATTAGTCACCGAAGAATAACGACTAATGAGTAATAGTTCACTAAAGAATACTACAACCACTAAACATATATATACATAAATAAATATGTATAGTCCAAGATGGACATCAAACCACGCATGAAAGGATAAACTAAAGAGGCTACATTAATTAGGAGAAAACAACTCCTAAAATTAATACAACATGTAACACACTAATACATGTATTAATATCACAAATAATGTGATTAGATTATATAAATTATTTTATATAGTCAAACCAAATTATAAGTGCAACAACCACTTATACATACTCATTTAAACATGAAATAACACATGTCACAACCTAACACATAAAACATAGTCATAAGTGTACAACTTTAATGTTACAAATATTAAGTTCCAAAAATTTGAAACCTTCCCTCCAAATGAGCATGCTGGTCGGCTGCAATATGGGAAGAAGAAGTCAAAAAGCAAAGAAATAAAATAAGATACAAGTACAATGTAGCTTACACACCTAACACCTAGAGTACTACCACTCCTCACTAATTACAATCAAACAAAAGAAATTAAACCCACTTACTCAAAGAGTCTCGGATGAAAGAGGAGGAAAAGGGAACCAAAAAGTAGAAGAAACATAAAATAAGAGAAGATACTACACTTAACCTTACACACCTAGACACCTAAACAAGACTTGCTACTAATACACTCTCACACATTTCCTCTCACCTTTGCCCATGCCTTTCTCGTAACAGCATCCCTCCTCTTTTTTCTCAACTGACCAGCAGCTCCTCCCACACCATCTTCATCCATCTTCAAACTCCAAGCAAGCTCCAATGGTGATTTAACTTACCTTCACCCCTTTTGACTCAAATCTATATTTTCTTCCTCTAAAACACCATCTATCCCTTCCCCTCCATTACTACTTGAAAGTGCCTAGGCACGGGCCAAGAAAAACATTTTTGAACCATGGTGAAGAGCTAGAAAAAGTCCACCCAAGACAAGGTAAGAAAAATGGCTTAAACTCCTTCATTCCTTCATTTTAAAGGCTAGAACTCCAACTACTCAATCCCTCTTTTCTGTGTTAAAAAATGCAAAGATTTGGAGCTAAAAAAACAGCACAAAAAATCCTGGAAACAAAGAGCTAGACAAGTTCAACAAAAACAAGGTAAAAATGTGCTCTAACTTCCACCTCTTCCCTTACTCCTTGTATGGCCAATTTTTCCACCATTTTTGACACATTTTCTATCACTCTTATCATACTCAAATCTTGGTATCTTCCCACATCTCCCCATGGCCGAAAATGTAGCAAGGTTTCTACTAAAGGTAAAACCTTTCAAAAGTTGAATTTAAGTGTCAAATCTTATTCTTTCTCTAGATCTACACGTTTGCTCACTCCCCATCTCTTTTCCTAGTGTTGACCGATAGCTTGGAAGGGAAAAATCAACACTTGTGAGCCATAAGGTAAAACTCCAACCTTAAAACACATTTTAAGACCTTAAACTCTAGATCTTTCTTATGGAGTTTTAAAGACTATACCTTCACTTCTTTTTACTTCTAATGATCATGGCCGAAATGAAGTGAGAGTGGTGGGAGTTCTTGGCCGAATTCACAAGGGAGTGAAGGGTGGAGAAAGATCAACTTTAAAGGGGTAAGTTACTTAACTAAGTCTTAAGACTTTTAACTAAGGTTTAAGCTTAAGTTCTGAACAAAAGGCTAACTTAAACATGTGGTGTGTCTAGTGCCGTGAGGAGCTGGTGACAAGGGTGATTCTTGGAGCTTAAATCAAGTAAGTTAGCTTAAAACACATTTTTAAGCCTTAAAGTAAATTATATTGTAAAAATGACTAAGGCCGAAAGCTTAAGGGTTTTAATGGGTAATTTTGACTTGAAAATTTTAATAAAAACTATGTTGATGTGTTTAATTAAGTTATCTTGGCAAATGATGACTTATATATAATGTGATTAAAGATATATTAAAGGGGTTAATATGCAAAATTAAAAGCTTCTGTTCATAAGGGTAAAAATTCGTGACTTAGGCTGCTACATTAAGTATTTTTATGTCATTAAATGTTATATTTGAAGGTTGTAATAAGGCCATGTGTTTAGGCCATTTTAATGTATCATTTAAGGCTTTTAATTGCTTAAAAGTTATGTAATAGTTTAGTAGTATAATATTTGGTGGGAAAATCAGATTATTATGAGCTGTTTGGTGAGTTTAAAACCACCTAAAATATCAAGGAAAATACCTACAAATTTGAGTGGAAGTTGGTTTAAATATAAGGTTAAAATTAAGTTTAAAAGTGATTATAAAATTAAATAATGTTCTAATGCGCAAAAGGGTAAATTATGGGTGATTAAGTATAAATAAATTAAATTTAGGATGTTAAAATAGTATATGGCCGAAAGGTAGGCCTTAATTGGAAATTAGATGAAAAATATAAGCTTTTGTAAAGTTAAGGGCCTAAATGGTAATTCTAGGAAAAATTAGGGTCAAATATGTAATTATAGAAAACTATGGTCAAGGCAGTAGGTTGGATGACAACCTTGACTATAATTAAAGGGTTGACCAAACTAGATGAAAGAAATAATCAAATTAGGAATTTAATGAAGTTTAGGAGTAAACTGTAAGTTTAGGAAACTTATGGGGGCCAAGGTGTATTTTCCGGAAAACTTGGGGGTGAACAGGGATAAAATAACCAGAAGGGCTGTTCAAAATGTTTGGGCAGAATTTGGGTGGAAATTAGAATTAAAATAAGAAAGTTACAAAGTATAAGAATTAGAAGTTAAATTGTAAAGTTTAGGTGTTAAATGTAAAATTTATAAACTAATGGGGGTTGAAACGTAATTACTGGAAGTTGGGGACAAAAAACAATAATAAAAATAGTCTAGGGTTCTTTGGTGATTAAATTATTGGAATTTTTGGGGTTGGTTTTAGAATTAAATTAATAGAATTGTATAACATATAGTTTAAGGATGATATTATAAGGTTTCAAAAATGATAGGGGTCAAATCGTAAATAAAGAAAAGTTGAAGGTTGAGGGTAACAAATCTGTACAGAATATGTTTGTGCTTCTTTTATAATATATAGTTGAAAACCATATGTTAAAACTAGTTAAGAGTATAGATATTATAACATATGGCATAAGGAGTAGAATTGTAACATTAGAAAATTAGTGTGGGAGAGTTGTAATTAAAAGAAGGTTGGGGGTGTTGCGTAAATGTATTCGGTGGAGGGGCAAGGATTAACATATGGTTGATAATATTATGAGTGTTACATTTTTATAAAGTCCAAATGATATTACAAGGTAAACATAAACATAAGGTAAGGGATTATGTGATCCACATAAAATAATGTGAATACTTTGAAAAATAGGAATTATAAAATTAAGTGGAGAACTAAATAAATTTTGGGAAGTTGAATATGGTGTATGATATAACATTTAATGATATTGAAAGTATGGTCTTTGCATCTAAATGTGAATAATAACACCAAGGAAGGAATTAAGTGTTTCACATAAAATGACAAGGAATGCCATTAATATTATGAGTATTAAAGTTCATATAAACTTATATAAAAAGTGTGAGGTGCAAAGAATTATATATATATATGAGGTGGCAATCATAGAGAGAGGGATAAAATATAATATAAATGGAGGACTTCATGATATAACATTAAGCATATTGATTAATGTTAAGTTGTGAAACATTGGATAAGTAAATAAACCGTACACTTCAAGATTATAATAGAGAACACATAGAATTGTTGACTTGGGCGTATTGACCAAGTCAACCCAAATGGACCAAGTTGACTTAATTGACCCAAGAAGGCCAAGTTGACCAACTCGCAATTGAAGGGGAGTCTAGAGTTTAATAAACTACAAGATGAACTATAACATGTGATAACAAACTATATTGTTAAATATATGGAGGTGTGTACCTAGGGATAATGACTTAGGATTTAACGGGTCATAAGGTTTAAACATCATAATAGTAAACTAATATCACACACTATATACATATAACACGAGTGAAGTACGAGTTAAAATAATTCCGAATACACTGAAAGACCCGAGTAACTACAACAACTGACTAAGAAATTAATCACAGGGTTAATATCGAGAGGGTTAGTAGTTATTAGAATACCGACTCAATGGAAATACATAACTTAATGCCTAGTGATATGTTCCAGAGAGATGCGCTAGGAGTTAAGAGCAGTACTGGCATAGAGGATAAGCGTGATACGTCACGCTAGCGTTCTACATCGGTGCATGGTATGTTATTGTATGGTCCGAATGTTCCTGAGGGCTTCCTCGAGTTTGGATATTTGTGTGAATGCTAGATAAGATGGATATGTGTGATATATGCTATGCTTGCAAATTTTAATTCCCGTCATTACGCGAATTTAACTGTGTGCGACAAATTTCTATCTAAGGCAAATTATATAAACTCGAATTGAGTTATGGATAATGGAAAGGAAAATGTCGTTTACTTGCGATTAGTAATATCAATCATATTACATACACTTGAGAATGGAAGTAACCTAGGCGACGTCTAGGTGAACATTAAAAGACCTTAGAGGTACTTACATGGAGAACATTACTTTATATAACCTAAGAATAGATCTTAGGTAAAGGTTACAAACCTAATCATATGGTGGAAATAATTAAAAATGAGGGAAAGGGTAGTCACGAACTACATGGTTGCGCATTGGTGATCACCGGGGAACGGACTACCGGATAGGGCCCACTCGACATGGAAACTCCAATGAGCAGGATACGATCATTGGTCAGAGGGCACTGATGTTGGTGCAAGGCTACGGCCGCCAGGTCTCTATGAACCCCTGGCGAAAGGGTACTACTATTGGTGCACAAGAGCTACTACTCTAGAAGAGGAAGTATATATGCGGGTTGTCCTAACATGACACCCTCCTTAATTAAATAAAGTTAATTAAAGGATAAGAAAGGACTTAAGAGATACTCTTAGACATGGATAACGAATAAAAGGGGCCTCAAAGGTCGTATGACGGAATCCATTCAGGAGAGAACAATTCTCATATCATTATCGCATTTTCTTACACGTTGTTTGAATATATGTTTACTGCTTGCTGTGATCTTATGTGGTTGTTGGATGGATTCATGGTTGTTTTATTGTTACTTTACTATCATTATAAATGAAAATGGAATGGCATGAAATTGGTACAGTATGTTAACAATTGGGCTAATTAACCTGAGTAGTCTTAGGGTTCATGAGGATTATATAGTAGTGTGCTCAGCGGTTGTGCTGAGCCTTTATGGCCACCAATTACAGGTATTTGATTGAAGACGTACCGGAGCGCGGGACTTTTAGGGAATAGTTAGCGGATACCTATCTGGAATACCATAGGTTTTTGTCTAAACTCCATCCGAATTTTATGGTATTGATTTAGGTAGACTACTCAATGTTCTTTTGGTATTATGGCGATGTAAATCTCGGATTGTATTATGTCTCTGTCATCACTGCGGGATTTGGATTGTATTTTGGTAAGCTCTACATTACTCGCTGTGGAAGGTGATTTTTCAGTATGAGGGGGGGGGGGGGTCTATCTGAATATGATCTGACTGAAAAGCCGAGATCCTAGAAAATGCCATTCTATGGAGGGTGAAAACCCGTTATTATGGCAGCCCTCAAACCTACTAAATCGTTCGTCTTTCCCAGAAAGCATAAAGGGGAGTGCAAGTGTGCACTACACCCGCTCTCGATGGGCTCCACGCGGACTTATGCCTCTATAAGGCGGAATTGACTAGAGTCGCCACCTAGTTTGACCTAAGGAACTAGGAGAAGGAGAAGGGTTCTAAGAGCCGTTAATTGACTCTGATGATATAATGCCTATGGATAGGACTTATCTGATCAAGCCAGAGATTCGATTGTGGGTTCGCACTAGGTTACACCCCTTAGAAGTGGCAACGACCACGACTTCGGATCGGTGCCCGAGGAAACCTCGGTCTCCAATTGTCAGGATTGCCCTCTTTCAAAACCTTATTAGAGAGATTCAGTTAATGCCAAAGGATAGGATTAGGACAGGAAGAGAGAAAGAGAGTGGATGAGGCGAGCTTTTCTGCCAAGCTAGCGCCAAGGGGAGGATTTGGCGAACTCAGATGAGTATAGAATGAAGATTTGGGAAGAGTCTGAGGTTGAGTGAATGGACAAGACTTGGAGTCTGATGGTTTGAAGCTTGTGGGAACCGAAGAAGATTTGAATGTTTTGAGAGATATGAGAGCCACATCAGAGGGGGAAAAGGGTTTTTTGATTTGGAATGGGGTCGCACCCTAGATGGGCTGCCTACGTACTCAACTCCCTGTAGAGATCAGACCTTACGTAGTTCAGGTATTGGGGTTTTGGAAGTTTTGATGTTTGTGGGGTTTGAAAATATTTGAGGTGTTTGAGATTTAGAAGGGTTCAGAGTTTTGAGAAGTTTCAGGTTTGGGATACTAGTCTGTGAGACGCTCGGGTCTGTGAGACGTTTGAAATCTTGAGATGTCGAAGTCTGTGAGACGCTCGGGTCTGTGAGACGCTCGGGTCTGTGAGACGCTCAGGTCTGTGAGACATTCGAATCATTGGAATGACAAAGTCTGTGAGACGCTCGGGTCTATGAGACATTTAGAGTGTAGGAGAAATTGGGATGGAATTGAAATCGAAGTTGAATCGGGGTTGAATGAATATTGATTTGAATTGGAATTGAAATGAATTTGGATTTGAATGAGTTTGGAATTGAATTGAGTTTGGATGAATGAGTTTAGAATGAATGAGTTTAGAATTGAATTGAGTTTGAATGAATTTGGATTTGAGTTGAATTTGGGTTGGGGTTGGAAAACGGGCCGGGTCAAAGTTAGACCGAGTCAAAGTGGGATCGAGTCAAAGTTGTGTCAAGGTCAAACTTGGGCTAGTCAAAGTTGGACTAGATTGGACTTTTGGGCCAATTGGGCTTTTTATTTGGGTTGAAAGTTTGTTTTTAGGCTGAATTGGGCCTTGGGCTTTTTTATTTGGGCTGAAGTGTTGGGCTAGAGTGGATATGGGCCATGGAAAAAGATTTGGGCCAAAATGAATATGGGCCTAAATGAATATGGGCCTAATTTGGGCTGATTTAAGATTGGGGTGATTTTGGGCCTTATGTGGGCCTTGGGATTTGATTTGGGTTTTGGGGCTTTTTTGGACCTTATTGATTTGTGGATGAAAGAATTGGTAGCTAAACCTGGATAAATAGAGTGCTAAGGTTTATTAGTTAATTAATCTTGATTATGGGTGTGTTGAGGGTAAAAGAGAATTCCACCCACATAAAACGAATGAGAGACCCGCTAGGCATGGGGTTGTTTCACATCCTAAACCCTCCTAAGCTAGCCTTAAGGGCTTGTTTTTTAAAGTTTTTGTTCTTATGTACATATAAAGGTGGTTTGAGTGTTTTCTGAAGTATAGGAGATTATTGCCCCACGAAACGAATGAGAGACCCGTTAGGTGTGGAACGATAATGCATCCAAAACTTTTTTCAGTAAAGGGTCCTAGAGGGTGATAACTAAGGGTTAATAAATACAGTAAAAAAAAATCTCTTGTGAGCGAATCCGGAAATGAGACAATGATAAAGTTACTTAGTCTAATTAACAAAGTGGTCAATAATTAGCAACATACAAAGGTGAAATATTTACATGGGTGTGCTGTGAAGTACGAATTAAAATACTGATCAAATGCACACATTATACAAATTAATACAACATCATACAGGGAGCAAATCAACAAGCATAAGCAATCCACTCATTGGAATGAAAAATAGATAAAAAAATGTGATGGAAAACTTGGCCGCAAGCCAATGATGGGCTGAAGTGAGACCCGGAATTTGACAGGTTGGACAAGTTCACAAGAAATTAACGTGACATCTTTGTCTTGTCCGAGGCAGATTTTAGTGAAATATATAATGAAAGTAACAATTAAAGCCAAAATCGGAATTATTCTGCCACATTCGTGTAACAAATTGGAACTAGCATTATTATGACACGTTGATTCGGATGCTGCTATTGTTAACTATAACAAATTATTATTGTAAAAGTATAAACCGATCGGTTTTCTCATGAAATGTGAGCTCAAATATTCTAGACCAACCTTACAACATAGGTTGCTCTCTTCTTTTTTTTTTAACTCTTATTTCTAAACGTGGGGAAACTAGCGTGCAAAATGAAAACCAAACAAGATAGATATGTGATAACCAGAACGTTAAATGAGAAGCCGTGGATGTACACATATATACCTGTCACTAAGACGAGTCATTTTCATTCCAACACAACGCTTGTAAATAAAAAGAAAGTAGCATATGAACAGGGCATGTGTATCACAGACCACCAAAGCACGCCAGCAGATTGATAGAATCAGAAGTCAACCTGGGTTAAAGATAAAAACCTGGAAGAAGGTAGCATAAGCTCCTGTTTGAAGTAAGGGGATAAGAACAATCGCCGATGACAGTGGCAATGACAACCCATCTCTGATCGGGTCCTAACAATGGAAAGGCATCGCAAACAAAGGAAGATCAACATATAAATAACACATCGCAATGGAGATTAGGATCTGCGACACAACGGGTATAGAGCAAAAAAAAAGAGAAAGACATATATCCTGTTCAAATATCAGATGGAAGTGAAGAGAGCTTGGAGATGAAATGACTTCCGGTGAAATGTGGTCGTCTTCCTCAAGTTAATATCGCAAACAGAGAGATTTCTGCATCTCTTAAATCTGGGTTTCTGGAAGTTTTCCTTTGCTCTTGTTTCGTATATGTTACAGCAGTAGGTTTAAAGATGACTACCCCAATTGTTTTTAAGCCAAAACTCATCTCCTTCGCGACTACTTATCCGCACAATAACTGATCATTCATGCTCACACAAATTTGACAATAGACATTAACAAAAGCGTTTGTACAGTAAGCAGGAAAATGATGAGCAGATACAGATGACATATATCACATGTGCTCCACAAGTGGTCGTACATTAAATTCTAAGAAATTAACCGATCCTTCGGATTTAAGATAAAGTACCGGGATGGAGAAGGATACATTCTCTGCAAAAGAGTAAACCAGTAAACGGAAGCATACAATATGAACAAACGAATCAGCTGGTAAGTATAATCGAATGGATAAAATAGTGTGGTATGATGGTAGGATAAACCAGAGCTGGTGTAGTATGGTTGTCGATGTTATGGTTTGTTCCAGGTTCATCCGCATAGGCTGACTAGAGCTCCAAATCAAACTAACACAACAAGCAGCCGAAACCTGCATATATTACCGTTGGTAAAGAGAATGAAAAGCGCATAGCAAGGTTGTTCCTCGTTTTTGTGTTTTATACTACATTTCTGGGATGCGAGAAAGGAATGAAAATTTTGAGGGTCTGTGTCTTTGAATGAACGTAGGGCTAGCAAAAGTTACGAGAGTGAAGAGGATAACAGGAGGCGTGAGCAATGTGTTCATGTTCGACAGTTTTGAAGAGATCGAATCATCGAAATAAGCGTGAGCATGTGTGTTCTGGTTTCAAAAATTAGAGATTGGGGAGCAGAGCTCGTATGCTTTTTCTGTTCACCGGTTTGGCTTGCAAAATTACGGGAGAGAGGAAGATGAATCAAGACGGTAAAATATGAATGTCGTGGTTGACTGTTTGAAGATAATGAAGAGGGTGAGAGGATATATGTTCTCTGTTCGACAGTGGGAGAGAATGAAAATGGCGAGAGCGTGTGTGCTTGAGCTTGAGTTCGCCGGTGGTGAGAAGAGAACGAAAAGGAGGCCAAGCTTGGACTCTCCTGTTTGCCGGCATGGAGAAGAGAACAAGGGAGGCACATAGCAGGTCTTGTTCGCCAGTGAGTTTGCAAAATTATCGATGAAGAGAATGAAGGTGGATGTAGTGTCTATGCTCTTGAATCGCCAATTTGAATTGCCAAAAATAAAAATACCGACAAAGGATGACGGTGCTCTTCTCCAGTTTGGTTGCAAAATTACTGTCGGTGGAGAGAATGAGGAAGGTGGAGCTGATGTTGCTTGTTCACAAGCTTGGTTGCACATTTCCGTGAGTGAAGAGAATGGAACAGGAAGATGAAGGCCTTGCTTTCTATGAGAATTTTCTTGGGACTGCTGGTTGAGAAAAGAAATGGGAGGCGGCTGCTGTATATGCAGTAACACAGCTGTAGGAAATGAGTTTCAAACTCTCGACCAGATGCTACCATGGTACATATGCTCACCAATTGAGCTACCAGCTTAAGTCAACATGAATATGTGGGAAATAATAGGCAACCTGTATCTTAGTCTGAGTAAGCTTCCCTTAAAACACTAACACTTTTATACGAAAGTGTGAGGTAACCGAAGACGTCTTGTATGCAAAAATGAGATGCTTTCTTCAAAATAAGACGTGAAATAACAAAATGAAGATAAGGAGCATAAAATTCTAATGAAGATATGGGCAAAATAAAAGACGAATACTAATAAGTAAAATACCAATAAAAATATCAACGAAATGATATAAAATAGCATGGAACAAGACCAATGTAAAACAATAATACAAGTACATAAGCAAATACAAATATAATGAAATAAAATGGTAAAACAAATAACGAAAGGGGACGAGTTCGAAAATGAATGCTTTAAAAATTGATATAAAAGCTTGTCATAAAATGACAGTTTCATTCTGGTATGCACATGACTAAGTTTTTTTTTTAAGAAAGACGACGACCTTCTTATTTTATTTATTTGTCTGAATTTTACTTTATGGGGTGAGAATTTTTGGTGTCTACAGATGGCTCCCCTTGATTCAATTTTGCAAGCCCTTGCAGAATTGGATCAAGGTTGAGAGGGTGCCAAAAATTCTCACTACGACTTTGTGGTGCATTGGGATACGACCGCGAGGAAGGTAATGTATGAATGCAATGGGAAATGATTTGATAGTTGAATGCACGAGGACTTATTACGAGCCTCAACTGGACCTCTTGACATCCAGTCCTAGGACTTATGACGAGCCCAGAATGCTAACAATAGATTGGTTTGGAGTGTACGAGGACTTAGGAGAGCCTCAACTGGACCTCTTGACATCCAGTCCTAGGGCTTATGACGGGCCTAGAATGTAGTTAAAAGTACGAGGACTTAGGAGAGCCTCAACTAGACCTCTTGACATCTAGCTATAGGACTTATGACGAGCCTATAATACTTTGAAAGAGTACCGTACTAGTAGCGTAATAGCTGCCTAGTAGGTGGATGCGAAACGATCTTGCGCTAGTAGCGTAATAGCTGCCTAGTGAAGGAAAAACCGATGGGACCGCACTAGTAGCGTAATAGCTGCCTAGTGGGTTATGAAATGAACGATCTCACACTAGTAGCGTAATAGCTGCCTAATGGAGGAAAAACGGCGGGACCGCACTAGTAGCGTAATAGCTGCCTAGCGGGTTATGAAATGAACGATCTCGCACTAGTAGCGTAATAGCTGCCTAGTGGAGGAAAAAGGGCGGGACCACACTAGTAGCGTAATAGTTGCCTAGCGGGTTATGAAATGGACAATCATACACTTGTAGCGTAATAGCTACCTAGTGGAGGAAAAACAGCGGGACCACACTAGTAGCGTAATAGCTGCCTAGCGGGTGTAAAACGAAAAATTCGACCGTACTAGTAGCGCAATAGCTGTCTAGCGGGTGTAAAACGAAAGGCGACCGTACTAGTAGCGCAATAGCTGTCTAGCAGGTGTAAAATGAAAGGCGACCGTACTAGTAGCGCAATAGCTGTCTAGCAGGTGTAAAACGAAAAATTCGACCGCACTAGTAGCGCAATAGCTGTCTATCGGGTGTAAAATGAAAGGCGACCATACTAGTAGCGCAATAGCTGTCTAGTAGGTGTAAAACAAAAAATTCGACCGCACTAGTAGCGCAATAGCTGTCTAGCGGGTGTAAAACGAAAGGCGACCGTACTAGTAGCGCAATAGCTATCTAGCAGGTGTAAAACGGAAAAATTCGACCGCACTAGTAGCGCAATAGCTGTCTAGCGGGTGTAAGATGAAAGGCGACCGTACTAGTAGCGCAATAGCTGTCTCGCAGGTGTAAAATGAAAGGCGACCGTACTAGTAGCGTAATAGCTGTCTAGTAGGTGTAAAACAAAAAATCGACCGCACTAGTAGCGCAATAGCTGTCTAGCGGGTGTAAAACGAAAGGCGACCGTACTAGTAGCGCAATAGCTGTCTAGCAGGTGTAAAATGGAAAAATTCGACCGCACTAGTAGCGCAATAGCTGTCTAGCGGGTGTAAGATGAAAGGCGACCGTACTAGTAGCGCAATAGCTGTCTCGCAGGTGTAAAATGAAAGGTGACCGTACTAGTAGCGCAATAGCTGTCTAGCAGGTGTAAAACGAAAAATTCGACCGCACTAGTAGCGCAATAGCTGTCTAGCGGGTGTAAAACAAAAGGCGACCGTACTAGTAGCGTAATAGCTGTCTAGCAGGTGTAAAACAAAAAATTTGACCGCACTAGTAGCACAATAGCTGTCTAGCGGGTGTAAAACGAAAGGCGACCGTACTAGTAGCGCAATAGCTGTCTAGCAGGTGTAAAACGGAAAAATTCGACCACACTAGTAGCGCTATAGCTGCCTAGCGGGTGTAAAACGTAAATGCGACCGCACTAGTAGCGCAATAGCTGCCTAGCGGGTGTAAAATGGAAATGCTACCGCACTAGTAGCGCAATGGCTGCCTAACGGGTTGTGAACATGCATTAGATTGTGGATGAACTTTGTGGGTATATGCAAATGATATGCGATGTGAGGTGTTTTAAAATAAGTGCACTAGTTAAATCAAGACTCCCTGTTTGTAGGTGGAGATTCTTTGTGAGTTGATGGCTCTGAGGTTTTTTTAAAGATATGAGATGGCTCCAGCATGTGTTGATGGCTCTGGCATGCTCTAATGGCTCTAGTATGCACTGATGGCTCCGATGTGACCAATGGTCTCGGGGTGGTTGGGGGGTTTGATATGGTTGAAATGCTTCGATGTGGTGGGAAGATTTGGTTGAATTTTTTTTTTGAAGTAGTTTGATGGCTTCAGTGATGGATTTATTGTGATTTGATGGGATTTTTTTTTGTGGCTCCAGAAATGGAATGATTGTGATTTGAAGGTTTATTGTGGAATTTGTAATGGATGAATGGTTTTACATGGGTAAATGATGAAATACAATTGCATGACCTTGTTGGTAGTTCCCATCATGGTTCCAGGATTTCCATGGATGGCTCCGGGATGACCTTGTGCCGATTGAGCATAATGACTCTTTGGTTGGCTCACTTCGATGACACCGAGGAGAAAAGGGAAATTTTCACCTTTGATGTGGTCGCACCCTGGGTGGGCTGCCTACGTACTCAATTCCATATTGAGATCAGACCATACGTAGTTCGATACTGCGTAGGCAAGGCCCTGGTGACGAAATGGCTCTGACATGGACTTGAGGTGGCTCCCGTATTATTCTCGGACTGTTAGGATACCCCCTGTGTAGTTCCAAGGATGGTTTCATTGTCGGATGATGGCTCCCGCATGGCTCTAGTTTGGTTCTGGATATGGTGTTAAATAAGGCTCGAGCATGACGCTTGATGGCTCTGGAATTGTCTTCGCACGACCTCCAATGGCTTTAATTCGGTTCGATGTAGCTCGAGGATAGCCCAGGAAGGCGCCGAGATGATTCGATGTAGCTTGATGATGGTCTGGGATGGCTCCAGTTGGCATCTTTTGATCTAAAGTTATGCTTCAACAATTGCAACTGAAGTCGACTTTCAGCGAGACTAGGTAGAAGTTTTTACTAGTCGGATGTTTGAAGATGAAATGGTTATGATGCATGCAAATACTAAATGTTATATGGGATGCAAGATGCACATATAATTTTTGGGAAGAAGGTACGACCCTATCTCTATTACTATGAGGTTTACGAATATAAGACATCTTCGGTTCGATCTTGAGTGATTGTTGAACTAGAATGCGTGAATCGCTTTCCTCTCATGGAGGTATGTGGGTCAATCTCTCGTGAGTATGGCCATGTGTGCTAAATGGTGTGATGATACTCTCAATGGTCGGAGCGGTATTTTCCTTAGAATTCCTTTTGATGTTCTGGCCTTTCTGATCCTTACAAATTTCTCACCTGCAATGGGGTAGGCTGTTTATGTCTCGGTGTTTAGAATGAAGACTCACTCGCACTCATAAGACCTTGTGGTGTAAGGTCACACTCATTCGCTCATGGTCCCTTTGGTATGACAGGACATGTTGATAACAATTACGAAACTTATGATTCATGTTTCAGATCCAATACTTCAGTTAACGCTCACCGACTAACGAGTCAGAGGTCTTTTATTGGGTTATAACGGGGTTGAGGGGTATGATGTATGTCACATGGGACTAAAGGATTTATTTAGGAATTGTGGAGCTTTTGTGCAATAGAGGACATGTTTCGCCTTTGCCATGGGTGGAATGATTAGACGGGTTTTGATAACCCCTTATCGGTTTCTTTAGGACATCATTGGTCCTTTTGGTTTGGATTTCTCCTTCTTGCCTCTCCTGGCGTACGATTTGAACTTTCTTCTCATTTTTGTGTTTTTGAAATTGTATTTGTCTCATCAACTTTCTCAAGCATTCTCTGCTTTGCATTTGGCTTTCAGCTTTGGAGTTGCATTGACTCATCGATCTTCTTGAACATTTTTGGTGTTCTTTCTTGGTGTTTGGCTTTGGAGTTGCATTGACTCACTGATTTTTTCGAACATTTCATTTGTGGTTTTTGTGAAAGATGGTGGGGAGGGGCCATGGCTCCGGCTCTTTTGAGATCCTCTATTGCAAGGGCAGGTAAGTATATGCACGTGGGTTGGCATGTTGTGGAATTTTTTTGAAGAGAAAGTTTTTCATGAAAGGCTCAGCGGGGCTCACTAAGGGATTATGTACAAGGCAGTCAAAGCTTTTGGTTTTGTGGAGATTTTGTTCCTAAGTGCCTCGTCATTCTCATTAGTCAATGATTGTTTTCTTACTATTCTCAGATCGTTACATGAATCACAGTTCATATCTCGTCTATCGACACGGATCTCACTATGTATTGTGCCTCTCCATGTGCTGAAGGAAAGCACAAGTCGCTCATGGTTTTACCTCGATTGGCTCTCTCCACCTTCCCTCATCGCTCAGTGGATTGTCCAGTGTCCTCATTCGAAATTAAAGGGAAAATACCGCTCTTCGCACACTACTCACTTGGTTTGTGGTGCTGATTTTGATTAGAACCTTGTCCGTTGGCGGGTCGAGAGTTTAGCGGTTCACGCACTATGTTCAATCAATCTCTTAAGATTTTTACCAAAGATGTTGCTTCGATATGAAGTAATGCAAATGCAACTATTTACAATGCATTATGTTGTGGTAATATGGAATTACTACATATAGATGCATGAGTATTGATTGAATGTGTTTTTTTTTGTGTTTTTTTATGCAATGCATGAGTGGTAAGGCCACGTCTAGTCTCGCTTGAGTCGGTTCCAATTGACGGTCCCTGAAGCTCATCCCGTCATTGTAAGCCCTGAAGATTGTCTAGTTGTTGGGTGTGACTTGAGAGAAGCCGTTTCAGAATGGTATTCGGTTGATAATTGGCTTCTAGGGTTTTGGGCCTTTAGGGAGTGACAACTCCCGCATGGTGGCCCACGAAGTGACAGTGACTGCATTTTTGGGATTTTTTTTGGTGTGTGATTGTCTTTGGATTTTTTGGATGTATGATTTTTTTTGGATTTTTGGATGTATGCATTTTTTTATTGATTTTTTTTTGGGAATATGATTTTTTTTGGGGATTTGCTTTTTTGTGGTTGTTGGTCTCTATGTACATGATATGCCGAATGGGAAGATGCTTGAATCCTTGGTATTTCTTGCTATCACTTCGAGGGTCACGCTTTCACTCGTGGGAAAACACGGTTAATCACCTGCAAACACAGTCATTATAATAGAAAAAAGAATATGACAAATGTGAATGTTTGCATGCTTTGAAAAAATGGGATGAATGCTTGTGTGTGATGTGTTGGGAATGCAACATATGATTATGCAATTTTCTGAGATGGGTGTGATTCATGCATGATTGATGAATGTAAAATGACCGAAAATGGGAAAAAGCAAGTCGTGTGCTAAAAAAAAAGAAAGAAATCAAGTTTTTAGAAAAACAGTTTTGAAAACATGCTTTCGAAGTGGTGGATTTTCTCAGTAGGAATTTTGATGCTCGGTCATTCGCAAATAAAGTAGGGAGTGGGGAACCCTATACACATTGATCTAAATAAACTCGAAGGGAATGTATAAACCTATACATGTAATCTATTCAGAAATGGACAAGCGAGAAAAGAATCATAGGGAAAAACCTATACATCATCAATCCTTAAAGTCATTAAAAGAGGGAATTTTGAGCTGAACTTCTTCTGAACTCTTTTGATCCGTATTCGGGCTTCTGGCTGACTGCTCATGCTCGAGCTCCTGGTTGGCTGCTCGCTCGTCTTCGGGCTCTTGATCGGCTGCTCACTTGTCTTCGGACTCTTGATCGGCTCGCTCGTGTTTAGGCTGTTGTAGCAAAGTGGTACTGCTATCAATACGAGCTGGTGTTCTTCTGATTCTTTACATTCTTGGACTCGACGTTTGTTTGGATGTGGTCGGTCTTTATATGTCTCGATTTGCTTCATGGGTTTGTGTTCTTCTGATTTCCAACATTCTTGAACGTAAATGACTATTGATAATCTTCACGTCGCTGGACTCAGGTTGGTACAACTCTGATTTATGGCTCGAACCACATCGTCGATCTTCATGCGCTCCACTTGCTTCAACGAGGGGAATGAGGGATATTTTTGAGAAAGGAAAGGTGAATGATCGAGCACAAAATCTTATGTGAAAATCCACCACTTGTGTGAAAACACGAAATTACTAGTACGCTCCACGGTAACAACATGAAGGTGGGTTGAACTTCAAAAATAGCGGGTCACAACATGAGGACTAAATCATTATTTGATATGAAATATGAGAAAACCGACTTTGAAAACTGTTTTCGAAACTATTTTGAAAAAAATTCGTGAAAAATGTTGTTTGAAATTCGTTTGTAACAAGTAGACTTTTGAAATCTGTTTTTGAAATAGTTTTTGAAATGACATTTGTGAGAAGTGATGTTTGAAAATCATTTGTAAATAGTAGATTTTTGAAATCCATTCTTTGCAAACTGTTTGACAAAGTTTATTGTTTGGAAGACTTTGATTGAAATCGATTTTGAAAACTGTTTTGGAAATAACAATTTTGAAATCATTAGAGATGAACGACTTTGAAGATATTTCATTTGAGTGTTCGACATGATTCATTTTTTTTGTTTTTGCTGATTTTTGAAACGTGATCATACATAGATGTAAGTGTAAAAAAATAAAAATCGTGGCTGATTTTTATGTGGAGCTGAGTGTGAATGATTGGGATAATCACCTTCTAGGTCAATCAATGCTTCCATACCACCGGGGGAACGTCGTTCCTTCACTATTCATCTCTCGGGATTTATCTCTGTTATGCCTTGTGGGCATGTCATCAAGAAAGTCCGGAGTGCTTAAGTTCGAAAGGTCAGGATACCCGAAGTGATACAGTCACACGAGCCACAGCCAGGGATTATCACAACATACTCACTTTTGGGAAACTTGGGGAAGCACTACATGGGAACGGGTCTCTCGTCATCTGCACGGTTAGGTGTGTCTAAAGTCCAAATTATTCACTGACTACGTTGTGCCATGTATGGGTATGGTAAATACGGGATCCTCTATGGACGTGTAGCGTGACATTGGGCTTTAAAGACACCCGTGGTGCAAAGGAACAATGGAGAACTGAGCCCATGCAATCTTCAAGGTAAGACAAAAAGGTGGTCAGACAGGCGGCATCCAAGGGGGTGACTACCCATAAGCCCATCTTAGACACCGGATAAGGCAGCTGGACACTGAAGGCTCATGGCTCGCTATATGCTGGCTTAGACTCGGGTAGTGGAGGATATTTTTGGATCATGAGCTTCAAGGCGTTAGTCGGAGACCATACCGCCTCGTGGGTTTGTTCACTGAGAGAGTGACCCAGCTCATGGGGAATCAACCGTGGACCGGTTAGGGATCCCGTGACATCGTGGATAAAACGGGTGACACAGAGGAATGCATGTCCTAAGCAACCCACCCAATGCACCCCATAATCATATAGCATGTAAATAAAGCCGAGAAGTTAGCACCAACCAAATTACTAAGAGTTTTGTCTTGAGATTAGTGATTTCAAATTGGTTGTTATTAACTGAAAGTGTCCAAATGAGCATGATTTATAGGTGTATTTCATATATAATATTAGCACTTTTCTTGCTCATTTCTCCACTTCGGTTAGTTTTCCTCTAGTTTATGTTTTATTGTTTATCTCACATTTATTGTTTAACATGAGGAAAACCAAGCTGGGAGTGAAGTAGATTAAGAGACGAACGCATAGACGCAAACGGCTCAGAAAACGGACTTATAACGAAGAATGTAGAGCCGGTCAAACAGAGTCACGCGAGAGTCACGTGCAACCGCCCCCTAAGTGGCGGACGTCACACGGACAACCGCCAGGCGGACAGGGCTGAGGCAACCGCCGGTTAAGGAGGCGGACGAGGCACAAGCAACCGCCTCGCGGTCGACACAGAGGCTACCGCCTCTTAACTCGCGGACAACACTGAGGCAACCGCCTCGCGGTCACCATAGAGGCTACCGCCTCTTAAGCTCGCGGACAACACAGCAGTTACCGCCACTTATTGGGCGGTACCAGCAGGCGGACACGGACCGTGACTAATTATCAGTCGCGACCAGTATCTTCTTCGCGCCGTCGTCGTCTGCAACTCGCCCGACTCGCCCGCAACTTATCCATCTACTCTGCACACGCTCTGTCCCCTGCAATCAATGAAGGAAGCAATCAATGAAGCAATCAATGCTCTTCTTCATCTGCAATCAAATTCGTACGGATCCAAACCTCTATATAAACCCACCACCTTAACTGCATAATACACACCACACACCACGCACGACGGGAGTCTGAAGAAACCATTCGCTTCCACTTATATTTCCTCCTACATCACCACATCATTCCACACTCACACAGTAACAAAAGAAATAGAAGAGCAGCAGTGAGAGGAGAACAGACCAGTTCTTCCTCTGAATTAATGTCAAAATCTATCTGTGTAATCTTCTTATCTCCGTTAATGTCTGAGTAATTTTCATTTGTATCCTAGGATGGGGGTTTGATTTCTAATATTACGTAATTAATATTTATCACCTGTTTCTCTCATTTAACTTGATTTAATTCCTTTCAACTAATATTGCTAAATGCTTTGCGCGACAAACGACTGCATTTATTTGGTAACTATCAACATATGATTTTGAGATAGTCTAGGTACCACAAAGGAATTAATCTTGATATTTACACTCCGGACTGAGCAGGAAAATATTAAGGCTTTTATTAAGAGTTCGTAACTGACAATTATTAACTCCAATAGGCAATAAATAATTGAAACAAGGTTATAAATATGGTTAAGTAATTTAGGAAATTCCCCGCTATCCTAGGATACATTTTTCCATTCACATCACTTAATTCACCTTTTAACTGTTTTTATTATTTCTGTATTAATTTAACAACAAATCAAGCTTGCCTCCGGCTAAACCCCTTTTTACAGTTTTAAAGTAACTACCAAGACTAGGGTAAATTGAACAATCTCCTGTGGATACGACACTCGTTATACTACTACGACCGGGAATTGTTTGCAGCCCGACGTTTATAATTTGAGTTTTTAATTTCTTTCTTTTATGTAAATTACACCTGTTCTAAACCACTCAGAAATAACATTCTGCAAATTGGCGCCGTTGCCGGGGAGATTGATTCCATCAATTTCCCTAGTTTCTGGTAGTTCACTCGTATATAGTAATAATCTGTTAATACTATTAAATTGTTAATCTTGGACATCTGAATTGGACATGGACTTCTGACCTGACTTGGACATTTGACTTCGGACTTTGGACATCTAACTCCTAACATCTTAATATTATTGTCATTTCGTTCCATTGTCATTTCGTTCCATTGTCCTTTTTTCCATTGTCTCTAACTACTAACTTTAAATTTCTTGTCATTTCGTTCCATTGTCCTTTCTTTCCATTGTCCTTAACATTTCATTCCATTGTACTAACATTCTTTCCATTGTATCTAACTACTAACTTATAATTTCCATGTACTAACTTCTAACGTTTATCAGCCTAACCAATATTTCTGCCTTTCTTATTTATTTACTAACTAATTTTGCAGCTTCTGACAAAACCACAAGTTATTTTCTGTGCATGCCAAATACTCGAACCCGAGGCTCTCCACCAGTCAGTCCGAGCCCCGAACCCGAGCGTACTTTATTTCAAGCACAGAGAAACCTGAGAAACCAAGCCATGGCCAATAACGAAGTTATAAATGAAATGGACCATGCAATTCAACCAGAACACCGTGCCCTATCTGATTATCACCAACCTAACACCGAAGGAAGAGCATCAGCCATAGTTCTCCCCGAACTAACACCAGAAGAAGCCGGACGATGGGTTTTCAAAACCCACTACATCACCGCCGTCCGGGATCTAGGCAAGTTTAGTGGAGCGAACCCAGATGAAGCCCCAAATCATCTGAGTCTCTTCCTAGACTTCTGCAATTCCTTTAGTCAAACCGGCAACGTCAAAGAAAGAATCCGTCTACAACTATTTCCTCACTCATTATCGGATTCAGCAAACCGGTGGTACCGAAGCCTTCCCTCCCGATCAATCACCACATGGCTTCAAATGGCCCAAAAATTCCTTGCCAAATACTACCCAACCAGTAGAACGAGGCAATTGATCGGTGAAATCAACACTTTCTGTCAGGAACCGGGAGAAACGTTGTACGACGCATGGGACAGATTCAAAGATATGCTAATGAAATGTTCCCACCATGGTCTTGACAATCAATCCCTCTGCCTGTCATTCTTCAACGGTCTGGATGATGGGAACCGACTACTCGTCAATTCCTCTGCAGGAGGAAGTTTCATGATGAAATCTCCTAAAGAAGGAATGGATCTTCTCGAAACCATGACGAGCAATACAAGACAGTGGACGAGATCCAAAGGAAGAACACCACGAGCAGCAGGCCTACTCCATGTTGAGCCTACAGATCATTTATCAGCTCAGATCTCGTCCCTTGCAAAGATGGTGGAAAAGCTAACAACATCACAAAACGAAATCGTAAAGACAATAGCTTCCCCACCTACAAGTTCACCACCAGCTCCACCTACAGAAGGATGTGTCATATGCGCCGGTCCTCATGAAACTCATCAATGCGAAGGCAAAAGCCAGTACGAGGAAGTACAATTCATAGGAAGCCGCCCCGGTAATTCCTACAACAATAACATCAACAACAACTATCCATGGAGAAATCACCCGAATTTCTCATGGAAAAATAATGATCAAAACCAAGGAGGGCAGAACAACAATTCCAATGCCTATCAGGGGAACCGACCCCAACCAAACTCTAATATGGGTTATAGAGCACAAGGTCCCCCTCCAGGTTTCCAACAACAACAACAACAACAACAACCATCATCATCCTCTTCTGATCCAAACGCAGAACTCAAAGAGATGATGAAGGGATTCATGTCCATAACTCAGAATCAGCTCTCTGCACAAGAAGCCTTCAACCAGAAAATCGAAGGAAAATTCAATCAACTTGCAGAACATCTTGCTCGAAGACCGCCAGGGGCTCTCCCCAGCCAAAATGAACCAAATCCAAGAGAGCAAGCCAAGTGCATCTATGTGAAGGAGCACGATGAAGAAAAGACGGAGGTGGCTAAAACAGCTAAAGTTCCAGAACTACACCCTTCCCTCCAAGAATGGGTTGTAGCAATTGAGACTTCCAAAAGGAATGTAGCTGAACTCGAAAACACCGCCAAAGTCTATAAAAATCGTATTCAATCTGAGAATACCTACCTCGAGAACTTAGTAGCCGGTTATGAAAATGAGAAGCTCGAATTTGAAGAAGAAGAAGAGGAGGTTAAGGCGATAACCTTGAGAAGCGGTAAGAAAACCGACGAGATTCACATCCCGCAACAGTCAGAAGAATCCAAAGAGGATAGTGAAGGAAAAGCTGAGTTTCCAGCAGAAAAAACATCTCCCACCATCCTCACTATTCCACCAGCTTCAGAACCTCCTTCACAAGAACCGCCTATACCATTTCCTCGCCGACTCCAGAAGCAGAAATTGGATAATGAATATGGTAAATTTCTAGCAATGCTGAAGCAACTAAACGTCAACATACAGTTTGTAGACCTCATTGCCAAATGCCAAACTATGCCAAATTCCTCAAACACCTCATATCCAACAAAACTAAATTGGCCGAAGTCGGTACGGTACCTCTCAATGTAGCTTGCTCAGCTACTCTACAAAAACCACTACCATCAAAATGCAATGATCCGGGCAGCTTCACTATTCCAGTCACAATTGGTAGCACCTCATTTCCATACTCCCTATGCGATCTAGGCGCTCCATTAATTTGATGCCTCTCTCCACTTTCAAAAAGCTGGGAATTGGAGAGATGAAAAAGACTAAGATGACCCTGCAACTGGCAGATGGTTCAGTAACATACCCAAGCGGAGTGGTGGAGGATGTTATAATTAAAGTGGAGCACTTATACTTCCCATGTTTTGTCATTCTAGACATCGAAGAGAACTCCACTACACCTCTCATCCTTGGACGACCATTCCTTGCCACAGCCGATGTGCACATTTGGGTAGCCCAGGGGAAAATCACCCTTCAAGCTTATAACGAAAAGCTGGAGTTCGCATCAGGAAGATCTCAGATAGCAAATCCAAAGATCTCAAGTTTGTGAGGGAATTCTCAATCATCATCATCCCACTTCTGTTTATTACCCTTCCAGACGGCATGTCTATCACAGAGATACCACCACCAATCCCGGACGAAGAGCGGGATAAGAAAAGAAAACATGCATCCAGGGGACTCTCAAAAAAACCATCGAGTCATGCTTTTCTCCTCCTCATAAACAACCCGGACGAACTTATCTTTTTAATTGTATGCTGTTTTAATTTTCAGATTCCTTCAATTTTATTTTGCTAACTTTTAACCCCGTTTATAGTATGGTTGCTTCTAGTGTTTTATGCAGATGCAATTTCATGTCTACACCGCAACCAAGCTACGCTACTTGAGGCTGAAGCTCAAGTGTGGGGGAAGTCCAAAACGCGCTAGCAAAAATAAAATCAGGGGAGTACCAGTTTCTTTACTTATGCTTTTATTTAAATAAAATATGCAGAGGAGAATTTATATGCTTAAATGAATATTCGTGAGCTTCGTGTTCTCTATTTTATCTACTTACCGAAAAGGCCTTCTGAATCTTTCCCTTGTTTTTCTAGTGAACAATGAGGACATTGTTCAATTTAAGTGTGGGGGAGTTGTTTTTCGGTGAATTTATGCTAAATGCTTAATCTCTCTGCTATCTTGCGTTTGTTCAAATTCATATTGTGAACCCTTTATGTTGGGGGTTTTTCTCTTTTAGGAATAAATATTGTTATGAATTATGGGATAATGGTATAAAATGTACAAAAATTTTAAAATTTTGATTACTTTGAGGAGCATTTTATGCGGTGTGACCAAATGATCTGAAATGGTTGGATTTTTATTACTCAGGGGTTCTTTCTGTCTTCTTTCTTAGGGATTGCTAAGGGGTGCTTCTCTGTCAAAAAGGAAAAAATAAAATAAATAAGGGACTTTCGAGACACCATTGGTAACCAACAAGAGAGTTGAGTGTTCTTAAATACAAAGGGCTTGATGCCTACATATTATCTTCTCATCTCGTATGCAAAAGTGAAACAAATGCATAAATCTATTTTTCCTTTTGTTTTCTCCTCAATGCCCATTCTTGAGAGAAGTTGGCCATGGTAGAAGTTCTCAAAGTCACCTTAAATCAAGAAGCATTGAAGTACTCCGGATCATACCCCGAAACTCTAATTTTTATTTTTGCCCTGAGTACACCTATGCCACCAGTAGGTGATGGATCACACTCCTCTAAAAAGTTTAAGATCATGTACTATTGACTTCTTTATCCTACCCTTCATAATAAATTTGTTATTATTGAGCATTCCCTACTTAGGGTACGTAGTTTTGCTTGAGGACAAGCAAAAAGATAAGTGTGGGGGTGTGATAAGTGTCCAAATGAGCATGATTTATAGGTGTATTTCATATATAATATTAGCACTTTTCTTGCTCATTTCTCCACTTCGGTTAGTTTTCCTCTAGTTTATGTTTTATTGTTTATCTCACTAATTTATTGGTTTAACATGAGGAAAACCAAGCTGGGAGTGAAGTAGATTAAGAGACGAACGCATAGACGCAAACGGCTCAGAAAACGGACTTATAACGAAGAATGTAGAGCCGGTCAAACAGAGTCACGCGAGAGTCACGTGCAACCGCCCCCTAAGTGGCGGACGTCACACGGACAACCGCCAGGGGACAGGGCTGAGGCAACCGCCGGTTAAGGAGGCGGACGAGGCACAAGCAACCGCCTCGGGTCGACACAGAGGCTACCGCCTCTTAACTCGCGGACAACACTGAGGCAACCGCCTCGCGGTCACCATAGAGGCTACCGCCTCTTAAGCTCGCGGACAACACAGCAGTTACCGCCACTTATTGGCGGGGTACCAGCAGGCGGACACGGACCGTGACTAATTATCAGTCGCGACCAGTATCTTCTTCGCGCCGTCGTCGTCTGCAACTCGCCCGACTCGCCCGCAACTTATCCATCTACTCTGCACACGCTCTGTCCCCTGCAATCAATGAAGGAAGCAATCAATGAAGCAATCAATGCTCTTCTTCATCTGCAATCAAATTCGTACGGATCCAAACCTCTATATAAACCCACCACCTTAACTGCATAATACACACCACACACCACGCACGACGGGAGTCTGAAGAAACCATTCGCTTCCACTTATTTCCTCCTACATCACCACATCATTCCACACTCACACAGTAACAAAAGAAATAGAAGAGCAGCAGTGAGAGGAGAACAGACCAGTTCTTCCTCTGAATTAATGTCAAAATCTATCTGTGTAATCTTCTCCGTTAATGTCTGAGTAATTTCATTTGTATCTAGGATGGGGGTTTGATTTCTAATATTACGTAATTAATATTTATCACCTGTTCTCTCATTTAACTTGATTTAATTCCTTTCAACTAATATTGCTAAATGCTTTGCGCGACAAACGACTGCATTTATTTGGTAACTATCAACATATGATTTTGAGATAGTCTAGGTACCACAAAGGAATTAATCTTGATATTTACACTCCGGACTGAGCAGGAAAATATTAAGGCTTTTATTAAGAGTTCGTAACTGACAATTATTAACTCCAATAGGCAATAAATAATTGAAACAAGGTTATCAATATGGTTAAGTAATTTAGGAAATTCCCCCTCTATCCTAGGATACATTTTTCCATTCACATCACTTAATTCACCTTTTAACTGTTTTTATTATTTCTGTATTAATTTAACAACAAATCAAGCTTGCCTCCGGCTAAACCCCTTTTTACAGTTTTAAAGTAACTACCAAGACTAGGGTAAATTGAACAATCTCCCTGTGGATACGACACTCGTTATACTACTACGACCGGGAATTGTTTGCAGCCCAACGTTTATAATTTGAGTTTTTAATTTCTTTCTTTTATGTAAATTACACCTGTTCTAAACCACTCAGAAATAACATTCTGCATTAACCTAAAGGGAAGTTAGCTTCATTCAGTCCTAAGTGTCTTTTTCTAATCGTGAGCTAATTATTAACCCAATTGTTGTCATGTTTGTTGAGGATCTAACAAATCCTAGCTGTCCTCAACAGGTACACACTCTAAGTGTGGAATAGAATAATCCTAATGGCATGAAATGAATCTCTTGAAGGTTTTGAAAGAAAAGGGGCAGTATCGGCAATTTTGAATGGAGTTCAGTCTTCCTTGAGTTGAGAAAAACTTACTCAAGTTTTCCCCAGCAGAGTCGCCATTCTGTGGAGGGTGATTTTTCAGTATGAGAGGGGGTCTATCTGAATATGATCTGACTGAAAAGCCGAGATCCTAGAAAATGCCATTCTGTGGAGGGTGAAAACCCGTTATTATGGCAGCCCTCAAACCTACTAAATCGTCCGTCTTTCCCAGAAAGCATAAAGGGGAGTGCAAGTGTGCACTACACCCGCTCTCGATGGGCTCCACGCGGACTTATGCCTCTATAAGGCGGAATTGACTAGAGTCGCCACCTAGTTTGACCTAAGGAACTATGAAGGGAGGAGAAGGGTTCTAAGAGCCGTTAATTGACTCTGATGATATAATGCCTATGGATAGGACTTATCTGATCAAGCCAGAGATTCGATTGTGGGTTCGCACTGGGTTACACCCCTTAGAAGTGGCAACGACCACGACTTCGGATCGGTGTCCGAGGAAACCTCGGTCTCCAATTGTCAGGATTGCCCTCTTTCAAAACCTTATTAGAGAGATTCAGTTAATGCCAAAGGATAGGATTAGGACAGGAAGAGAGAAAGAGAGTGGATAAGGCGAGCTTTTCTGCCAATCTAGCGCCAATGGGAGGATTTGGCGAACTCAGATGAGTATAGAATGAAGATTTGGGAAGAGTCTGAGGTTGAGTGAATGGACAAGACTTGGAGTCTGATGGTTTGAAGCTTGTGGGAACCGAAGAAGATTTGAATGTTTTGAGAGATATGAGAGCCACCTTAGAGGGGGAAAAGGGTTTTTTGATTTGGAATCGGGTCGCACCCTAGATGGGCTGCCTACGTACTCAACTCCTTGTTGAGATCAGACCTTACGTAGTTCAGGTATTGGGGTTTTGGAAGTTTTGATGTTTGTGGGGTTTGAAAATATTTGAGGTTTTGAGATTGAGAAGGGTTCAGAGTTTTGAGAAGTTTCAGGTTTGGGATACTAGTCTGTGAGACACTCGGGTCTGTGAGACGTTGGAAATCTTGAGATGTCGAAGTCTGTGAGACGCTTGGGTCTGTGAGACGCTCGGGTCTGTGAGACGCTCAGGTCTGTGAGACATTCAAATCATTGGAATGACAAAGTCTGTGAGACGCTCGGGTCTATGAGACATTTAGAGTGTAGGAGAAATTGGGATGGAATTGAAATCGAAGTTGAATCGGGGTTGAATGAATATTTATTTGAATTGGAATTGTAATGAATTTGGATTTGAATGAGTTTGGAATTGAATTGAGTTTGGATGAATGAGTTTAGAATAGAATTGAGTTTGAATGTAATTTAGATTTGAGTTGAATTTGGGTTGGGGTTGGAAAACGGGCCGGGTCAAAGTTAGATCGAGTCAAAGTGGGATCGAGTCAAAGTTGTGTCAAGGTCAAACTTGGGCTGGTCAAAGTTGGACTAGATTGGACTTTTGGGCCAATTGGGCTTTTTGTTTGGGTTGAAAGTTTGTTTTTGGGCTGAATTGGGCCTTGGGCTTTTTTATTTGGGCTGAAGTGTTGGGCTAGAGTGGATATGGGCCATGGAAGAAGATTTGGGCCAAAATGAATATGGGCCTAATTTGGGCTGATTTGAGATTGGGGTGATTTTGGGCCTTATGTGGGCCTTGGGATTTGATTTGGGTTTTGGGGCTTTTTTGGACCTTATTGATTTGTGGATGAAAGAATTGGTAGCTAAACCTGGATAAATAGAGTGCTAAGGTTTATTAGTTAATTAATCTTGATTATGGGTGTGTTGAGGGTAAAAGAGAATTCCATCCACATAAAACGAATGAGAGACCCGCTAGGCATGGGGTTGTTTCACATCCTAAACCCTCTTAAGCTATCCTTAAGGGCTTGTTTTTTAAAGTTTTTGTTCTTATGTACATATAAAGGTGGTTTGAGTGTTTTCTGAAGTTATAGGAGATTATTGCCCCACAAAACGAATGAGAGACCCGTTAGGTGTGGAACGATAATGCATCCAAAACTTTTTTGTCAGTAAAGGGTCCTAGAGGGTGATAACTAAGGGTTAATAAATACAGTAAAAAAAATCTCTTGTGAGCGAATCCGGAAATGAGACAATGATAAAGTTACTTAGTCTAATTAACAAAGTGGTCAATAATTAGCAACATACAAAGGTGAAATATTTACATGGGTGTGCTGTGAAGTACAAATTAAAATACTGATCAAATGCACACATTATACAAATTAATACAACATCATACAGGGAGCAAATCAACAAACATAGAGCAATCCACTAATTGGAATGAAAAACAGATAAAAAAAATGTGATGGAAAACTTGGCCGCAAGCCAATGATGGGCTGAAGTGAGACCCGAAATTTGACAGGTTGGACAAGTTCACAAGAAGTTAACGTGACATCTTTGTCTTGTCCGAGGCAGATTTTAGTGAAATATATAATGAAAGTAACAATTAAAGCCAAAATCAGAATTATTCTGCCACATTCGTGTAACAAATTGGAACTAGCATTATTATGACACGTTGATTCGGATGCTGCTATTGTTAACTATAACAAATTATTATTGTAAAAGTATAAACCGATCGGTTTTCTCATGAAATGTGAGCTCAAATATTCTAGACCAACCTTACAACATAGGTTGCTCTCTCTTTTTTTTTTAACTCTTATTTCTAAACGTGGGGAAACTAGCGTGCAAAATGAAAACCAAACAAGATAGATATGTGATAACCAGAACGTTAAATGAGAAGCCGTGGATGTACACATATATACCTGTCACTAAGACGAGTCATTTTCATTCCAACACAATGCTTGTAAATAAAAAGAAAGTAGCATATGAACAGGGCATGTGTATCACAGACCACCAAAGCACGCCAGCAGATTGATAGAATCAGAAGTCAACCTGGGTTAAAGATAAAAACCTGGAAGAAGGTAGCATAAGCTCCTGTTTGAAGTAAGGGGATAAAAACAATCGCCGATGACAGTGGCAATGGCAACCCATCTCTGATCGGGTCCTAACAATGGAAAGGCATCGCAAACAAAGGAAGATCAACATATAAATAACACATCGCAATGGAGATTAGGATCTGCGACACAACGAGGTATAGAGCAAAAACAAAACAAGAGAAAGACATATATCCTGTTCAAATATCAGATGGAAGTGAAGAGAGCTTGGAGATGAAATGACTTCCGGTGAAATGTGGTCGTCTTCCTCAAGTTAATATCGCAAACAGAGAGATTTCTGCATCCCTTAAATCTGGGTTTCTGGAAGTTTTCCTTTGCTCTTGTTTCGTATATGTTACAGCAGTGGGTTTAAAGATGACTACCCCAATTGTTTTTAAGCCAAAACTCATCTCCTTCGCGACTACTTATCCGCACAATAGCTGATCATTCATGCTCACACAAATTTGACAATAGACATTAACAAAAGCGTTTATACAGTAAGCAGGAAAATGATGAGCAGATACAGATGACATATATACACATGTGCTCCAAAAGTGGTCGTACATTAAATTCTAAGAAATTAACCGATCCTTCGGATTTAAGATAAAGTACCGGGATGGAGAAGGATACATTCTCTGCAAAAGAGTAAACCAGTAAACAGAAGCATACAATATGAACAAACGAATCAGCTGGTAAGTATAATCGAATGGATAAAATAGTGTGGTATGATGGTAGGATAAACCAGAGCTGGTGTAGTATGGTTGTCGATGTTATGGTTTGTTCCAGGTTCATCCGCATAGGCTGACTAGAGCTCCAAATCAAACTAACACAACAAGCAGCCGAAACCTGCATATATTACCGTTGGTAAAGAGAATGAAAAGCGCAGAGCAAGGTTGTTCCTCATTTTTGTGTTTTATACTACATTTCTGGGATGCGAGAAAGGAATGACAATTTTGTGGGTCTGTGTCTTTGAATGACTGTAGGGCTAGCAAAAGTTACGAGAGTGAAGAGGATAACAGGAGGTGTGAGCAATGTGTTCATGTTCGACAGTTTTAAAGATATCGAATCATCGAAATAAGCGTGAGCATGTGTGTTCTGGTTTCAAAAATTAGAGATTGGGGAGCAGAGCTCGTATGCTTTTTCTGTTCACCGGTTTGGCTTACAAAATTACGGGAGAGAGGAAGATGAATCAAGATGGTAAAACATGAATGCCGTGGTTGACTGTTTGAAGATAATGAAGAGGGTGAGAGGATATATGTTCTCTGTTCGACAGTGGGAGAGAATGAAAATGGCGAGAGCGTGTGTGCTTGAGCTTGAGTTCGCCGGTGGTGAGAAGAGAACGAAAAGGAGGCCGAGTGAAATACCCCAAATCTTATTATCATTATAAAACCATTATTTAATGGAAAATAATCCAAATATAAATCATTTCACGTATGCATGCAAACCCATGCATGAGAATGTTACGTAAAAATAGTCGTTTCACCATAAACGCTAAAACGCCTTAGAAACATATGATCAAGCATGACCTTGTATGACCTTCTAAAACTCAAACCAAATGGTCATACACTCATTATATGAATATATAAACATATTCCCTAAGCTATATTTAGTCAAAAACGCAAAACGCTCGGGAGTGCTCATGCACGCCCCTTAAAGCATGAAAAGCCCGGAGGAGTGCCGAAGTGGCACGAACTCCTATAAAATTAATTCTTAGAGTTCCTAACATCATTATTAACCATCCTAAAGATAACCCACGAAGTGGTTTCTCAAAATTCAACAAAAACCTCAGGAGGATTTCTTAACGCTCCTTTTTGCCCGGGAGTGTCCCGATGGCCCGTAAATTATGTCATGGCTGATGTAACCCCATATAACTCAATTTAACATATTAATATATCATTATTTACTATAATAAGTGTTTATAAACACTTGGAACTCATAAAGACAAGTTATTTCCCAAAATTTCCTTAGAGCACAAAAACGCACCTTCGGGTGTCACTAAAACGCGCTTTACGCAATTACCTTGTAGTTTTTCACATGCCACGAATTAAGAATCTTAAATAGGGTTAAAATTACCCTCTAAATCAATTAAAGGCAGTGTCAAACAAGGTGCTCTATAGGGGCCGATTTTCAGTCCAAAAACTAGTATAAAACTTACATTAAAAACTTATAAAAGGCATACGACATGGTGACTCACCTTCCCATGTGCTATAATACTTAATGGAAAAGGAAAGTAGGTCTCATTTGACCTCCATGATGTCGAAATAATGCAAAGAAACAAGGCCATGTTAGTAGACAAAAACAAAATGCTAAAAGTAAAAAGTAGATTCTTATTCCACCTTTTTGATTTCTTATAATTCAAGTGAACTTCCTTGCTTGTCCTTGGATCTTCAATGCCGATTCAGACACCCCATTTAAGCCTTGAAATCGGCCACCCACAAGGAAGAAGAAGACAAGTTACAAACATTGAAAAATCAAAGGAATAAAGCCTTACCTAACTTACCTTGTCTTCTAGCCCACATTATTTTCTTCCACCTTGCCTTGTCACACCACATGGCTGAACATATGCATATAACATGGGCATTTATTGAGCCAATAACCTATGGAATAAACAAATGGAAAGGTTAGTTAAATTAACATTAAAATAAACAATCAAAAATCCTTTCCAATTTGCATTCTCTTATTCCTACGTGAGTGTAGCCTCATTCTTTCCCTTGCACACTCCATTGCCGATTTGGTAAGGCTCTCAACTCTCTCTTCTTCCTTCATCTTCTTCCTTTGAAGCTCTTAGGTCCATTAGTGGAGTTTTAACTTCTATCTTCATCTTTAAGGTAATTTCCTAGCATTTCTTGTCAAGCCTTGAAACAAACTCTTCCTAGCACAACCATAGCATTTCGGCATCAACTAATACTCCAAGGAGGTTGTCCAAACCAACATTAATCCAAGGAGCATCTCAAGGTTATCTTAAGGTAGTTTTCATGCTTGAAAATCCTTAAAGCACATTTTATTGTGTAACCGATTTCTACCTCTTCTAAGGTTCTTTTCTTCTTCATTTTCATGAAGGAAAGTTTGTTCTTCATCCACCTTAAGTGATCCGAATTTATAAGGAGAAAAAGCTTAAGGTAAATTCTTGGAAAACTACTTACAAATCTACTTAAGATCTTTATTGAAGATCTAACTCCTAAACTCCTTCACCACTTGCATATAACCGAAGTGGAGCATCAAAATTTCCTTGGAGAAAGCTTGGAGATTCAAGAAGAGTTCAAGCACTTAACCACCTTTGTTAAGAAGTAAGTTTACTAAGCTAACCTTTATGTTTTAAGCTTGGTTAAGCTTCTAAAAATTATACAAAAATTATGTACATCTCCTAGGGTATTTAAAACCGAAACTATATGGTATAATATACCAAAAATATAATCTATAACATATATGGAAAGTATTTACCTTAAGACACATTTTTGTGTCACAAAATTTATTTATGTTACATACCAATTCAAGCCGAATTGTCAAGGGCAAAAATACTCTATTTTGAGCTAAGAATCAATACAAGACATTACAATAATTTTTACATGAGTCATATAACTCCTATGAATTTATGTATAATTATTTTGACATATAATCCACTTTTATATACTATAAGGTCACTATTTATTTATGGCCGAATGGTCTAAGTGATAAATAAGTTTTAATGGTCTACTTAGGTATATAAACTTATATTATAAAGTTGGAGAGTTAAAATATTCTATTAGTGCTTAAATGACTAATTAATTAAGTTATGTGGCTAAAATGTAATTTTTACAAAGTTTGGTGCATATACTATAAAAACCAAGAGTTAAGGGTGTCCTTGGGATAAATGATATAATATAAGGTTAGGAATTAAGTTCATGAATTTTAGCTAATTTTAACAAGTGTTAAAATAACATTTTATAAAGTTTTGGGCTATTATGTAATTTATAAAACTTATTATGAAAGTTTGGAGTTGAATATGGGTGAATTCATAATTAAGAGAATTATTAAGATCACCTTCGAAATTTTGAGGAATTAGATGTTTAATTATAGTTTATAAGTTATTAAGTAACTATTATAAAGTTTTGGGGTGAAAATGTAATTAATGGAAAGTATATGACAAAGCCGAATTACTTTGGGTTAGATTTGTAATTTAAGAATTTATATATATGTATTCGGTAATTATGGAGAATTAAAATTAAAACTATAGTTTATAAGGCATTATGTAAAGGTTATAAGATTTTGTGGTTAAATTGTAATTATAGGAAATAAATTATTAAGGCCGAAAGTTTGGGGGGGGGGCAAATGGTAATTTTCAAAAAGTTATAACATTCCAAAAGTTATATACCAAAATATTAATGGTAGTTTTGTAATATAATTAAATAAGGAATTAAAACTATATAATATAATGAGATTAGAATTTAATATAAAGTTTATGAATTAATGTGGCTGTTTTGTAAATAACCGAAATATAAGGGTAAGAATTTAGATTTAAATAAATATAGGTCCCATATGGATATTTGGAGGAATTAGAAGAAAGAATTTTGATTTAAGGAATTATGGAATTAAAACTATGACTTATATAGTCATAAGGAATTTAAAGGTAACCAATAATTATTATTTATGATTAAAAGGGAATAATAAAACTATAAGAATATTATGTCTATGTATGGCATATAATATAGTTAAGAAATTATAAGTTGTTATGTCACCTAGACAATTAAAATAAGTAACAAATAAAGTACATGATTAAATAAATACATATATAATTAAGGATTTATAAATAAATCAAGGAGGAATAACGAAATAAGTTATACATTAAATCATAAGGTAATTAAAAGGAATTACTACACAATATAAACAATTCATTAAGAATATATGAGTTGGTAATATAAGAACACCTTAATTGTTAGTAAGATTAAGAAGTCCAAGAAACTATCTAAGTATGGAGGAAATAAACCTCACATGAAATAACAACTAAGGAATTGTTGAACAATCCAATAAAATTAAAATACAAGGGTAACATAAATTAACCCTCTCAGTTAATCCTGTTCTAGGGCTATATGCTAACAGGAAATTGTAGGAAAAACTATATACAAAGAATAAAATAAATAACTAAACCTACAACTCTACTACGGGTAGCAAAATAAAACCCGGTCGGAGTATAGTGTAAATATATTACGACCGAGAGTATCGTACCCAAGGGACTTATAGAAAATTAGTCCTAATCCGGTAATACCTATTCTAAGACAAGGGGGGAAATTGAACAATTTTCTAATCCTAATTAAAACTTAACTAAACTAAGTGGTATTTACAAGGAGATTATTCTTGATTTAGGGCTTAAAACCATATAAGTATCAATATGAACTCGAAACATAACACAAGCCTTCGAATTAACCAACAATTGAATGCGCCGGGTGTCCTGCCGGATACCACTTGCACGGCGTATTCAAAGACTTTGAATATGCCGGACATTGGCCACCCGGCAGGGCATCCGGCATAGTCATAATGCATATTCTTTTTCCAGTTTCCGAGAAGAAAACAGAAGACTCACTACCTATTAACAATCCGAGCATATATCATGCCACGAAATGAACAAAGTAATGGGAAAGATGGGTTAATTCTCACTCTTACTACTAACTCTTAATTCATAAGAAGAGAGTAGGAAGATCATTAAGAGAGTCTAACCTATTCTACTTTTGGATATATCCTCATCAAGTAGAATTAGCATTAAGAGAATAAGAGATCAACCAATTCTCTTACAATAAGAACCTTACTCAAAATAAACTTGAAATTATATTAAGAAGAACACATTGTTTTACAAGGAGAGTTTCATTCCCTAACCAAAGAACAAGCAAAGAATTCCTACTCCACCATCCACACAATCAAGAGAGAGAATACACAGGGGATAAGAAGATTGGATGTAGCCTTAACCCGCCATGGATTCTTCTCTTCACGTGGAAAGTTGCATAGAACTTCCTTGGACACCAACACCTTGGAATGAGGCGGAAATGGAGTAATGAATGGAGTGTAATATGATGTTGAAGTGTGTTGAAAAGTGTAGCCCCTCGTCCTATTTATAGGCATCACATTCTTCTCGTGCCGGATGTCATGCCGTGCGAATTATATCCGGCATATAATAACCACGTGCCCAACTGCTAACGGTCGAAACCGCCAAATTTGCGCGAAAAGGTACCTGTGCCGGACAGGATATGTCCGGCACCATACCCGGCATAGGTTGGTTTGACAACGGTCATTAACTGCCATCGTCTGGTCAATCGAGGCGACTTTTCTCATTTATGCCGGATTGGATACACCCGGCAACGTACCCGGCATAGAGTGCTTTTCTGCTCCATGATTGTGCCGTGCAGGTATGATCCGGCCTTATGTCCGGCATTGTGGTCAGAAATGTCTCCTTGTATGGAAAAACATATAAAAACATCAATCTGAACAAATAATAGACTTAATACATAATATAGCATAAATATTAATTATTCTAACCTTAATTTGGCTAATAATCTTATAATTAAGTATACTAAAACATGATAAGTCTGAGGCTTATCAAGGCCCTACACTTACCTTTTGCTAGTCCTCGAGCAAAACAAGATTAAAAAGGAATAAATACTTATGCACAAAACAGATAAACCTTAGAATGACAATTAGATAAATATTCCTAACCATATGACTCTATTTCATAAGTATCACTTAATCATCCTTATTTTACCAGAAACATACTAATGGGTATAAAATAAACAATTTCAAAACCGATCAAAAACTTTCGGGTTATTTTGCATAAGGGATTTTGTAATCTCTCCTTTTTCCGGTTTCCATCATTCAGCTCTATTTTTCAAGAGTTTCTGAATGTGGCCAAGACACTCATCGATGGTTTTTATGTGTTCAGCCCTATTTTTCAAGGGTTTCTGAATCAACCATGATTTTTTTTTTTGCTTTGAAGAACGGGGAATTTAGGAGAAAAACAAAAGGAAAAACTCTCATTTGTTTCTTTTATTTTGAGGCAATTTTTTTTTGCAACCTCATAATGCTTCTTTTTTCCGAAAGAAGATTCTTCTTTTTTTTCTTCTTTTTTTTTCTTTTTTTTTAATTTTGAAGCTTCTTTTTTTTCTCTTTTTTTTTTTTTACATAATCCCTATTTGAGATATTCACCCAAAAGAATTCTCACCATTTTGGAAAAGAAAAGAAAATATTACCCATAAGTAAATCTGAGATAGAAATAGGAGTAAGGTCATATACTCATGTTAATAAAGAGAATCAAGAAGTTAAAAACATGAATCTACAAGTCATTAGAAAGTTTACCTCTTGAGAGAACAAGCTTTCATCCTTTTCTACTCTTACTATGCCAACGACATGCAAAAGTTTAGTAGAACATTGATAAAATCTCAGCTTATTATTTAGATAGCAAAAATAATTTTTTTAAGGGGGACCCCTGCCCTACACTTGGCAGGAACACTGTCCCCAGTGTTACGAAAAGAATAAAGAAATAAAATTTAAAGAATTAAAGAATGGCTATTAAAAATACGATGAATTAACAATATAATAAAATACTCCCCCTTTGGAAGAATGAGGGCATAAAGGCCCTACACTTGTGGTGAGCCGCGGAGTCCGAATTGTCACAGCATGAGCCAACTAAAATAAAGGCACTGTAACCAAAAACTCACTGAATATAACGCTTCCATAATATGAAGAGAGGGTTAACTGAGAATCCATTAGTCATACAAGAATAATAAAAAAAATAAAACTAAATGAAAGCAAAAGGACAATAAAAGAAAATGGAAGGAAAATAAAATAAATAGAGAAAGAGATAAGAACTAATGAACTGCTGCCTGCATGGAGGATGGTGGTGGAGAGTCTGAAGAAGAATCAGGTGAAGCGTCTGGAACATCAGAAGGCTAGAAGAGCTAGGGGTAGGAAGTCCCTTCTTCTTCGCTCTCGACGCGCCTTCCTCTTCTCCTTGTCCCGACGTAGAAGACTCTTAACCAAAGCAGCTATGGAACAAGATACCCTCTTCTTCATCTCCTTTCTCGCCTTCTTTCGGTCGGCCACCATGGACTTGTTCATCTCCGCTACAGCCCAACATGAGACGATCATCAACCCGTCTCTCCTGCTCATCCTGGCGCTGAGATATACGCTCCTCAAACGCCTCCTGTCTCTGCCCAACCTCAGCCTGCTGCTGCACAACAGAATCTACTCTGGTAGTCAAATCTGTGCGCATACCCTCATAACTCTGCCGGAAGGAATCAAAATCACCCCACGCGGCCTGCTGAGCGGCCTGAAAGGCCTCCATAGAGTGGCGCTGCTGCTGGAGCTCCTGACGGAAGTGATCGAGCTCTGCAGCCACTCTAGGGTCTGCATCTGAAGTAGAGGTAGGCGGTGGTGCAGTGGCGATCGGAGATGGTGGAGGCAATAATAGCTGATCACCCTCCCCCTGATAACTGGGGTAGTCCTGAGCAGTAGGGGTCCGGGACCTCCGATCTGGGGGAAAATAAAGGAACTCCCCTGAGGGTGACTCTCTGAACCACCAACGTCGAATGAGAGCACGATCAATAGGGGCAGACTCGGGCTGAAAATGTAGGCCTCGAGGGATCTGAGTCTCCCCTATCGTCTGCATAATATGCTGGTGAATGAGCATGGGGAAGATGGGGCGCTGTCCCTCTCGGTGCATGATGGCGCGGACCAACTGCGTGAACATCAATCTCTGGACCGGGAAACGCGAGTCAACTGCTCCCTGAGCTGGTCTGAGAAGATACTGTAGCAGAGCGCAGTCCATATCATTCAGCTCGTCATGCTTGCACGGCCGAATGTTATGGCGGATAGGAAATCTCCATGGCCACACGCAATGGAGATCGGTGATGTAGGTCAAGGGGATCACCTCGCGATCCTTAGTATGAGCTCTATCCATATAGCGAGTGCGTGATCCAAATCGAGCGCGATAGCGGCATGAGCATCTGCGAGAGTCTGTCGACTGAAGGACGCTGTCGAGGGTCAGTGTCGATGCCCAAGATCTGTGCGATGCTCTCTGGTGTAATAATGATACAACGTGTAGAGACAAATGAGCGGATCAGAACTCCTGACGTCTGGGGGTCCCACGGTACTCGGAGTTGGCGTAAAACTCACGCACCAACCCGGGGTAAAAGTGTCCATGACCAATGTCTAAGATCCCCAACCAACCATGTCGCTCGAAGAGCTCTGAAATCGCAGATAGTATGCAGACCTCGGGATGCACTCGCCTCTCCCGTACCCACTTACCTTTCATCTTGGACTGATGAAAGTACTGAGCAGCAGAAGGATTTACGAATCCTTCCTCATCAAAAGTAGGTACATCAGGAATGCGAGGAGGGAGAGGGAGAGGTGTACCAAAATCATCATGCTCTGGAGCAGAAGAAGTGGAACCAGGGCCGCTCTGAGTCTCTGGAGAAGCCCTCTTCTTCCTCTTGCCAGCCCTTGTCTTCTTGGCTGGAGGCGGTGCGGCACTGCTGGAAGCTGGCTCCTTGCCTGCCCGTCTGGTAGATCGACGAGGTGGCGCAGGTGCAGGTGCAGGAGGAGCCTCCTCCTCCTCCTCTGTAGTGGCATCAGCGAAGGCTGCCTCAGCCTGGTCTAACAGCTCATCCTCCTCTGAGTCAAAACCAGAAACGCGTGGAGGGGTAGTGGCTCTTCTGCGAGTCATCTATAAGTAAAGAGCAGGGGAAGATACCAGACAATAGTTCATCAATGTTAGTTTTACAGAAATTAAAATTCGAATGTCCTATAGAGGGACACGATGCGCCCATATGCCTGTAAATCAGAAACCTATTCGTCTAATTCTCAACAAATTATTACTATAGGCATTAATTCAAAAGACTAGATTCACAATAGGCAAAGAAGAAGCAATCAGATATCCTGCCGGGTGGGATGCCGGATATAATCCACCCGGCATATTCAAATTAAAGCATGCCGGACGGGATGCCGGGCAGTACTCATCCGGCTCATTCAAAACTCGAACCCAGATTTTTTTCAGAAACGTTCATAACTATACCAGAGCAACTAAATCAACCACAGCATGTTCCAAAGTCCCGAAATCACTACACTAAGCCACGAAACTAACAAAAACAACATATAGAACCGACAAACATGAAAATTGAATTCGAAAAACATAATGCACGATGAGGGAACCTGGTTTTGTTTTTGCAAATGGTCGAAAGGCGGAATGGGCTGCCCACGGTGGTTGGTGGTGCTAATGGAATGCGAAGGAGTGTTGTGGAGTTTGTTGTCGTCGCCTGTGGGGAAGCTCTGTGGGTGCGGCGCTTGAGTAGGGTAAAAAGTGGGGCGGTAAAACCTTTACCCGATGTTATTTTTTTTCAGAAACCGCGACATGCCGGGTTAAATGCCGGGTTGGGGATATCCGGCAGAGTTTTTTTTTTTACCACGCCGGGTAAGTATTACCCGGCCATGCGCACGGCATGTCTCCATGGGGTTAGGCCTGTCAAACGGGTTATCCGTTCGGGTTTTGGGTCATATCTTTTCGGGTCAATATCCGTTCGGGTCACTAAACTTTCGGGTCATTTCGGGTTCGGGTCATTCGGGTTCGGGTCATTTCGGGTTCGGGTTGTAATAGTGTCAGATAGAATCGGGTTTCAGTTATTTCGGGTCATGGTTAATATTTTTTTGAAAAAATTATAATATAAATATATACCTAATTTCTATAAGAATATACAACATATAGATTATATAACTTTCCATACAATGCCTATTCTAAATTTCATTCGGATATACGAAGTTTAAATCAATTTTTTTGTCATATTTAATTGGGTCTTCAGGTCTGGGACAATTTATGGTCACCATTATTTCATGTTATTCGAGTTTGGCTAATTTTAATTACTATTATTTCGGGTCATTTCGGGTTCGGGTCGGTTTCGGGTTATAAATTTTTCGGGTCATTTCGGGTTTTACCCAATCGGGTTTCGGGTTTATTATATTAAATATTTTCGGGTTCAATCGGGTTTCGGGTTCGGATAAAACGGACGGGTTTTCGGGTTGGGTCAAATTTTGACAGCTCTACATGGGGTGCTTCTTCTGAATTCGCTAAGTGCCGGGTTACATGCCGGATACTACGCATCCGGCATACGTTTTTTTAGTAGGTCGGGTAAGCATAACCGGCATAGTTCACGGCACACACATATAAAATAAGGATTAGGTTAATCAATTGAATAAAATTAATGAATCAAATATCTAGAAAACAATTAGAAGAATAAAGAAATAAAGGAATAAAGAATGCATTAAGTGAAAATCTAATATTTTACACAAATAAAATAAAAAGAAGAAAGAAAATGAAATTACATATGCCGGATCGGCTGCCGGCTCCAATATATCCGGCTGATAACATTTTCTGCAAATGCCGGCTTACCGTGTACCGCGGTGGATCCGGCAAACTCGATTTAGTTAAAAAAAAAATAAAAAAAATAAAACATAATGAACGTATTAATTTAAAGAATAAAGAAAAAGAAAAGAAGGAATAAAGAATAGGGCGATTACCAATTTTAGGACTTGACTAATTCCAAGTCCCCGGCAACGGCGCCAATTTGCTAACAGGAAATTGTAGGAAAAACTATATACAAAAGAATAAAATAAATAACTAAACCTACAACTCTACTACGGTAGCAATAAAAACCCGGTCGGAGTATAGTGTAAATATATTACGACCGAGTATCGTACCCAAGGGACTTATAGAAAATTAGTCCTAATCCGGTAATACCTTTCTAAGACAAGGGGGGAAATTGAACAATTTTCTAATCCTAATTAAAACTTAACTAAACTAAGTGGTATTTACAAGGAGATTATCTTGATTTAGGGCTTAAAACCATATAAGTATCAATATGAACTCGAAACATAACACAAGCCTTCGAATTAACCAACAATTGAATGCGCCGGGTGTCCTGCCGGATACCACTTGCACGGCGTATTCAAAGACTTTGAATATGCCGGACATTGGCCACCCGCAGGGCATCCGGCATAGTCATAATGCATTTCTTTTTCCAGTTTCCGAGAAGAAAACAGAAGACTCACTACCTATTAACAATCCGAGCATATATCATGCCACGAAATGAACAAAGTAATGGGAAAGATGGGTTAATTCTCACTCTTACTACTAACTCTTAATTCATAAGAAGAGAGTAGGAATATCATTAAGAGAGTCTAACCTATTCTACTTTTGGATATCCTCCCAAGTAGAATTAGCATTAAGAGAATAAGAGATCAACCAATTCTCTTACAATAAGAACCTTACTCAAAATAAACTTGAAATTATATTAGAAGACACATTGTTTTACAAGGAGAGTTTCATTCCCTAACCAAAGAACAAGCAAAGAATTCCTACTTCACCATCCAACAATCAAGAGAGAGAATACACAGGGGATAAGAAGATTGGATGTAGCCTTAACCCCCATGGATTCTTCTCTTCACGTGGAAAGTTGCATAGAACTTCCTTGGACACCAACACCTTGGAATGAGGCGAATGGAGTAATGAATGGAGTGTAATATGATGTTGAAGTGTGTTGAAAAGTGTAGCCCCTCGTCCTATTTATAGGCATCACATTTCTCGTGCCGGATGTCATGCCGTGCGAATTATATCCGGCATATAATAACCACGTGCCCAACTGCTAACGGTCGAAACCGCCAAATTTGCGCGAAAAGGTACCTGTGCCGGACAGGATATGTCCGCACCATACCCGGCATAGGTTGGTTGACAACGGTCATTAACTGCCATCGTCTGGTCAATCGAGGCGACTTTTCTCATTTATGCCGGATTGGATACACCCGGCAACGTACCCGGCATAGAGTGCTTTTCTGCTCCATGATTGTGCCGTGCAGGTATGATCCGGCCTTATGTCCGGCATTGTGGTCAGAAATGTCTCCTTGTATGGAAAACATATAAAACATCAATCTGAACAAATAATAGACTTAATACATAATATAGCATAAATATTAATTATTCTAACCTTAATTTGGCTAATAATCTTATAATTAAGTATACTAAAACATGATAAGTCTGAGGCTTATCAAGGCCCTACACTTACCTTTTGCTAGTCCTCGAGCAAAACAAGATTAAAAAGGAATAAATACTTATGCACAAAACAGATAAACCTTAGAATGACAATTAGATAAATTCCTAACCATATGACTCTATTCATAAGTATCACTTAATCATCCTTATTTTACCAGAAACATACTAATGGGTATAAAATAAACAATTTCAAAACCGATCAAAAACTTCGGGTTATTTTGCATAAGGGATTTTGTAATCTCTCCTTTTTCCGGTTTCCATCATTCAGCTCTATTTTTCAAGAGTTTCTGAATGTGGCCAAGACACTCATCGATGGTTTTTATGTGTTCAGCCCTATTTTTCAAGGGTTTCTGAATCAACCATGATTTTTTTTTTGCTTTGAAGAACGGGGAATTTAGGAGAAAAACAAAAGGAAAAACTCTCGTTTGTTTCTTTATTTTGAGGCAATTTTTTTTTGCAACCTCATAATGCTTCTTTTTTCCGAAAGAAGATTCTTCTTTTTTCTTCTTTTTTTTTCTTTTTGAAGCTTTTTTTTTCTCTTTTTTTTTTTTTTACATAATCCCTATTTGAGATATTCACCCAAAAGAATTCTCACCATTTTGGAAAAGAAAGAAAATATTACCCATAAGTAAATCTGAGATAGAAATAGGAGTAAGGTCATATACTCATGTTATAAAGAGAATCAAGAAGTTAAAAACATGAATCTACAAGTCATTAGAAAGTTTACCTCTTGAGAGAACAGCTTTCATCCTTTTCTACTCTTACTATGCCAACGACATGCAAAAGTTTAGTAGAACATTGATAAAATCTCAGCTTATATTTAGATAGCAAAAATAATTTTTTTAAGGGGGGACCCCTGCCCTACACTTGGCAGGAACACTGTCCCCAGTGTTACGAAAAGAATAAAGAATATAAAATTTAAGAATTAAAGAATGGCTATCAAAAATACGATGAATTAACAAATAATAAAAATACTCCCCCTTTGGAAGAATGAGGGCAAAGGCCCTCACTTGTGGTGAGCCGCGGAGTCCGAATTGTCACAGCATGAGCCAACTAAAAAAGGCACTGAACCAAAAACTCACTGAATTAACGCTTCCATAATATGAAGAGAGAGTTAACTGAGAATCCATTAGTCATACAAGAATAAAAACAATAAAACTAATGAAAGCAAAAGGACAATAAAAAAATGGAAGGAAAATAAAATAAATAGAGAAGAGATAAGAACTAATGAACTGCTGCCTGCATGGAGGATGGTGGTGGAGAGTCTGAAGAAGAATCAGGTGAAGCGTCTGGAACATCAGAAAGGCTAGAAGCTAGGGGTAGGAAGTCCCTTCTTCTTCGCCTCTCGACGCGCCTTCCTCTTCTCCTTGTCCCGACGTAGAAGACTCTTAACCAAAGCAGCTATGGAACAAGATACCCTCTTCTTCATCTCCTTTCTCGCCTTCTTTCGGTCGGCCACCATGGACTTGTTCATCTCCGCAGCCAACATGAGACGATCATCAACCCGTCTCTCCTGCTCATCCTGGCGCTGAGATATACGCTCCTCAAACGCCTCCTGTCTCTGCCCAACCTCAGCCTGCTGTGCGGGGGGGGGGGGGGGGGGGGGCTGCACATACGACTCTACGCTGGTAGTCAATCTGTGCGCATACCCTCATAACTCTGCCGGAAGGAATCAAAATCACCCCACGCGGCCTGCTGAGCGGCCTGAAAGGCCTCCATAGAGTGTCGCTGCTGCTGGAGCTCCTGACGGAAGTGATCGAGCTCTGCAGCCACTCTAGGGTCTGCATCTGAAGTAGGTAGGCGGTGGTGCAGTGGCGATCGGAGGTGGTGGAGGCAATAATAGCTGATCACCCTCCCCCTGATAACTGGGGTAGTCCTGAGCAGTAGGGGTCCGGGACCTCCGATCTGGGGGAACATAAAGGAACTCCCCTGAGGGTGACTCTCTGAACCACCACGTCGAATGAGAGCACGATCAATAGGGGCAGACTCGGGCTGAAAATGTAGGCCTCGAGGGATCTGAGTCTCCCCTATCGTCTGCATAATATGCTGGTGAATGAGCATGGGGAAGATGGGGCGCTGTCCCTCTCGGTGCATGATGGCGCGGACCAACTGCGCGAACATCAATCTCTGGACCGGGAAACGCGAGTCAACTGCTCCCTGAGCTGGTCCGAGAAGATACTGTAGAATAGCGCAGTCCATATCATTCAGCTCATCATGCTTGCACGGCCGAATGTTATGGCGGATAATCTCCATGGCCACACGCAACTGGAGATCGGTGATGTAGGTCAAGGGGATCACCTCGCGATCCTTAGTATGAGCTCTATCCATATAGCGAGTGCGTGATCCAAATCGAGCGCGGATAGCGGCATGAGCATCTGCGAGAGTCTGTCGACTGAAGGGACGCTGTCGAGGGTCAGTGTCGATGCCCAAGATCTGTGCGATGCTCTCTGGTGTAATAATGATACAACGTGTAGAGACAAATGAGCGGATCAGAACTCCTGACGTCTGGGGGTCCCACGGTACTCGGAGTTGGCGTAAAACTCACGCACCAACCCGGGGTAAAAGTGTCCATGACCAATGTCTAAGATCCCCAACCAACCATGTCGCTCGAAGAGCTCTGAAATCGCAGATAGTATGCAGACCTCGGGATGCACTCGCCTCTCCCGTACCCACTTACCTTTCATCTTGGACTGATGAAAGTACTGAGCAGCAGAAGGATTTACGAATCCTTCCTCATCAAAAGTAGGTACATCAGGAATGCGAGGAGGGAGAGGGAGAGGTGTACCAAAATCATCATGCTCTGGAGCAGAAGAAGTGGAACCAGGGCCGCTCTGAGTCTCTGGAGAAGCCCTCTTCTTCCTCTTGCCAGCCCTTGTCTTCTTGGCTGGAGGCGGTGCGGCACTGCTGGAAGCTGGCTCCTTGCCTGCCCGTCTGGTAGATCGACGAGGTGGCGCAGGTGCAGGTGCAGGAGGAGCCTCCTCCTCCTCCTCTGTAGTGGCATCAGCGAAGGCTGCCTCAGCCTGGTCTAACAGCTCATCCTCCTCTGAGTCAAAACCAGAAACGCGTGGAGGGGTAGTGGCTCTTCTGCGAGTCATCTATAAGTAAAGAGCAGGGGAAGATACCAGACAATAGTTCATCAATGTTAGTTTTACAGAAATTAAAATTCGAATGTCCTATAGAGGGACACGATGCGCCCATATGCCTGTAAATCAGAAACCTATTCGTCTAATTCTCAACAAATTATTACTATAGGCATTAATTCAAAAGACTAGATTCACAATAGGCAAAGAAGAAGCAATCAGATATCCTGCCGGGTGGGATGCCGGATATAATCCACCCGGCATATTCAAATTAAAGCATGCCGGACGGGATGCCGGGCAGTACTCATCCGGCTCATTCAAAACTCGAACCCAGATTTTTTTCAGAAACGTTCATAACTATACCAGAGCAACTAAATCAACCACAGCATGTTCCAAAGTCCCGAAATCACTACACTAAGCCACGAAACTAACAAAAACAACATATAGAACCGACAAACATGAAAATTGAATTCGAAAAACATAATGCACGATGAGGGAACCTGGTTTTGTTTTTGCAAATGGTCGAAAGGCGGAATGGGCTGCCCACGGTGGTTGGTGGTGCTAATGGAATGCGAAGGAGTGTTTGTGGAGTTTGTTGTCGTCGCCTGTGGTGGAAGCTCTGTGGGTGCGGCGCTTGAGTAGGGTAAAAAGTGGGGCGGTAAAACCTTTACCCGGTGTTATTTTTTTTTAGAAACCGCGACATGCCGGGTTAAATGCCGGGTTGGGGATATCCGGCAGAGTTTTTTTTTTTTTACCACGCCGGGTAAGTATTACCCGGCCATGCGCACGACATGTCTCCATGGGGTGCTTCTTCTGAATTCGCTAAGTGCCGGGTTACATGCCGGATATACGCATCCGGCATACGTTTTTTTAGTAGGCCGGGTAAGCATAACCGGCATAGTTCACGGCACACACATATAAAATAAGGATTAGGTTAATCAATTGAATAAAATTAATGAATAAAATTAATGAATCAATATCTATAAAACAATTAGAAGAATAAAGAATAAAGGAATAAAGAATGCATTAAGTGAAAATCTAATATTTTACAGAAATAAAAAAAAGAAGAAAGAAAATGAAATTACATATGCCGGATAGGCTGCCGGCTCATATATCCGGCTTATAACATTTTCTGCAAATGCCGGGCTTACCGTGCCCGGCGGTGGATCCGGCAAACAATTTAGTTAAAAAAAATAATGAACGTATTAATTTAAAGAATAAAGAAAAAGAAAAGAAGGAATAAAGAATAGGGCGATTACCAATTTTAGGACTTGGACTAATTCCAAGTCCCCGGCAACGGCGCCAATTTGCTAAACGAAATTGTAGGAAAAACTATATACAAAAGAATAAATAAATAACTAAACCTACAACTCTACTACGGGTAGCAAAATAAAACCCGGTCGGAGTATAGTGTAAATATATTACGACCGAGAGTATCGAACCCAAGGGACTTATAGAAAACTAGTCCTAATCCGGTAATAACCTATTCTAAGACAAGGGGGGAAATTGAAAATTTTCTAATCCTAATTAAAACTAACTAAACTAAGTGGTAATTACAATGAAATTATCCTTGATCAGGGTGTGAAACCATCTAAGTATCAATATGAACTCGAAACAAAACACAAGCCTTCGAATTAACCAACAAACACGCCGGGTGTCCTGCCGGATACCACTTGCACGGCATATTCAAAGACATTGAATATGCCGGACATTGGCCACCCGGCAGTGCATCCGGCATAGTCATAATGCATATTCTTTTTCCAGTTTCCGAGAAGAAAACAGAAGACTCACTACCTATTAACAATTCGAGCATATATCATGCCACGAAATGAACAAAGTAATGGGAAAGTGGGTTAATTCTCACTCTTACTACTAACTCTTAATTCATAAGAAGAAGTAGGAAGATCATTAAGAGAGTCTAACCTATTCTACTTGGGATTAATCCTCCACAAGTAAAAATTGCATGAAGAGAAAAGAGATCAACCAATTCTCTTCAATAAGAACCTTACTCTTAATAAACTTGAAAATTATATTAAGAAGAACACATTGTTTACAAAGAGAGTTTCATTCCCTAACCAAAGAAAACAAGGAATTCCTACTCCACCATCCACACAATCAAGAGAGAGAATACACGGAGATAAGAAGATTGGATGTAGCCTTAACCCGCCATGGATTCTTCTCTTCGCGTGGAAAGTTGCATAGAACTTCCTTGGACACCAACACCTTGGAGGAGGCGGAAATGGAGTAATGAATGGAGTGTAATATGATGTTGAAGTGTGTTGAAAAGTGTAGCCCCTCGTCCTATTTATAGGCATCACATTCTTCTCGTGCCGGATGTCATGCCGTGCAATTATATCCGGCATATAATAACCACGTGCCCAACTGCTAACGGTCGAAACCGCCAAATCTGCGCGAAAAGGTACCTGTGCCGGACAGGATATGTCCGGCACCATACCCGGCATAGGTTGGTTTGGCAACGGTCATTAACTGCCATCGTCTGGTCAATCGAGGCGACTTTTCTCATTTATGCCGGATTGGATACACCCGGCAACGTACCCGGCATAGAGTGCTTTTCTGCTCCATGCTTGTGCCGTGCAGGTATGATCCGGCCTTATGTCCGGCATTGTGGTCAGAAATGTCTCCTTGTATGGAAAAACATAAAAACATCAATCTGAACAAATAATAGACTTAATACATAATATAGCATAAATATTAATTATTCTAACCTTAATTTGGCTAATAATCTTATAATTAAGTATACTAAAACATGATAAGTCTGAGGCTTATCACTATACTTGACCAGACGTTGACCAGGTATAACCAACTGCAATCTACGGTGAACGGTATGGGATTCTTGCAACCTGTTTCTACCAGGATTAACCGGCTTGTGTGCTATCTGTTGTTTGAATTTACGACCAAGATAATTAATGTAAAATGTTGTTTTACTCTTGTGCACGGTGTGTTGTTTTACATGCCGTGAATGATGCTAACTACGACGTGTTGTCCCACGCATACAACACTACAATACCAGTGGATTAAATACCTGCGCTTTATTGTACCGAGGACTTGTACACAGTCTCTCACTAACTTCACTTTATAACAAACGTCGTTATCCTAAACGTGATAATAGACAAAACACATTGTGTTCTTGTTTAACGTCCTTGTATGACACCTAACAATTCTATACTACGAGAACGAGGAGCCCAGTTGGATCTGGCCATGCATGCTACGGAGTTGTACCTGTCTCAGGTCGTCTCCTATACAATTTACGTCGTGACGGAACAGTACAAGTGGGGAGGAAGACTTTATTCCTCTCGAGGGTTCGATTCCCAACAGTTCAAGTGGGAGGAAGGCTTCATTCTCGAGGGTTCAATTCCCAACAGTACAAGTGGGAGGAAGACTTTATTCCTCTCGAGGGTTCGATTCCCACCATTCTACAGTACAAGGAGTTGACTACGTTATCTTCTGAGGACGATACCCAACCTTTCTTTAACGAGGTCAATATACCTCCACTATATTGACATACTCATAAATACCTATCAGTCCCACTGTGTGGACCCGACTATTATCAAATGATTACAGTTCACCTAACTTGACCTTCTGAAGTCTTGTTTTATGTGACATGGTTATCCTTGTATGGACACTTGTTATTATCATACTATGCTTGCTTACAGCTTTACAAAAATGAACTGCATGTATTAGACAAGTAGTTGGTGTGGCCCGGTAGCCGATGGGCTGCCCGTTTCCATACCAGCATTGTTGCTGAGCCCCTTTGGGGGCACCCCATTTTTCAGGTACCTGAGTTGAAAGATTACCACACCGAGTGTAGGTGGGGTAGATTCAAGCTATGGGAGTCTTCTACTAGTTATTTGTTTTACTACTAATTATTGTACCTTTGAGTTTGATTCCTAGTATCTCGGATTGTATTCGTATTCGGAGCGTAACTTTTGGAGATTTGTTTTTGGAGTTAGCCTTGTTGGTCACAAGGGTGGCCAACGGCATTGTAATACCGCCCGGTTATTGTATTTTATTCCGCTGCAGTCTATGTTTTATTGGGAGTGATCATCGCACAGGTTATTGAATTTCGGGTTGGGGTGTTACACCGAGCTTGGACTCTCCTGTTTGTCGGCATGGAGAAGAGAACAAGGGAGGCGCATAGCAGGTCTTGTTCGCCAGTGAGTTTGCAAAATTATCGATGAAGAGAATGAAGGTGGATGTAGTGTCTATGCTCTTGAATCGCCAATTTGAATTGCCAAAAATAAAAATACCGATGAAGGATGACGGTGCTCTTCTCCAGTTTGGTTGCAAAATTACTGTCGGTGGAGAGAATGAGGAAGGTGGAGCTGATGTTGCTTGTTCACCAGCTTGGTTGCACATTTCCGTGAGTGAAGAGAATGGAACAGGAAGATGAAGGCCTTGCTTTCTGTGAGAATTTTCTTGGGACTGCAGGTTGAGAAAAGAAATGGGAGGCGGCTGCTGTTTTTTTCGGTAGTAGGGTTTTTGAAATTGTATTTATAAGCAACCTGCAGGTTTTGCATCTGGAATTGTTGGATTCAGGAAGCAAATAATGTGGAGCTTAAATGAGTTTCGAACTCTCGACCAGATGCTACCATGGTACATATGCTCACCAATTGAGCTACCAGCTTAACTCAACATGAATATGTGGGAAATAATAGGCAACCTGTATCTTAGTCTGAGTAAGCTTCCCTTAAAACATTAACACTTTTATACGAAAGTGTGAGGTAACCGAAGACGTCTTGTATGCAAAAATGAGATGCTTTCTTCAAAATAAGACGTGAAATAACAAAATGAAGATAAGGAGCATAAAATTCTAATGAAGATATGGACAAAATAAAAGACGAATACTAATAAGTAAAATACCGGTAAAAATATCAACGAAATGATATAAAATAGCATGGAACAAGACCAATGTAAAACAATAATACAAGTACATAAGCAAATACAAATAATAATGATAAATGGTAAAACAAATAACGAAAGGGGACGAGTTCGAAAACGAATGCTTTAAAAATTGATATAAAAGCTTGTCATAAAATGACAGTTTCATTCTGGTATGCACATGACTAAGTTCTTTTTTTTTAAGAAAGACGACGACCTTCTTATTTTATTTGTTTGTCTGAATTTTACTTTATGGGGTGAGAATTTTTGGTGTCTACAGATGGCTCCCCTTGATTCAATTTTGCAAGCCCTTGCAGAATTGGATCAAGGTTGAGAGGGCGCCAAAAATTCTCACTACGACTTTGTGGTGCATTGGGATACGACCGCGAGGAAGGTAATGTATGAATGCAATGGGAAATGCTTTGATAGTTGAATGCACGAGGACTTATTACGAGCCTCAACTGGACCTCTTGACATCCAGTCCTAGGACTTATGACGAGCCCAGAATGCTAACAATAGATTGGTTTGGAGTGTACGAGGACTTAGGAGAGCCTCAACTGGACCTCTTGACATCCAGTCCTAGGGCTTATGACGGGCCTAGAATGTAGTTAAAAGTACAAGGACTTAGGAGAGCCTCAACTAGACCTCTTGACATCTAGCTATAGGACTTATGGCGAGCCTATAATACTTTGAAAGAGTACCGTACTAGTAGCGTAATAGCTGCCTAGCAGGTGGATGCGAAACGATCTTGCGCTAGTAGCGTAATAGCTGCCTAGTGAAGGAAAAACCAATGGGACCGCACTAGTAGCGTAATAGCTGCCTAGTGGGTAATGAAATGAACGATCTCACACTAGTAGCGTAATAGCTGCCTAATGCAGGAAAAATGGCGGGACCACACTAGTAGCGTAATAGCTGCCTAGCGGGTTATGAAATGAACGATCTCGCACTAGTAGCGTAATAGCTGCCTAGTGGAGGAAAAAGGGCGGGACCACACTAGTAGCGTAATAGCTGCCTAGTGGAGGAAAAAGGGCGGGACCACACTAGTAGCGTAATAACTGCCTAGCGGGTTATGAAATGGACAATCTCGCACTTGTAGCGTAATAGCTACCTAGTGGAGGAAAAACGGCGGGACCACACTAGTAGCGTAATAGCTGCCTAGCGGGTGTAAAACGAAAAATTCGACCGCACTAGTAGCGCAATAGCTGTCTAGCGGGTGTAAACGAAAGACGACCGTACTAGTAGCGCAATAGCTGTCTAGCAGGTGTAAAATGAAAGGCGACCGTACTAGTAGCGCAATAGCTGTCTAGCAGGTGTAAAACGAAAAATTCGACCGCACTAGTAGCGCAATAGCTGTCTAGCGGGTGTAAAACAAAAGGCGACCATACTAGTAGCGCAATAGCTGTCTAGCAGGTGTAAAACAAAAAATTCGACCGCACTAGTAGCGCAATAGCTGTCTAGCGGGTGTAAAACGAAAGGCGACCGTACTAGTAGCGCAATAGCTGTCTAGCAGGTGTAAAACGGAAAAATTCGACTGCACTAGTAGCGCAATAGCTTTCTAGTGGGTGTAAAATGAAAGGCGACCGTACTAGTAGCGCAATAGCTGTCTAGCAGGTGTAAAATGAAAGGCGGCCGTACTAGTAGCGCAATAGCTGTCTAGCAGGTGTAAAACGAAAAGTTCGACCGCACTAGTAGCGCAATAGCTGTCTAGCGGGTGTAAAACGAAAGGCGACCGTACTAGTAGCGTAATAGCTGTCTAGCAGGTGTAAAACAAAAAATTCGACCGCACTAGTAGCGCAATAGCTGTCTAGCGGGTAAAACAAAAGGCGACCGACTAGTAGCGCAATGTGTCTAGCAGTGTAAAATGGAAAACATTCGACCACACTAGTAGCGCAATAGCTGTCTAGCGGGTGTAAAACAAAAGATGACCGTACTAGTAGCGCAATAGCTGTCTAGCAGGTGTAAAACAAAAGTGTGACCGCACTAGTAGCGCAATAGCTTCCTAGTGGGTGTAAAACGGAAATGCGACCGCACTAGTAGCGCAATAGCTGCCTAGCGGGTGTAAAATGGAAATGCTACCGCACTAGTAGCGCAATGGCTGCCTAGCGGGTTGTGAACATGCATTAGATTATGGATGAACTTTGTGGGTATATGCAAATGATATGCGATGTGAGGTGTTTTAAAATAAGTGCACTAGTTAAATCGAGACTCCCTGTTTGTAGGTGGAGATTCTTTGTGAGCTGATGGCTCTGAGGTTTTTTCAAAGATATGAGATGGCTCCAGCATGTGTTGATGGCTCTGGCATGCTCTGATGGCTCCGGTATGCACTGATGGCTCCAGTATGCACTGATGGCTCCGATGTGACCAATGGTCTCGGGGTGGTTGGGGGGTTTGATATGGTTGAAATGCTTCGATATGGTGGGAAGATTTGGTTGAATTATTTTTTTGAAGTAGTTTGATGGCTTCAGTGATGGATTTATTGTGATTTGATGGGATTTTTTTTTGTGGCTCCGGAAATGGAATGATTGTGATTTGAAGGTTTATTATGGAATTTGTAATGGATGAATGGTTTTACATGGGTAAATGATGAAATACAATTGCATGACCTTGTTGGTAGTTCCCATCATGGTTCCAGGATTTCCATGGATGGCTCCGGGATGACCTTGTGCCGATTGAGCATAACGACGCTTTGGTTGGCTCACTTCGATGACACCGAGGAGAAAAAGGAAATTTTCACCTTTGATGTGGTCGCACCCTGGGTGGGCTGCCTACATACTCAATTCCATATTGAGATCAGACCATACGTAGTTCGATACTGTGTAGGCAAGGCCCTGGTGACGAAATGGCTCTGACATGGACTTGAGGTGGCTCCCGTATGATTCAAACCTGAAACATTTGTGGAGAGGATTGTGTGAGCCTAGAGTAAAACTGGTACTTTGGTTGGCTTTTATTAGATGACTAACTACTGGAGAGTTGCTATTTGAGTGAAATGCTATCCCGATCGGCAAAAGCTTACGCCCGTGGTGCAAGTTGGGCATGGAGAACAGGAGCATGTATTGTTTTTTTGTCCGAAAATTGTGGGAGTATGGGAGCACATTCTACGCTAGTGGAATATTGTGTTCACCTTCAAATCGCCAGCAATTAAAATCTACGAAGATTGGTATGTTCTCAGTTTCGTTAGACAGCAAATCGAAGAGAGTTTGTAAATTGACATTGTGCTATAGGGTCTATTACATATGGTTGCACCGCAACAATGTAATATTCAGAGCTGAATCTTTTAATGTTAATCAAATTTGTGATGCAAATCAAGCTTAAAGTTTAAAGATGGACAAAATCATGGTGGAAGGAGATCCCCCTGACTTGTGGGTTTTTCATCAAAGCAACTACTCTAAGAGACTATGTATAGGATAGACAACTTGGATCTATTTTATAACATTTTTTTTAGTTTGGACTTTGAGCATATGTATCATGGTAGTAAGCTAGCTGTTGTTTCCCTAACTTTGAATTTAGTAGTTCGACATCTAGTTGTAATTGGATGAGGTGGATATTCTTTTTTCTGCTTTGGTTTTTTTCTAATGGGTTTTGCCTAGGGTGGTTTTAATGAGACCCAAATTATACCCACCCACCCAGTTTACAAGGTACTATATTATCTTTTTAAATAAATGACTCTATGCCTTAATTATAAGAAAAAACTAGACAAATAAATCGGTGAACAATAATAGTAAGCTTATGTCTTACTATTGGGTAGAAAATTTCCTCGACCAATATCGGTAATACTTTTTCAAAAAAGAAAAAGAAAAAAAGAAGTCTCGAGTAATATTCCTAGGATATATATTTGACTGCCCTTGAATGCAATGTGGATCCCACCTCGAGACCAGAGACGGAAGCAATAGGGGAGTTGGGTATAAAACACCCCCCAACTTTGTTAAATTCTACAAGATTATAGTGTATTTTTTTTTTTGTAAATTTTTACAAAACACCCCCTCAACTTATATGTAATTTTATTCATGCCCCCTCAATTTTAATTTCCAACTCCACCCCTGCTCGAGACTATCATCTTCAACATAGAGACATGATATCAGGTAGTATGTGGAGTAAAAACTTAAGTCTGATCAATCGATGAACAAAGCCTATCGGGTACTATTTGGTTGACGTCTCAGTCCCAAAAATATCATATATAGCATTGAATGAAAGATTGAACCTAGCTAACATATGAAGATAAATGAGAAAGAGCAAATTGCAGTATACGTACATCCAATAATGCATTTTAGCAGCACTTTGGTTGGATCGATCCAATCACATGGGCGGAGGGTTTTCTCGTCAAATAACACCAAACCGGATGGACCCCATGAATTCCACCCAATGTCGCCATGATGATAACAAGATGACGAGGATGATCAATCAATCAATTTATAGCACAGAGAAAAGGAAACTCGCTTCTTCGTCTTGCCGCATATATAAATGCAATAATTAATGTTGGAGATTATATCATGATCTTGATAGCTAGGCATCTTCTGATTTCCACGTCCCTCGGATTTGTCTTTGTGCTAAATGATGAGCATCGTAAACATTTTGTTTTTGAGCAGGCCGCGGTCATTATTTATTATTTTATATTTGGGAAAATTCACGATATACCCTGTTTTCTTTCGTAATTCACAATATACCCCTATGATTTTCATAATTCAACTTTAAACATGCTTAAATGTTGTCCAAAATTGATGAAACTTTATATGGACGATGCTAAAGTGTTATATGTTGGTCCAAATCAAATTTGAAGTTTATTAAGCTCAACCAAAACCATATATGAAAATAGTTTAAGTCAATCTAAATTTGATCCAAACCCGAAACGGGTTATATATATGTCTTCAATCCGAATCCGATGTGGGTTGACCCGAACCGACCCGTTTTTTTAATTTATCTTATTTTTAAAATTTTGAATTATTTATAATCAAATAAATACCTTTAATTCATTATTACATATTATATTAATCATAAATTGTAGACTAAATATTTATTTTCGTCATAAATTAAACATTAAACACTAATTAAGTCATTAAATATAACATTTTTTTTTATTAATTTTTTCCAAGTTATGGGTTGACGGGTTTAACCTGAACCTGAAGCGGGTTTTAATGACCCAATCCGAACCTGACCCAAACCGAAAATCTTTTCAGGTCAAAAATCTCAACCCGAACCCAACATTTTACAGGTCAGTTTCAGGTCGAATTTCAGGTTTGGATCAATATTGACATCCCTAATCACAGATAGTAAACAGAGGCAAATTGAACGCAAATTGAACTAAAGGCCACCGACTCACTCCATCACCTCTTGACTTGCACAAAAGCCACCGCTTCACACTCTCACCGTGTCGCCTTCATCTCTCAAAACCAGATCTCCAATCTCAAGCTCCTCACACTTCGTGTCCACTCTCAGATCCCCTAACACCACAAAACAGCCGCTCCAACCCCTCAAAAACACAAAGCCAATTCTCTTCCCTAACTCGAGTAACCCAAGTCGTCACAAACCCACAACTCAGTACCTTTGTTATTCTAAGTCAGAGTAGTTACGTGGTAAGAGGAAAAGAGGTCAATATATAATGAGATACGGAAGGAGGAGTATATTGATGTACGTGGAAGATAGAAGGCCAGCAAGAAAACGTAGAGGGGAGCGATATCGCTACAGACAGCCTAAAGGCGACAAACGAGCGAAAAATAAAGATAGCCGTGTCCGCGCCTGAGGTAGATGGAAGAATTATGCTCCCACCACGATTTTCATAGACAACATCAGTAGAGAAGTGTCGGAGTATCAACTGGGGAAAATAGTAAACAGATTCACCAAATGGTCTAGAATCTACATATGCAGAAAGGTGAGAAAATGGTCTCAGAAAGTTTTTGCCTTTGTTGATGTTGAACATGTTCAGGATGCAAAACGAGTGTTCGAAGGTATAAAAGGTTGGACCATCAAGGGGAGTGAACTTTGGGCTAGAATGGAATACCAAGATTATAAGGCTAGAGGAGGAAGAACCAGATCAAGATCTGTTGAGAAACCGGAAAGGTCAAAAATATCTCCCCCAAAGGAGAAAAGCTCGGCCCTCTCAAGATTATCTATAAGTGTCAAAGCGGATGAAGAGATAAAAGTATGTTTAGAGAAATGCATGAGTTGCTACTCTCCAAGAAGAGAAGACTGCAAAAGAAGCGATGAATCTCATGCTTGATCGATGGCCTAATACCGTCGGGCTACTGGCCCTCTCGAGGAAAAAGTTCCTCATTGTCTTTAACTCATGCAATGAAGTAGATGACATATTTAGTAAAGCTCATGGAGAGGGCAAGGCGCATTGGGACATGGATATACGACGATGGACGGTTTATGACCAAGTAGAAAAACGTAAAGCCTGATTAATTATTCGTGGTATTCCCCTCCATGCATGGAATAGGACAAACGTGCGCAAGATTGAACAAACGATTGGGGAAGTTATAAAAATTGAAGATGAAGATATCAACTCCATGGAAAATGCAGAGGCTCGAATCTGAGTCGAGACATCCACGCTTCAGCTGATCAATACTAAGATTACTGTCATAGTAGAGGGTCAACGATTCCCGGTGAGTATAATAGAAGTGAACAACCAATCTCCCCTCCACAAGAACACAGAACCCTCTAGCAGTATAATTCAGTTACCGAGGAATGAGGAAAAAGATCCAATAAATCAACAAAATCAAAAGGTAGATTAGGATCAATCCGAAAAAGACAAGGAACTAAGCTATTACAATGCCTCCCAAGGCAGTGCAACAGAAAAGCGGCACGTCGAATCCCCAGATGCACATTCTGCTAGTATCGATGAGGTACAGAATGATGAGGCTGTTAATTTATTTGGTGCTCTATTCGATGAGGAGCCGTCTCCTCCTCCTGAAGCTGTGTCGCGTCAACAATTTGAGGTCGGGAAGATGCTTCATACCGACAAAGGCACAAATAAAAAGGGATTCACGCGCCTCGAGGGGGAAAGGCATACGTCAGGAGCAGAAGTGGCACTTTTCATCACGAAAGATAATCTCCAGACAGACTCTGATGATCCGACAATAGTTGTAGAGTCACCATCACTATCTTCTCTCCAGATTAACGTTGCTACAGCAAATTCCAATGTGGACGCGCTAAACAAGGAGGCAGAAGGCGACAAAGATAAGGGCGCGATTTCTGAAACCGGATGTAACCCAGATGCAGACCTAACATGGGTATATGAGACGCCGCAAGCTCCTGAGACATTCGAAGGTTTGCATAGGTCATCGGGACTTGGGCAAAATATCTCGCCGCTGAGCCTAAAAGCCCCATTACCACATTTGGAAGATTCTTCGGTTGGCAAAGACGAGTTAGACCTAGTGGTCGAATTAATTCATAATACCCCTCCAAATACTCAGAGAAGGAATATTGCCCCAGCAAGGAACGAACTAGGTAAAATCATAAATCCGGATGCAGAAGCATATGAGTGCATCAAATTATTAAGGCAGTTAGACTGTCATGTGTCTAATCCAACCCAGACCAAAGCGAATCTTATCAACCAAATCAAAGAGCAAATGTGAAAGCCTGGGGCCTAGGTATTTTAGGTTTTCTTTTGGGGAGGCTAGTTTAAGGAGGGGGATCGGTCGTGTTGGTTTTCGAGGAGTTGGTGGTTTTGTCTAGGAAAGTTTTTAGCCCATTAGGTGCGAGCGGGTTTTCGTATCTGAAGGTGCATGTGAGATTTGTTCTTGTGGCTCTGTGAGGGTGTTTGGTATGACTCTTTAGTGTGCTGGTGTCTGCTTTGGGCTTTGCTAGGAGTGTTCCCTATATTGTATTCTGAGTTGGCGGGTACTCTTTTTCTTTCCCAGGATTTTTCCCACTAGGTTTTTCCTAGGGAGATTTTAATGAGGCCGATATATGCCACTCATCTTTTTAATAAAATGGCTTTAAGCCCCAATTATCAAAAAAAAAAACTGAAAAAGAGCTTCAACCACCTTATCAACAATAACAAAGAACCAACCCAACCTAAGGTAGGATAGTTTCAAAAGCTAACACCATTCCTAGATCTATTATAAGATCCGAAAGCCACATACCTAGTGGTATTGCTAGAATCGAAAACAACACTGACATGTAAAAGGATTGAAAGCTCGGGCCCAAAACTTTTAAATAATGTCAAAATAGTCGGATCTTGGACAGGAAGAGCGGAGTCCCGAAATGGAAATTAAAAACCGACATGCAACACCTAGATTTGCGTTAGACCTGGACACAACACATCAGATGAACACTAGATCTGAGAGCGATGGACATCAGAAGCTGGAGACGAACCCGTGATGAAGATGGTGAAGACGCTAGAGGCTAGATCAAAATTTTAGAAGAAACTGGAAGTAAAGAGAAAGGAAAAAAAAAGAACGGGGCCATTATTTTTGGTTGCTAGAATAGACATAGATGTTGATATGCACGCTAAGAGAAAATAATTACATAGAAGGAAAAACCAAGATTTCGACAGATACAGATTGTAGTTGGTAATTTGGGTTGAATCGATTACACGGGAGGTTTGTACAATGCTGTGTGCGGTCTGTTTATGTGGCAGTCCAGTTAATAGCTGACTGGACTGCTTATGTGGCATATGAGTGAGAAGAAAAATTATATTAACTTTAAATGGTTATAACTTTTAATATATAAGTTCAAAATGAAAAAAAATTATATCATTGTTCATCTAAATTCGAGCTCTTCAAAACAAGACCAGCCATGAATATGTTTTGACAACTTTGAAAAAAAAATTTTTAACATGTTATGATGATACACTAAAATGATGATATGATTCATTAATTTTGATATTGTGATTCATTAAAATTGATATTATGATTCATTAAAATTGATATTATGATTTACTAACTAATAAGTGGTGAATTAGATAACACACTTTAGAACTGATAAAAATTATTATTATTTTGTAGTGTATTATTATTGTATGGTGTATTTTAAACCTTATATGGTGAATCATGTATTTTCCGTACATACCAAATTTGTTTTTGTTGTATTATTGTTTAATTTTTTTTTTTTTGTTTACGTTGATACACTAAAATGATGATATGATTCATTAATTTTGATATTATGATTCATTAAATTTGATATTATGATTCATTAACTAATAAGTGGTGAGTTAGATAATAAAGTTTGGAACCGATAAAAATCATTATTGTTTTGTAGTGTATTATTATTATTGTATGGTGTAATTTAAATCTTCTATGGTGAATCATGTATTTTTCATACATACCAAATATTTTTTTGTATTGCATTGTTTTTTTTATATATGTTTGCGATGATACACTAAAATGAAGATATGATTCATTAATTTTGATATTATATGATTCATTAAAATTGATATTATGATTCATTAACTAACAAGTAGTGAATTAAATAACAAATTAACTTTGAAACTAATAATAGATCTTTTGTAATGTATTATTATTATTATTGTTTTGTGGTGTATTATTATTATTTGTATGAATATTTTTAGTCTTATATAGTGAATCGTATATTTTTTTAACATACCAATTTCAAAACAGATAATGAATCATTATTGTTTAGTAGTGTATTATTATTGTTGCACGGTGTATTTTAACTGTATATGGTGAATCAAGTATGGTTGATATGTATAATATATACATATAAATATAAAATTTTAAAGTTGTCAAAACATATCCATATCTGATCTTATTTTGAAGAGCTTGAATTTAGATGAATAATATATTTTTTTCATTTTGGACTTATATTTTAAAAGTTATAACCAATTGAAGTTAATATAATAAAAAGATAGTCCAATGAGCAAAACAATCCACTCAGCAGCTGACTGGACTGCCAAGTGGATAGGGCTGCACCGATCTGCACGCGGGCATGCCGCAGCATCCACCGTCTGTTAGAGATGTTGGTTGATAATTATCATGGTTCCCTGTTTGCGTCCCGCATACATTTTTTTTTTTGATAATTTGGGCCAATGGCCATTTTATTAATAAATTTTCGGACCGGTATAACCGGCCTCATTAAAACCTTCTCTAGCAAAACCCAGTGGGAAAAAGTCGGAGAAGGAAAAAGAGTACCCACCATGTCCTGTTATAGCTCTAGACGACCAACTAATGGACCAAGGGGGTTCTTACAATACCCGAGTACCACAATTATCCTTGTACATAGTCTTTTAAGGCCACTAGATCAAGAAAGATATTACATGACAGAGGAAACCTACTCCACCATGTCTTAGTCCATCGCCATATTCCAAGTTTTGTTTGGGTAACCACCCGTTCAACCCTTATCACTTCACCTTGGAAGATCACTTCATTACGTTGCATCCAAATATAATAGACCCCATAACATAATGTAGATCTCCATATTCTTCTTGTCTTGGTTGAGAGGCTAACTGCAAACCAGTCTTGATAGATGTCGGAAACTGAATCTTTAAAGGTGAATTGGATGTTCCACCACCTTAGCAGTAGCTCCCACACCACTCTGATTTTGGACACAGAAACAGGACATGTTCCAAGGTTTCCATTGACCTACTGCACCAAGGGCACAGGCTTTGCCCAAGGGGGACCAGGTTTCTTTCAAACAGCAGCTCACGAGTAACAAGTCGCCTCATAACTGTGAACCATAAAGTGATTAATTTCCACTCGAGGCTCACACAAGCCCCTCCACAATAGGCTTAAATTTGGACCTTCTGCAACTTGAGGGTTAGGTCGAATAGATGCATGTAATATCATGTTCACATACCTGGATACGCACCGTATGTCACCGGTCTTCCATGCACTATTATCTTCATGATTATACTGTTGGGGGCTGGATCAATTCCGTTAATTGCGACACCATCACTTGCTCATACTCAAATAGTGGTCTTCTCCACTTCAACCCCAATACCAACAGTCATTAATCCACGCCCTTGGCCTGCTACTAGTATATTTTCACACTCCGTCAGTCTGTAGAGTCTCGGGCGCATACATGCATGCATTAATGACGCTAGCTTAGCTTAATATACAAATATAACGCCACTGCTGATTCTAATACTCCCAATATGTAAGGCTTTGTAAAGAAATACTGATGATGTTGCTTGGTCAAATTCTTGATATACGTTACGTAATGAGATAAATTGTAAGAGCATGATTATTAGTGGTTCTTATGATTCTTAGTTAAAAAAATAAAGTAAAAATATGAGGTGTAATAAAAAGATGAGAGATTAATAAGCATGAGAGAGGGTTCTTCCACAAGAACTCTTAAGAATTTAAATATGGGTCCCACAACAATTATTATTCCAATCATAATGCTTCATATGTATGAAAGAGAAATAAATTAAAACTAATATGTGAGTTCTTTGAAATTATTAAAAATCTTAAAAGAGATGAAAAAAAGAGAAATATAAGAGATAATATTAAGTGGTTTGAATTCCTGCTCTAACATTGGACATCTCCTCTCATTTTTCTTGCTCCGCTTGGCGCGCGCGTGAAAATCTGAAAAAATATTGGGTTCAACATCTTAAATTAAAATAGACAGTACCAAATGGAGCGAGCGACTAGTGAAATGCTAGTAAGAAAACGGATCCCATGTAGCCATCTCTGGCTACTCTGCTTACATGCAAACCACATAGCTACTTTTGTTGATTGACATGGTAAATATTATGTGAAATAAAAAATGACAATTTTTTGCTACAGGTTACGTCAGAGCCCAGAGGAGAACGCTTTCGGAGGGAGCGCCAGGTATGTTTTTTTTTTTTTTCTCTCTTTCATGCGCGCACAGCCCGTTCATATTTTTTTTTTAATTTTTTTTTTTTTTCTTATTTAATCATAAAAACTTTAAATTGTTATAAACTTTAATATATAAGTCCAAATGAAAAAAAATTATATCATTGTTCATCTCAAACCGAGCTTCTTCAAAACAAGACCATTCATGGATAGTTTTTACAACTTTTTAAAAAAATTTTACATGCATACCATGATATTTTTGTGAGGATGTATGTACATATTTTAATGTGAGAATGTACATGTTTTAATGTGACGATGTACATGTTTAAATGTTGAGAAGTACATTTCTTTAATGAACATCTGTACATGTTTGTATGTCATATGTACATGTTTGTATGGTCATCTGTACATGTTGGATGACCGTCTGTACAAGTGTTCTCTTTATGTGTACAAGTTTTAATTTAAGTATGTACATATTATGATTCGTACAGGTTTAATATGACTATCTATATGTTTTTATGCGAGAGTACATGTTTTTACGTGAGGATGTACATGTTTTAGTGAACATTTGTACATGTTTGTATGATCATCTGTACAAGTTTTCTTTTACGTTCGTTGCACTATACATGTAAAAATTTTTTTTTTTAAAAGTTGTCAAATATATTCATGACTTATCTTGTTTTGAATAGCTTGAATTTAGGAGAACAATTATATTGTTTTTCATTTCGGACATATATAGTAAAAGTTTACAATAATTTAAAGTTTTTATGATAAAAAAAAAATAATAAAAAAAACACACAATATGCGCATACACGCGCCTAACAAAAAAAATCACGTAAAGCGCTACATGCTACATAGATGTAGCCATCTCCTGTACATGCACTTGTAGCCAAGTAATTGCGGTAAGAAAATAGCCAGACCACCATCTGCCTCTTTTGCCTACAGGTACGTCCATATACAAATTCATTCGTTGTAGAAATTACCGAACCTATCCTGTCTCCGGTTTCCAGTTTGCGCGGAATGGGCCCCCTGACGGAAGTCCTTATAGATGAGATGAGGATCACACAGTCATACAGGACACTAAGGATATTTACTCATAATATAGAAGAAGTTATTAATTAATTACTAGTAGTATATATTTTTATTACGGATAAAGATCACCTCACCTCACGGTGGGGGTGGCTGTGAATTGAAGATATACAAAAGAAATAAATAGAGTTATGAAAATAAATTCAAAAAGCATAATAAGAATAATCCAACGGCATATTCATTAGTACGATCGACAGATCAATCATAAGATAGAGAGCTCGAGCTCGCACCTGACGTGTATCTTAGCTGTCGTATGAACCTACATCTTACGGTTCTTACCACACGAGGACTGGTTCCTCACCACGTGGAAATCCTACTCTCTTGCGGCGACTCGTTACGTGGGATGTGGTGGGTACCACCCCACACATTTATTTTATCTATATATAAACTCACTTTCCCCATCGGTTCACTTGCATTGCATTGCATCACAAAGAGAACGAAATTAAATAGTTTCCTGAGTTTGGTGGTGGACTGGAAGGTATATATATATGGCAGCTGTAGCTCCTCCGGCAAAGTTTCCGGTGGGAAATCAACGGATCTTATGGGGGTTTGGGGAATCATCGTCGTCATCATCATCAGTGTATGGCGTTAACGGGGGTGATGTGAAGTTGTCTATGGAGTTGGAAGGTGCGATGTTATCGGATACGGTTTTTAGGTTTTTAGATGAGTCGCCGGATAGTACTACTACTGTGAGTAGTGGTGGTACTGTTGATGATGGGTATGGACCGTACGGTGTGAGAGTTGAGGAAGGTAATGAAGATGAAGAAGATAAGGAGGAGGAGGAGGATGATAACCGGGTTTTCTGGGAAAGTCATCATAAGCTTCTGAAGGTAATTTGAATTTCCCTTGATTTTGTTACTATTACTACAGTCCTAGCTAGTATAATTAAGATTGGTTATGTGATGTACATATCTCTGATTTTTAATAGAATTTTTTTTAACAGGATACGATGAGTAAAACAAGCTTAACAGAGAGAAGTCTACGACTCGCAACAAAGGAAACAATAAACGAAATACAACAATTATCATCAACAAGAGCTGATGGTTACAAATACAATATCTGTAACTGCAACTCAACGTCTGAACAATTAGTTACAATGGGGGTTGGAATCAGAAACTGTAAGAATTGTCTAATGTTCGCGATTTGTCAACGTTTACGAACACGAGGATACACTAACACCGCCATGTATCAAACAAAGTGGAGGAGTAATCACGACATTCCATCAGGTGAACACAAGTTTATAATCGTGCGAACCAAGACCAGCAGTGGTGATGATGAGGAAGTGATTATAATTGAAGTACGATTTAAAGCTGAGTTTGAGATGGGAATAGCGAAGGGAGAGTACAGTCAATTAATGGAAAGAGTGCCTACAGTGTTTGTTGGGAGAGTGGATAGAATGAAAATGGTTGTGAAAATATTATGTTCAGCTGCGAAAAAATGGTGTAAGGAGAATAAAGTGCATCTTGGTCCATGGAGGAAACATAAGTTTATGTATGCCAAATGGTTTCATGATTCTTGCCGGAAAGTTATGGAGAGTGGTGGCGGTGATGATGAGGGGTTGGTGGTTGAAGTAAGTAGGAATAGGAGTATCAACAACAACAACAAGGGTGGTTCTATGTTGACTGCTGCTTTAAATTTTCTTGGGAGTAATGGTAATGATAATTCATTGATGCGCCCGAAAGCGGTCGCAGTTCTTTGAATTTGTGTTAAATTTGGAGGAAGCTAGATAAAATGGCGGTCTTCGTCTTTATGAATATTGTATACTATGGTTGGTGGTGGTGGTATGAATTGTTCATTAATTACGTACGGGTGGAGGTATGTATGTATGTATGCAAATGACGATATGTATATGAAGGCATCCCATTGCGAATATTTTGGTTTGTTGAAACAAAGTTTGTGTTCTAGACTAGAAGCCTTATTTATAGATGTAGTAGTCAATATACATGTATTGTACACTTCTTTTCCCAAATGTCCAATGGGCCCTTTTTTGCAATGAGGGAGTGTAGCTAGGCATAAATTTATGATCGATGTAGCTCCTTGGTATTCCTTACCGGTTATTATGTATGCCAATACCACCAATTAAGGTTGTGTATCCCCGTTGCTTGATTTAGATTATTTTTTTAAGAAAAGGGAACATCCGTTACCGGAAAGAGTCATGACCGATTCTGGTCGATCGGTCAATATATGTAATATAGTTCCATTTTAATAAACCGTAATATAGTAGATTAATGAACCTCAAATCAGAGTAAAAATTAACCTCTACATCACATAAATCATGGTTGGTCCCTAGTTACCTGCCTGGACATAGCTGTAAAGGCGGTTAAGCCTGTGGTTAGTTACTGGATTCGTTCCTATTGGACCAAAATGACAACGCGATGTCGCCATAATGATGAGGAGGATGAATGATTATCAATAAAATACACGCATGCAGACAAAAAAAAAAAAAAAACCTCGCTTCTACGTCTTGCCGCATAAACAATACTCCTAATAATGTTAGAGATCCATGTCCTGATAAGCATCTTCCCGCTTTCCACATCCGCCATACTTGTTTGGGTGAGCCAAATCTGTAAGTTTCAGATGAGCACATTATTTGGTTGTTAGTACGACAGTATTATGTCTATTAAGCTGATGTTGACTGACACCCAGCCTTAAAATCCTTAAAAATAATATCGTGAATGCTAGTTTCACCTTCACATGACTTGACATGACATGATGGGCTTCATTTGTCTCTTTGTATATACTTCCTCAATAATGTTATACTTATTTTACATATATTCTCAATGTAGGCCACATTTATCATCATTATTTCAAGACATAGATATCCACATTAAGGCAACGTAAATTTATCACTCCTGGTATTTGGTCCCCACAAGGCAAAATCCCCTAAGCTAGGTAGCAGAGGACCTTTCGCTGTAATTAACCAACTTCTTCTCTATTTTTGATAAGGGCAATGCTCCCCTGGCCCCTCTCCCCTTGTCCTCTGCTCCGTCCTTATGAATCTAGCAGTTTGGAATATCCGGGGATGCAGTGACCGCTCTAAAATCCGTGAGATTTACAAATTTGTATTGAATAATAACCTTTAAGCCTTTGGTCTATTAGAAACCCACATCTCCCTTCCCAATCATCAGTCTATCCTTCGTCTTTTCTTCGTGATTGGAGTTTCATCCACAACTACGACGCGCATCCCCTTGGGCATATCTGGTTTTTTTTAACCCCTCAATCCTCCCCCTCACCCCAACCCACCGCTCTGACCAAATGATTACCTGCGAAGCCTCTCCCCTGGTTCCTCCGCCTTTACCATTTCTATTGTCTATGGTAGGAATAACCCTATTCCTAGATCCCTCCTCTGGGAGGATATCTGCAACCTTAGCCGCAATATAGTTGGCCATGGGTTGTAACTGGAGATTTCAACAACATTTCTCTTGCTGAGGATAGATTGAGCATTCGTGACCCCACTCCTGGAGATTACCGTGATTTGCAAACTGCGTTTCTATGGCGAACCTTCAGGACCTCAGATATTATGGTCGTTTCTATACCTGGTGGAATAACCAATATGACCACAGGCGGGTCCTTTGGAAAATTAACCGTGTGCTAGTTAACGAGGAATGGATCCTAGCCTTCCCTACCAGTTTTGCTTCTTTCCTCCCTCCCCTTGTGTCGGATCACAGTCCCATGACCATCACTCTCCTCCACTCGAACCCCCACAAAAAGAGCTTCAAATTTCTTATATTATGGACCAATGACCCCTCCTTTCTCCCCTAGTGCGTGAAGCCTGGAATCTCCCTTCTCAGGAGAGTCGCCTTTTCTCTATAGTCCACAGACTTAGGCATCTTAAATCTGGCCTCTCCTCTCTACACAAATCCGAATTTGGATCCCTTGAGAATAAAAGTCAAACTATCAGAGAGGAGCTTAGTGATATTCAAATGAGAATGGACTACGACCCTTGGAACCCGACTCTTATTGCCAGAGAGAAATCCTTAAGGCGCAAGCTCCACTAGGGACTACTATGAGCTCCTCTTTCTTCGCCAACTTTCAAAAGCCCGCTGGCTCAAGTTTACGGACTCTAACACCTCCTACTTCCATCGGGCTATCAAAGCGAGACTTAACAAAAATTTCATAGTTGTCCTTACCAACGACCTAGGGGTGGATCTCAGGGCTCCGGTGGACATAGAGGCCTGCCTCGTTACCCACTTCCAGCGCACCCTAGGATCAAAAATGCCTCTCCCTTACACTCTCAATGATTTCAATCTGGAGAATACAAGAACTTTAGACCAATCCATGTGGGAGCCCTTAATCCGTCCTGTGGACAATAAAGACATTAAGCAAGCGCTCCAATCCATTGGAGATGACAAAGCCCCTGGTCCGAATGGGTACACTGCCAAATTTTTCAAAGCAGTATGGGATATCATTGGTGAAGATGTCTGCCTGGCGATAAAAGGTTTCTTTCATAGTGGCAGACTTCTTAGAGAGGTCAACACCACCCTAATCACCCTTATCCCTAAATCAAATGCCGCCTCTACCCCTGGGGACTTCAGACCCATCTCATGTTGCAATAGCTTATACAAGATTATCAACAAAACGTTGTGACTAACTGAAGGACACTGTAACACCCCTCTCCATAATCACGATATAATCTCTCACGTAGCAATAATAAAACGTCTCACAGCGGAAAATAAACAAAACATTACAAAAGACTCGAGTGTCACCGGCCATTACTCGTCCATGCGAGCAACGTAGCCAAACTACATCCAACTTCCAAATAAACAAACTGCTAACCGCAGTGATAACGAGAAATCCTATACATCATACTAAATCCATAAATCATAAACATCGACAATGAGCGTCTACCCGAACCTGAATATACACAACCCACCATATTACAATTCACACCATCCTCAGTGCTACACAACATCTCCATGTGTAGTAGCAAAGCAAAACTCCAATTACCCTGTTCCTGCTCTTCAGCTCTGACAATGACCAACAACCTGAAATGGTTGTATCAGCGATAGACGCTGAGTATGCCGGGCCTGGACCTAATGGTCACTTGTCATTTTAACCATCTTATTATTAGATTGGTTTCATGCTTTACCATTTTCAGTTAAAACAATACTGTATTAATCATGCATAATAAATTTAACCATCCATCCAAATATCCATAAACATTCAACCATCCATCCAAATATCCAAACATTCATTTAATTCCATACAATCATTATATATCGACGTTATCGAGTAATAACCATATAATGTACAATGTACATTCGCCGTAGCGTACAGTTTTCATATTTAACTACCTTAGCCTTGTAGGGCTCCATCCAACCATCAACACACATAAAAAACCACAAGTATAACCAATGAACAACAAAGCGAAACAACGAGAATAATAAACAGTATTAAGTCTCGTCCATGGTATAGAAACCAATATTGTTCGCACACTGTATAAGTCTCAATTGTTTTAGTTGTTCAGTTACCTAGTGACAATGTCTCGTTAAAACGACATGTCTCTAGTTACCCATATATTATGGCGGGTCACCCACGGCAGTAGCCACTCCAACGGTAGAGTCTCCGACCAACGAGCCACTCTAGCTCACGGAAATTTTCTTGATACTTACGGACCCGTACGCGGACATCCTGGTATCGTTTTTTGTGATCACACACAGAGCACCCCAACACGATCAACAACACGGCCCCTACACCTCTCTCCCCAAGAGCCCATCCTCTGGCTTTACTTCCTTCTTTAATTAATTAATTATACCATCGCATCGCATTACCAAATTTTCTAACACACACAGACTAAGTCGTTAGTCCAATCCGGAGTCTGTAAACTCGGGATCCAGTGTTAGATACGAGAGCTGCGTATAGAAAAGGCCAATGCTCCATACAAAAGTCTCAGATAATATGTATATGTTATTATCATAGTGCTACAACGTTTTACTTACGTTCCTTATATCTCATATAGATAGCATCATACCGCTAGTTCGTTTTATATATAGGGTTCATATATACGAAACCGATACTGTTAACTCAACAACAGTAAATAATAAGCAGCTATAAATATACAATTCATTAATATTTAGCACATTCACAACATCAATCTTGTCACAGATGACACAGAAGTCTGAACTGAGGAAGCCCTCAGAGACAATCAAGACACATAACAACATACAAGTTATACAACCAATCCATCCGCCCAAGGAGCAACCTTAGGACAACCGGATCAAACCCCTTTGCATAATACCGTCACCCTGATCGTATTACGGTGGAGTATGAATCAGCAAGATCCTATCCCGTGTAGTCCGCTACCTCGTCGAGCGTCTGTATAATTAATCTAAACGGTATTAAAACTATAAGTCAGTCTCCATGACTAACTACATCCGGTATTTTCCGATAATAATTAACCCCGACAGTCACCCCTGTTTTCTACATTTTTTGTTACAGGTTTCTCTAAAACAGTCGGCTTTGTTACTTAAAACTCATACGTCATATTTTTCAACTGTTAGTTTAATTCGTTGTATTTCTTAATCTTATCCACCATCTAGTTTAGGTACATAACCTATAGTTGCATGTATGCATGCATTGTTTATTATATCCTTTTTCGATTGTACATTCAAAGACTCATAACATATAGTTTTTGTAACTATATATTTTTTTTAAATAACCACCACCATTAATCATATGGTTTCCAACCAAATATATATATCCACCTTATATCATTATTCTTGTGTATGTATATATTCACCACATAGGTAATTCCATGAGTTAAATAAACTCTTATATTTTATGTTACATTTTATCATCTTCTTTTAGATGATATTCCCATTATTTGTATTATATCATACAACTTGTATTAAGATTATTATCCTAATATTATGTACATTTTATGTTGTATAATCACAACTCCTAAGGTTATCAATGAATACTTAGTTTATAAATCCCATTTATTTATAGTTGTCACATTACTTCATGGAATATCCTTACTATATTACTTCCACCTAAACCATATATTGTTATAACTTTTATAACATTATAGACCCCTTACTAAATTCATTTTCCACCTTTACAATTCGGTTAAGCCCTTGAATTTATTTAAATTCTATTTTGACCACATAACAAATTAATGTTACTCCTATGTTAATATCAATTTGATATGATATTCTTATTTCCTTTAATTTAAACCTATAGTTTCTATACAAAACTATTTTATATTGCCATAGGCAAATATTTAAACCTTATTCTTTTCCATAAACCATAGTTTCCTTTATTTACAAAATCATCCCATAACTTTTACCATGTTATATATTCCTTTTAATATAACATTCTAACTTAAAAATGTATAGTCAATGGTTATTTTATTTAATAACCGAATAACCTCAATAGATTTTCTTACTTGCCATTTGGCCCTTTTTTTAACATATAGTTTAATAATCATTAAAACCATATATTATACATATATCTTAATAAATGCTCTATATAATTCTAAAAATCACCAAATTTCTTCAAAGGGTTATAAATATCCTTATTAACCCATATACTTTCGGTATTTGTGATTCCACCATCTATGTTTTCTCCAAGTGTCATAATACATAATAACTATATATTATACATATATATTCATTTTAATTCCAAAATCAACCCATAAATTCCTAAAAATTCCTAATAGCCCTGGGTGTTTAAAATACCATTGTACACCCTTTATTTTCGGTAATAACATATTTACCACATATGTTATAAAATTTACCATTAAGTACTTACTTATCATAAAACCTAAATAAGTTGTCTAACTTATTTAGTTTGGTCAAAACCTACCATAGGTCAAGGTTGACCACCTTAATTTCCTTGACCATTAATCTCCATTATTCACGGTTTGTACCCAAGCTTTTCAAAAATTACCATTTAAACCCCAAAACTTATAAATCTAATAAACTTTATTTTAACTCCTTTTTACTCTAATTTTCGGCCTTCTCATTCTAAAGCCCCTAAATTTAATTTAATTACCTATAACCCCCTCATTCTTTTCGGTAATCTATATAACACCTAAACTTAAATAAAAGCTTGTAAATGCATAAATAAAATGGCCTAAAATACATGGCCTTATTACAAACATTGGCTTTGCAAAATAAATTACACATAAATGTCCCCAAAATACTTATAAGTCTCACCTCACCATATAATTTTCATTTAATTACCAACTACCACATAATGTCTTAAATTTGACATTTATGTTACTTAATCATTAGATAAATTTACTAAGCCATTTCTTTAACATTTTAAGGTCAAAAATGACCTTACTCCATGTTCTCTCACGGCAATATATTAGAAATAGCTTAGAACATTTTAACTTAGCAAAGTTAATGTTTAAGTGATTTATACCTTGATTTAGCTTAGGTAAATCCTTGTTTGGATTCGCCGCACCTAAGGAGAATTTCTCCAAAGCTTCTCTTACATGTTTTCAAACAGAAAACAAGGCCTAGTTAGTCTCCAAGTGTTGGGCAAATAGTGGTGAAACTATCTTGCTAACTATGGGCAGTAACCCCATCATTGTAGTACAACAAGGTCGTATCCACAGGGACTTCGTAACTGTCTAGCTAATTATAAGCTTAGTAAATGTGCAAGAGGATATATACAAAAGTGCATAAATGTAAATTAGGGGCTTTGGGTTTTTGGGTTGTAATTGGAGAATAAAGGAAAGCAATAAACACTAAACTATCTAATCTAGGATAGGTGTAGCTCGGGATAGGATATTCGCACCCGTCATCCCCTTTCTACCAATTGTCAAACTCGAACTCATAGCTACAACGGGAATTTAATGATAGCCAAATCCAGGTCTATTAATCCTAACCAATTTAACGGGGACTGATGTTCGTTCAATCCCCAATTCAATCAGAACAGTAAGCACAAATCTACCCTAAGTTCAATGAGAACCTCATCTCAAAATCAGTGAAAATCGGCTAACATTGATTTGTCCCAACGGTTTAGGTTTCTATCTCCGAATATCATTTTGATAGAATCCCACAATAATGCTAAACTAATCGGTAGGCCAAGCCAACCAATTTAACACATAGATGACAAATTAGCAAACCCTTAACAATCCCCAAATCATGAGCAACAAGTTTAGAAGTCATAAACACTCATAATCATCTTCATAAGCTCAAAGACTAAAATAAAGCACAAACAACAAGTTCAAGATTCAACAATGAGTTTTGGGGGATTTGGGGCTTTATCCAAATCCCTAGCTACAAGTGAGTCAAGTCTCCATTAACACAAATAGAGAAAAGGGAGAAGAGATAGCCATTAATGGAGCTTGGAGGGAGGTGAGCCTCTCTTCTTCTTCCTTCCTCTTCTTCTTCCTCTTCTTCTCCTTCCTTTTCTTCTTTTCTCTTCTTCTGCGTCGCCTGGAGTCCTGCTCCCGAACTCCCTCTCTTTCCTCTCTTTTTCTGCTTTTAAAATCTAAAATCTGGGCAAATTTTGCGACCGACCGACCCACCCTGGGGTCGGTCCGTGGGTCAGTCGAGTCCAAGCAATTCGGGGCCGAAAACGCGTTTTAAGTCCGACCGACCCACCCATGGTCGGTCGGTTGGGTCGGTCCTATAGGCAGGCTAACTTCAAAATGTTGTATGTATCTTCTTCGTTCTAGCTCCGATTTTGAATCCGTTTGCGCCCACACGTTTGTCTCTTCATCTACTTTACTCCTATCTTGGTTATTCCTCCTGTTTAAATAATAAATGTGTAAGACACCAATGAAAACATAAAGAGGAAAACAAGCCAGAGTGGAGAAATGAGCATGAAAAGTGTTGATTAAAACTATGAAATACTCCCCTAACATGCTCATTTAGACACTCATCACACCCCCACGCTTACCTTTTGCTTGTCCTCAAGCAAAACCAAGCCCCCAAGCAAATTAGGAATGCTCAAGACTAACAAATACTAACAGGAATTGTAGGATAGGAGAAAAAAAGTGATTAAAACCTTTGAGGATGTGAACCATCTCTTAGTGGGGGCATGGGTTGTACTTAGGGGAAAAACAAAACTAGAGTTTCGGGGTGATAAGTGGTGAATAATGATGTTTCAATGCCTATACACACCTTCATTTCATTTGGTGTATAGCCTATTTCAAACCACTTTAATAGAGTGTTTTTGTATTAATAGTGAACTTATACAGTTTGATCTTTTGATAGGTAAAGCAGCTCACCTTGAGCATACTTTGACCCATTTAGAGCTAGTGGCATGCACCAACAGCTTCCCCATCCTTCAAGCTTTCCAACGCCGCAAACGGGGAGCAATTCCGAGCCGTAACGAAGATTCTAGGCCCCGCGCATTAGAGAAAACTATTTTCTGCAGTCGACCGACCCGGGACCGACCCACACGGGTCGGTCGGAAGCTCCTGGAGCAGAAATTGTCTCTGCAATCGGGACCGACCCATTGGACCGACCACACTGGGTCGGTCGGAAACTTAAAAATGGTCACGTGCCTCGTCTCCAGAAGGCCGACCGACCCGCGGGACCGACCCACGGTGGGCGGTCGGACGCGGAAAATTTCTCTACTAATGCCAATTTGAGGCTTTTCACTATCTTACACTTCTACACACCAAAAGACCTAAACAAGGAGAGAGAGAGACGATTTTGAGGGAGAAAAAGAAGAAGAAGAAGAAGAGAAGGAAGAAGAAGAAGAGAGCTCACCTTCTCCAAGCTCAACCACCTTCATTAATGGCTTTTTCTCTCTCTCTCTCTCTTTATGTATCTTTATGGCTGAGTAGAACTATTTAGCACTTGGGATGGGGATTTGAACTTGAATCCCTCAACTAGCTTGTAAACCCTTGCTTCATTAATTATGATTGTTTTCTCTCTCTTGCTCATTTAATGCTTTAACTTGATCAATTATGGCATTTATGGTGATTCCCAACAACACAAGACTTTGAGTTGGGGGTTGTGACCTAGAGAGAGAGAGGAACCCTAGATTGTGCTAACTTGATTAGTTGGTGAAATTTGGGGCTATTTATGTGGACTTGTAATTAATGCTATCTAGTGATTTGAACTCCTCTTGATTTGAGAGTTGAGAGTATCTAGGTAAGAGTTGGCTCTTCCATGATTTGGAAGGTCATTACAATAGTCCAAATAGACAATTTGAGTGAATTGGGTTTATGAGTGAAGTTGGGGTGTATTTAGGTGAGAATAACCATCCTAGAGTGCTTTCCATCCAAAACCCTTAACAACCAATTTTAGTTTCCTTAGTTAAGTTGCAGTTTTTCTTGAACAAAATCATTAAGCTTGCCGCCGGCTAAACCCCCCTTTTACTCATTTATTATTCAGTTACCGAATACCGAAACTAGGGAAATAGATAATCAATTTCCTGGTGGAACGACACTCGTTATCTACTACTTCGATTGGGTCCACTTGCCCATATTTTGTGATATTGATCTGCATATACATATATTTCCTCTGACAAGTTTTTGGCGCCGTTGCCGGGGAAATTGATAGTCTCTATCAGTTTCCCCAGTTTCGGTATACCGGTTTTATTTATTTTAGTTTTCTTTAGTTCCTTTTATTTTACCTACCTCTAATATTTAGTATTGTTTGTGGGCAAGCTTGTTTAGGTACCCTCTGCTCTTCTTGTGTATGCCAAGTACCCGTTCTAGCGACTCTCCTCTTGCTAGTCCGAGGCCTGATCTCGAACGATCTCTAAGAAGAGTTAGAAGAAACTTGAAAACACTTGCCATGGCGGACAATGACCCGCATGTAGAAAACAATGGTCATGGGGATGAACAACCACAAGGCCAACACCGACCTCTCAAGGACTACCACCGACCAAACACCGAAGGGAGAGCCTCAGCAATAGTTCTTCCAACCTTAACACAGGCTGAAGCGGCTCAATGGACTTTCAAAACCCATTTCATCACCGCCATCCGGGACCAAGGAAAATTCAGTGGGGCTAATCCGGATGATGCTCCAAACCACTTGAGCGTCTTCGTGGATTTTTGCAACTCCTTCGGTAAAACAGGAAATCTAAACGAGAGGATCCGGCTACAACTCTTCCCCCACTCACTGTCCGACTCAGCTTTGAGATGGTACCGTAGTCTCCCATCAAATTCTATCGAAACATGGGAGCAAATGGCTAGCAAATTCCTTGCCAAATACTACCCCACAAGTAGGACAAGGCAATTAATTGGCGAAATAAATACTTTCTACCAAGAGCCGGGTGAGACCTTGTACGATGCTTGGGACCGGTTCAAGGAGCTGCTCATGAATTGCTCCCATCATGGTCTAGATGACCAATCCTTGTGTCTCTCATTCTTCAATGGGCTGGACGACTCCAACCGCCTACTTGTTAATTCCTCCGCGGGAGGGAGCTTCATGACAAAGTCTCCCGAGGAAGGAATAGAACTCCTAGAAACAATGACCAATGACACAAGGCAATGGTCTAGAGCCAAGGGAAGAGTACCAAGAGCAGCTGGCCTCCTCAATGTGCAACCCACCGATCATCTCTCAGCTCAAATCTCATCTCTCACGAAGATGGTAGAGAAGCTAGCTACCGCTCAAACCGAAATTGTCAAATCTATAGCTTCTTCATCTTCCGGTCAATCCTCGGAAGGATGTGCCATATGTGCGGGTCCCCACGACACTCGACGTTGTGAAGGGGAGCTGAACACGAACCAACAAGAGGATGTGAACTTCATAGGCAACCGAGCTTACAACAACAACAATGCGCCATGGAGGAACCATCCTAATTTTTCATGGAGAAATGACCCAAACCAAGGAGAACCAAACAAAAGCTTCAACAACTCTCAAGGGTATAGACCTCAAGCCCAAAACCAACCATCAAACTTTCAATATGGGTATAGGCCACAAGGAACTCCTCCGGGCTTCCAACATCAACAACAACAACAAGGGTCCCCCTCCTCCTCTTCTAGTGGGACTTCAAGGTTGGAAAACCTCATGGCGGATTTCATTGTCACCGCAAAGACCAAGTTCTCGGAACAAGAGGCTTTCAATGCTAACCAAACGGCATTCAACAAAAACATTGAAACCCAACTTGGTCAAATATCTCAACAACTCTCCCAAAGGCCACCGGGCACCTTTCCAAGTCAAACAAAGCCCAACCCGAGGGAAGAGGCCAAAGCGGTAACATTGAGAAGTGGTCGCCCCCTTCAAACTTCATCTCCACAAGCTGATCATGAGAGCCAAGAGAATCACAATGAAGAAATTCAAGATCGCCAAGAGGAAGAACAAGAGATTGTTGAGGAAGCTCCTTCTCAACCGAAAAATACTTCCAAGGAGAAGGAGTCTCCTGAATCATTTCCCCTTCTACTCTTGCTAAACCTTTACTACCTCTTCCATTCCCAAATAGACTCAAAAAGAAAAATCTAGATGAACAATTTGGGAAATTTTTAAGCATTTTCAACAAGCTAACAATTAATGTTCCTTTTGCAGATGCTTTGAAACAAATGCCTATCTACGCCAAGTTTATGAAAGACATTCTTGCTAACAAGAGAGCAACACTTGGTGCGGAGACGGTGCAACTCACCGAGGAGATCTCGGCGGTCCTACTGCGGAACCCCCCTCCAAAACTCGGAGACCCCGGTTTGCCTATAATCCCCTGCTCTATCGGTGATATAAATTGTGGTAGTGGATTATGTGATTTAGGTGCAAGTATAAATCTCATGCCGCTTTCAATTTTTAATAAACTTGGGATTGGCGAGTGTGCACCCACTGCTATGCAACTGCAACTTGCTGATAGGTCATTGGTCTTCCCGAAAGGGAAAGTTGAGGATTTAGTAGTGACTGTAGGGACTTTTGTTTTCCCGGCTGATTTCATCGTTATTGATATGGAGGAGGATGCTAGAGTACCACTGATATTAGGTCGCCCCTTCTTGCGAACTGCTAGGACCTTAATAGATGTGGAAAATGGAAAAATTATCTTGAGGTTTCATGATGAAAAACTTGAGTTTGACATGTCTAAGGTAGTGAAAAAACCCGCACATGCGGAAGCTGCTTTTGCCATAGATATTGTTGACTCAATTTTGCAAGATAATTACTCTTCTTGTTTTGATTATGATGCTCTCACCGTCGCTTTGACTGATACTTGTGGAGACCGGGAAGATGAACCGGAGGTAAGAGAGATGGTCGCCGCATTAGACAAGAGGTCAATGCCATACCGGACACACTACCCACCACCGGAGCCCTTGGAGCGCACTGCACAAAGGCTACCCCCCTCGGTTGAGAAGCCTCCCACCGTGGAGTTGAAACCCTTACCCTCTCATTTAAAATATGCTTATCTAACTGAACCTTGTGATCTTCCTGTTATTATTTCTTCCTCTCTTACAGGAGCACAAGAAGACAGTTTGTTGAGGGTGCTTCGAGACCACAAGAGAGCTATTGGGTGGTCCATCTCAGACATCAAGGGTATTGCTCCACATTTGTGCACTCACCGAATTTTCATGGAGGACGACTACAAGCCACTTGTTCAACCTCAAAGGCGGCTCAACCCGAACATGAAGGAGGTAGTTAAGAAGGAGGTCCTAAAGCTACTCGACTCCGGGATCATCTACCCCATATCCGATAGTCAATGGGTGAGCCCGACTCAGGTGGTACCAAAGAAAGGAGGGATCACGGTGGTGTCGAATGAAAAGGGTGAGCTGGTTCCCCAAAGGACAACAACCGGTTGGAGAGTATGCATCGACTACCGGAAGTTGAACACGGCTACAAGGAAAGACCACTTCCCCCTGCCTTTCATCGACCAAATGCTAGAGAGGTTAGCCGGACAAGACTTTTATTGCTTTCTTGATGGCTACTCGGGGTACTTCCAAATCCCCATAGCCCCGGAAGATCAAGAGAAGACCACATTCACATGCCCTTACGGGACATTCGCATATAGAAGAATGCCTTTCGGATTATGCAATGCTCCCGCAACATTCCAAAGGTGTATGATGGCCATCTTCTCCGACTTTATTGAAAAAAGCATGGAAGTTTTCATGGACGATTTCTCGGTCTTCGGGCTCAATTTTGACTCTTGTCTAGAGAACTTGGACGCCATTCTCTCCCGATGTGAGGAAACCAATCTAGTACTCAATTGGGAGAAATGTCACTTCATGGTGAGAGAAGGGATCGTCCTCGGGCACAAGATCTCTTCCAATGGGATTGAAGTCGACCGGGCCAAGGTCGAAGTCATAGAGAAGCTGCCACCACCTACCTCGGTTAAAGACATTAGAAGCTTTCTTGGCCATGCCGGGTTCTACAGAAGGTTCATCAAGGACTTCTCCAAAATCTCCAAACCTCTGTGTGACCTCTTAGCAAAAGATGCAAAGTTTAAATTCTCTGAAGAATGTCTAAAAGCCTTCCACACTCTCAAGGAGTGCCTCGTCTCAGCACCGATAGTGGTATCACCGGATTGGGGCCTCCCTTTTGAGGTAATGTGTGATGCAAGCGACTATGCGGTGGGAGCAGCCCTATGTCAAAGAAGGGAGAAAATTCTTAGAACTGTCTACTATGCAAGCAAAACACTCAATGATGCTCAGAAAAATTATGCCACGACTGAGAAGGAGCTCCTAGCGGTGGTCTTTGCATTAGATAAGTTCCGCTCATATCTCTTGGGAAGCAGGGTGATTGTTCATACCGACCACTCAGCTCTCAAGTATCTCTTCACCAAGGAAGACGCTAAACCGAGGCTCTTGAGATGGATTCTATTGCTGCAGGAATTTGAGATTGAGATTAGGGATAAACCGGGCACTCAAAACGTTGTTGCTGACCACTTGTCTCGAATGGAGACCCCGGATGATGGTACCCCTATCAATGAGCTCTTCCCGGATGAGACCGTGTTCACAATTGGAGAAACCGGTGATCCTTGGTTTGCCGACATCGCAAACTACCTGGTGAGGGGAGTAGTGCCATACGAAATGACATACCAGCAGAGGAAGAAATTCTTCGCCGACGTCAGGCATTATTTTTGGGATGACCCTTACCTATTCAAAGTCTGTGCCGATGGGATGATTAGGAGGTGCATACCCATAGATGAAGTTCAGAGCATCCTCACCCATTGCCACTCCCTTGAGGCAGGAGGGCACCACGGGCCAGCCAGGACAGCAGCTAAGGTGCTCCAGTCCGGATTCTTTTGGAAAACGCTTCACAAGGACTGCCACTCCTTTGTAGCTGCTTGCGACCGGTGCCAAATGCTAGGAAACATATCCCGGAAGCACGAGATGCCACTTAATGTAATGATCGAGGTCGAACCCTTCGATTTATGGGGCATTGATTTCATGGGTCCATTCCCCTCCTCCCACTCAAATCTCTTCATCTTGGTGGCGGTGGACTATGTCACGAAATGGGTGGAAGCCATTGCATCTCCCACCAATGATGCCAAGGTGGTGACCAAGTTCCTAAAGAAAAACATCTTCACAAGGTTTGGGGTGCCTAGGGCGATTCTCAGCGATGGGGGATCTCACTTCTGTAACAAACAGTTTGAGGCGTTAATGGAAAAATACGGAGTGAGACACAAGGTATCCTTGCCTTACCACCCTCAAACAAATGGGCAAGCCGAGGTGACAAATAGGGAGCTGAAATGGATACTACAGAAGACGGTAAACTCCTCCAGGAAGGATTGGTCCTTAAGACTAGACGATGCTCTATGGGCTTACCGGACAGCATACAAGACTCCCATCGGGATGTCTCCATACCGTCTAGTCTTCGGCAAGGCTTGCCACTTACCCGTTGAGCTGGAGCACAAATCCTATTGGGCTGTGAAAGCCTTAAACTTTGATCTCAAGGGTGCCGCCGACAAGAAAATTTCAACTCACCGAACTGGAGGAATTCCGGGAGGAAGCCTATGAGAACAACCGCATTTACAAGGAGAAGGCCAAGAGGTGGCATGACAAGATGATCTTAAGGCGGGAGTTCCATGAGGGAGACCGGGTATTGCTCTACAATTCGAGGTTGAAGCTTTTTCGGGTAGGGTAAGTCACATTGGTCCGGACCATTCACCGTCACCAAGGTAACCCCATATGGTGCGATTGAGCTGAAGAATGTGAAGGGTGAGACATTTATGGTCAACGGGTCTAGGTTGAAACATTACCTAGGAGGCGATATCGAGAAGGTGGAGACACGTCCTCTCTACTTACAAGAGCCCCAGGTTTGATCTAACCCTCACAATGGTCTAGCCAAAGACCGTAAAAAGACGGGCAGCTTTCCGGGAGGCAACCCGGACAACTCTCATGCTATCGTTCGTGTGCATCATTTGTTTGTTAATTTAGCTTTGTTTTGGTGTGTTTCTGCGTGTTTTTGCATGTTTAAGTTGGTTGTGGTTGAAAATAAGCATTTTGGGCAAGAAAACATCTCTTTTTGGGGAGCCTCTGTCAAAGACCGACCCTAGGACCGATCCTAGATGGGTCGGTCGGCTCAAAACTTTGAAAAAATTGGTCTCTGTAACAGACCGACCCACAGACCGACCTATGGTGGGTCGGTCGGGTCGAAAAATTTGAAAAATTTCTTTCTGTTGAAGACCGACCCACCGACCGACCCTAGGTTGGGTCGGTCGGGTCGAAAAAATTCAAAAAATTTCTTTCTGTTGAAGACCGACCCAACGACCGACCCTAGGTTGGGTCGGTCGGGTCGAAAATTTTGAAAAAAAAGAGAGAAGAAAACGCGGCGTTTTTTTTCCTTTCTTCCTCTCTTTCTTTCTTCTTCCTCGCGCACCCGACACAACCTCCATCGCCATTTCCTCTCTCTCCTCTCTCTCGCGCCCAGCCACACACCTCCAGCCCTACTTCCGACGACCCGCCGCCACCCAGTCCCCTCCGGACCGTCGCGAGCCCCAGCCGCACCGGACCCCAGCCACGACCCAACAACACCACTACACCCAGCCCCTCTCTCCATTCGAAACCCTAAACCCCCAATCGAATTTCATTTCGATTGTAGCCCAAAATCTTCAATTTCAACTTCTTTTCCACATCAAACACCTAGGTATGTGATTCTAACTCTACACTGTCATTTTGTAAATTTTTCGAGCAAGTTACACTTTGGCCTAAATTCAAATCGAACCAAACGGAGCCTTAGGTGGGAAATTGTGATTTTTGCACTTGTGGATTTGGACTGTGTTGAATGATTAATTAGGGACTTTGTGTGTGGGTTTGGAGCTTAAAAATGTGTCATTGGTGGTGGTTCTAAGCATATTGGTGCTTAATGTCTTAAATTGATAATGTTGTTTAGCATTATTCCAAGTGTTTTAATTTATGCTAACTGCTTTGTGAATGATGCTGGATGTCTAAACACCATTGAGCCTCTATTGGTCGCATTTTGTGGGTGCAAGTTGTGTCGCCTAAATTGTGAAACCTTGATAAATTGGTAGTGTGCTTAGTGGGGAGTTTTCATTTTGATTGAAATTATAGTGGGATACTTGGTGAGCTGCATGGTACCCTTTTGGATGAAAGTGTGGAGGTTCTTAGAACCGGGGAAAGGAAGAAAAACAAGGGAAACCATGGCGAAATTTTTCTAGCACCGTACCATTGCTTTTGCTCTTCTTTGTGCTTCATGCTTATTCCTTGCCCAAAATGCTTAGTATTCCTCCTCTTTTTATTCTAACTTCACACCACTTGTTATTTGTTTCTTCTTTTGTTTCTCTTTTGTCTTTATTCCTTTTGCAGAACAATGGCCCACCGAAACCGACGTGCCACTCGAAGGGCAGCCGCCAATGCCGGTCTCCTTGATGGCCGATTCCTCAATGAAGCTGCCCGGGCATGGTACAATGCCCCACGTCGAAAGGAAATCGTGCGGGAGAGGACGGTGGACCCTACACTCATTGATACACTTCAGCTTCGCGCCGTCCTCGATCCTCTCCAGTGGAGCTGTCTGCTGAGCATGGGCGGGGAATACTTCCCCAGCCAGATTTACGAATTCTACGCTAATGCCACGGTGGATCGCCATGAGCGGACGGTACTCTTCCTATGTTGGGGGCAACCAATCGAAATCACCAAAGACACTTTCCAGCGCTTCCTTGAGGTGCCTTGGGAGGATTGACCTACCGCTCCTTGGATTACCTCCCACGAGCAGGACGACCATAGGAAGCACTACCTGGCCACTCTCCCCGTTCAGCGCCGAAAGAAGAACCAGCGGGGACTGTGTTAGAGTCACGATGACTCTCAACATGGTCACTGATCCGGTCAAGAGAGTCTTGCTTGCTGGCACTTGCTCCGCCATAACATCCATCCGCGTGACAGCAAAGATCTTAATGCGACGGACCTGTTCCCCCTCGTCGACTACATGCTGATCCGGACATCACTGACGAGCCGATGTCCCTCTCCGATTGATGTTCCGGCATCTGCTTCACATCACGCCAAGAAGGACACCCAGCACCTGGGGTTTCCCTTCTTCATTCAGCAGTAGATTGCCCGGCTGGGGCTGCCGACTGCTGGGCTTCAGGCCAGTCCTCCCATGGAGTTGATCGGGCGCACACTATGAGGTTTGTTTGGGTTCACCTCAGCGCGCCGATAGCTGGTACAAGGAATAGACGCTCAGACGGCTCAGGCGTCCTCCTCGGGTGCCTCTGCTAGTGCCCGCTCCGCTCCTTCTGCTCCTCCCTCCTCCCCCACCGACCGGCGTTGTATCCGAGGAGCGCTTTCAAGAGTCCATCGTCAGGTGGCTGAGCACCAGCTCCTGGTTGTGCTGACAGCAGCGTCTGATGGCGGAGCAGATTTCGCGCCCCTTCAGAGCATTGGCACATGGCCACCCCCCTCCCCAGTAGCTCTTTATGCAAATGTGGATTGTCATTATTCTTGCACTTTTTAGACTCCTTCTGATTGCTGTTTCATCTTCGTTCTTTTTTTACATTCAGCACTCTAGCTTTGCAGCACTTTCTTATTTTCTTTAATGCACTTTCGGATTAATGCTTCATGACTCATGTATAGCCCCATTTTGCTTACTAATTATGGCCTTTTTGCGAATTCTTCGGATTACGAGTGCGCCTCGTTTCCTTTTTGCCTTGCATTGTAGATATACACATTGAACGCAAGCGCTCCTCAAGGGTGAGTAAGGCCGCATGCATAGGAACTCTTGCAAATTTTTCCTAGCGCTTCAACGCCCCGGACACTCACAAGTGTGGGGGAATTTGATCCACCACTTACACCTTCTCAGGGGAGTCCTCGTTCTCTCACAGCCTACACACTTACATACTGCGCTAAACTTTTGTACTCTATGTTAAGTGCTTCGAAAAGGTCTTCTGTTTGTGTTCCCTTGTTTTTGCTTCGAACAATGCGGACATTGTCCCATTCAAGTGTGGGGGAAATGACCTTTTCTTTTTGGGTGCACTACTCAATTTCCCTATACGTATCTACAGCTCCCATGTAGAAATTACATTTATAGTAAGCAAGTGCCTCCATGAATTTTTAGAATTCTTCACTGATTGTTTTTCAAAAAGATCTCTCTTGAGAGCAATTGTTTGCGGTGCTTCCATAAACCCCTCTCTTTGGTGATTTTTTATTGCTTAGGGGTTCTTTCTACCTTCTCATCTAGGGATTGCTAAGGGGTGCTTCCTTGTGAAAAATATTTATATAGGAACTTGAGAGACACCATAGGTAACCACCAATGAGAGTTGAGTGTTCATTAAAGTAAGGCAAAATGCCAAACCATCTCTCCTCATCTCTTGTTGCAAAAGTGAATCAAATGCAAATCTCTATTTTTCCTTTTGTTTTTCCTCAATGCCCATTCTTGAGAGAAGTTGGCCATGGTAAAAGTTCTCCAAGTTCCAAAATCTCTAAGAACTTGGAAGCACTCTAGATCATACCCCAAAACTCTATATTTTTTTTTTACCTAAGCACTACCCATGTCACCACGAGAAGGTCGGTTGCACTCCTCTTGAGATGTTTCACAAATTTTGCTCACGTGAATTCAAGAGTTCATTTAACACTTGCTTGCTTTAATATTCCTTTTTACTGTGGGTTCCTAGCAAATTTTTGCTTGAGGACAAGCAAATAGATAAGTGTGGGGGGGTTGATAAGTGGTGAAATAATGATGTTTCAATGCCTCTACACACCTTCATTTCATTTGGTGTATAGCCTATTTCACCACTTAATAAGTGTTTTGTGATTAATAGTGAACTTATACAGTTTGATCTTTTGATAGGTAAAAGCTCACCTTGAGCATACTTTTGACCCATTTTACTAGAGCTAGTGGCATGCACCAACACTTCCCCATCCTTCAAGCTTTCCAACGCCGCAAACGGGGAGCAATTCCGAGCCGTAACGAAGATTCTAGGCCCCGCGCAAGTTAGAGAAAACTATTTTTCTGCAGTCGACCGACCCAGGGACCGACCCACACTGGGTCGGTCGGAAGCTCCTGGAGCAGAAATTTGTCTCTGCATCGGACCGACCCATTGGACCGACCCACACTGGGTCGGTCGGAACTTAAAAATGGTCACGTGCCTCGTCTCCAGAAGGCCGACCGACCCGCGGACCGACCCACGGTGGGTCGGTCGGACGCGGAATTTCTCTACTAATGCCATTTTGAGGCTTTTTCACTACTTAATCTACACACCAAAAGACCTAAACAAGGAGAGAGAGAGCGATTTTGAGGGAGAAAAGAAGAAGAAGAAGAAGAGAAGGAAGAAGAAGAAGAGAGCTCACCTTCTCCAAGCTCAACCACCTTCATTAATGGCTTTTTCTCTCTCTCTCTCTCTCTTTTATGATCTTATGGCTGAGTAGAACTATTTAGCACTTGGGATGGGGATTTGAACTTGAATCCCTCAACTAGCTTGTAAACCCTTGCTTCATTAATTATGATTGTTTTCTCTCTCTTGCTCATTTAATGCTTTAACTTGATCAATTATGGCATTTATGGTGATTCCAACAACACAAGACTTTGAGTTGGGGGTTGTGACCTAGAAGAGAGAGGAACCCTAGATTGTGCTAACTTGATTAGTTGGTGAAATTTGGGGCTATTTATGTGGACTTGTAATTAATGCTATCTAGTGATTTGAACTCCTCTTGATTTGAGAGTTGAGAGTATCTAGGTAAGAGTTGGCTCTTCCATGATTTGGAAGGCCATTACAATAGTCCAAATAGACAATTTGAGTGAATTGGGTTTATGAGTGAAGTTGGGGTGTATTTAGGTGAGAATAACCATCCTAGAGTGCTTTCCATCCAAAACCTTAACAACCAATTTTAGTTTCCTTAGTAAGTTGCAGTTTTTTCTTGAACAAAATCATTAAGCTTGCCGCCGGCTAAACCCCCCCTTTTACTCATTTATTATTCAGTTACCGAATACCGAAACTAGGGAAATAGATAATCAATTTCCTGGTGGAACGACACTCGTTATCTACTACAGTTCGATTGGGTCCACTTGCCCATATTTTGTGATATTGATCTGCATATACATATATTTCCTCTAACACGGGGTATGATCCGGAGTGCTTCAAAGTTCTAAAGATTAGGTAACTTGAAGAGCTTTTACCATGGCCAACTTCTCTCAAGAATGGGCATTGAGAAGAAAACAAAAGGACAAATAGATTTATGCATTTGTTTCACTTTTGCAAAGAATGAGGAGATAAAATTTTGGCATCAAGCCTTTGCATTTAAGAACACTCAACTCTCATTATTGGTTACCAATGGCGTCTCACAAGTCCCTTAAAGGATTTTCACGAAGAAGCACCCCTTAGCAATCCCTAAGAAAGAAGACAGAAGGAACCCCCAAAGCAATAAAATCCAACCATACAAGATCACTTGGCCACACCGCATGTAAAATGCTCCTCAAAAGCAATCAAAATGAAAATTTAAGCATTTATCCCACAATTCATAACAGTATTTGTTCTTAATGAGAACAACTCACAACACAAGGGTCCAAGTTTTTATTTTGGACAATCGCTAGATAAGTATGAGTATTAAGCATTTAAGCACACAATTAACCGAAAAGGTCACTCCCCCACACTTAAATTGAACAATGTCCCCATTGTTCACCAATCAAAACCGGGGAAGGTCCCAGAAGACCTTTGCGGGAAGCAGACAAAAGGAAAATCACACGGGATACAAACAAACAGTATAGCACATAACTATCCCCAGATTTGCAGATTCAAAATTAGAGAAGAGAGAACGAAAACTAAAAGGAACTAGTACTCCCCTGAGATTGCTATTGCTATCAGTTTGTAGAACTCCCTCACACTTGAGCTTCAGCCTCAAGTAGCGTAGCTTGGTTGCGGTGTGGACTTGAAGTTGCACCTGCATAAACACTAGAAGCAACCAAACTACAACTGGAGTGAAGGGTTAGCAAAAACAAAACCAAAGGAGAATGAAAACAAAAACAGGAAATAAAAATAGTGGAGTCGTTGTGGGCAAATATTAAAGGAAGGGTGAAACGAGTACTCCCGATAAGATGCGGATGTAAGATAGGGTGCCCGCACAATTGCTAGTGGAAGGGGTCGTTGAGGTGCTACCTTCAATCGTTGGAGATGAAGGTCCTCTTGGAAAATTTCGCCAGAGGTTCCTTTGTAATTGTTCCTAATTCCATCCCTTTTTTAGAGGGGCTCACCTGTTTCCAAAATATTCACAACACAGACGCTACCAATTGGGCGTAAAAGGGCAAGTCCAAAGAATGCCAAAATAGCCCATTATTGAAAACAATGAAAAATCTAAACTAACGGAATTTAAAAGACAAGACACGAAATGAAATCCGGGTTGCCTCCCGGTAAGCGGCCCTTCTTTAAGGTCTTTGGCTAGACCATACCACCATGAAGTCATCCGGGATTGAATATGAACGTTGAAGTCGGCTTCAACGGGTGGGTTGGGCGGGCATCATCTAGCAATGAAGAACGACCCGGATCAAAAGGAAATGTGGCCTCAACACTTAGGATGTGAAAGTGTAAACTCCACCAATCGTTCTTCAGGTGGAAGTGTTGAGGTGGGTGATCCTTGGTACGAGGATCAAACTGTGGTGGAGCCTCCTCTTCAATTCAAGGATGTAAACATCCTTATCTTCAGTGAGCGGTGCAGGGAGAACTCCGGATCGGACTTTTCTTCAATCTTTGGTCCCGGATCAAATGGGAAGGTGGCCTCCACACTTAGCGGGTGTACTTCGTTGAGCTTCCAACCAACTTCATTAGTGCACGGGTGGGGCCTTGATCCTTCAAATGAAGATCAAAGATGGACGGCTCCCCCTCCTCAAATTTGAGGATGTAGTATCCTCATCTTTGGTGAGGCTCATAGGAAGAGCCTTGATGGACATCAACTTCAGAGGGATGCGACTCCTTGAAGTCGATGGTGGCACTCTCCTCTGATGACTTGGAGGGAGGCAACATCTCCTCCTTCTCAGGGTTGAGGATGTACCCATCCTCATCTTCTGTGTAGAGCACGGAGAAGGAGGGGAAATAGCGGTAGCTGACTTCAGAGGGAGAAGACTCCATGAAGTCGAGGTGGAAGCTTCCTCTGATGGCTTGTCTTCAAGATCAGGCAGATGGTTGGATGACGTTTGCTCAGGTTCAAACGGGGGAGGAGATAGAGGTTAACTCAAGTCCTCAGCAAGGTGATCCACTTTATGAACCATTTTGCTCTCCAGTTGATGTGATGTAAGGTTTAGTAGGCCTTCCATCATTGTGTTTATCTCTACCAATTCGGCATAGAGCTTCAGTTGGTTCATGTCGAGGTCTCTTTCCTCAGTCTGCTGCTCCATCTCATGAACCATTTCATTCTCTGGTTTTTGCTCCCTTCGAGCTGGTGTAATGAGCTGGTCCATGTCGATGGTGTTCATTCTAGCAATAAGGTCCTCCAGACTAGGTGAATCTACCCTGCCATGATCACAGAACAATGAGCACTCTCATGGTCTTCTCCACTCTCTTGACACCCAATCCATCGGTTGAAGTCTTGTCCAGTGGGTTTTGATTTGAGGTAAAGCATTGGTCCTCCACATGAGCCTCTAATCCAGCGATAAGGTCCTCACAAGGAGGCCACAAATGGTAATGCCCACACCCTTGACAGTCAACATCCCGATCGTAGATTGCACCATCGTAAACTGTACCATAGGAATGTCCATACCACCCTTTTGCTTGATCATAATGGCCATCCATCAGAATTAAGTTCCTACCAAGGAAGAAAACAAAAAATTATACACAAAGTAGGCAAATAAAGGAAATGAAAAATATGCACAAAAACTAAACAGATAATAAACTAGATAGTTGGACCGAAGTCCCCGGCAACGGCGCCAAAACTTGTTGGGCAAAATAGTGGTGAAACTATCTTGCTAACTATGGGCAGTGAACCCAATCATTGTAGTACAACAAGGTCGTATCCACAGGGACTTCGTAACTGTCTAGCTAATTATAAGCTTAGTAAATGTGCAAGAGGATATATACAAAAGTGCATAAATGTAATTAGGGGCTTTGGGTTTTTGGGTTGTAATTGGAGAAATAAAGGAAAGCAATAAACACTAAACTATCTAATCTAGGATAGGTGTAGCTCGGGATAGGATATTCGCACCCGTCATCCCCTTTCTACCAATTGTCAAACCTCGAACTCATAGCTAAACAACGGGAATTTAATTAATAGCCAAATCCAGGTCTATTAATCCTAACCAATTTAACGGGGACTGAATGTTCGTTCAAATCCCCAATTCAATTAGAAGCATTAAGCACAAATCTACCCTAGTTGCAATGAGAACCTCATCTCAAAATCAGTGAAAATCGGCTAACATTGATTAGTCCCAACGGTTTAGGTTTCTATCTCAGAATATCATTTTGATAGAATCCCACAATAATGCTAAACTAATCGGTAGGCCAAGCCAACCAATTTAACACATAGATGACAAATTAGCAAAACCCTTAACAAATCCCCAAATCATGAGCAACAAGTTTAGAAGTCATAAACACTCAATAATCATCTTCATTAAGCTCAAAGACTAAAATAAAGCACAAACACAAGTTCAAGATTCACAATGGAGTTTTGGGGGATTTGGGGCTTTATCCAAATCCCTAGCTACAAGTGAGTCAAGTCTCCATTAAAGCACAAATAGAGAAAAGGGAGAAGAGATAGCCATTAATGGAGCTTGGAGGGAGGTGAGCTTCTCTTCTTCTCCTTCCTCTTCTTCTTCCTCTTCTTCTCCTTCCTTTTCTCTTCTTTTCTCTCTCTTCTGCGTCGCCTGGAGTCCTGCTCCCGAACTCCCTCTCTTTCCTCTCTTTTTCTGCTTTTAAAATCTAAAATCTGGGCAAATTTTGCGACCGACCGACCCACCCTGGGTCGGTCCCGTGGGTCGGTCGAGTCCCGAAGCAATTTCGGGGCCGAAAACGCGTTTTTAAGTCCGACCGACCCACCCATGGGTCGGTCGGTGGGTCGGTCCTATAGGCAGGCTAACTTCAAAATGTTGTATCTCTTCGTTCTAGCTCTGATTTTGAATCCGTTTGCGCCCACGCGTTTGTCTCTTCATCTACTTTATCCTATCTTGGTTATTCCTCCTGTTTAAATAATAAATGTGTAAGACACCAATGAAACATAAAACTAGAGGAAAACAAGCCAGAGTGGAGAAATGAGCATGAAAGTGTTGATTAAACATATGAAATACTCCCCTAAAACATGCTCATTTAGACACTCATCACCAAGCAAGATCTAACCATAGAAGTAATTCTAAGTCATGAAAATCATGGATTTTTACCTTAGATCTTCAAGCTTTATATAGATCTACTCGGCCCTATTTTTCCAGAAGAGAAAGGGTATCAAAACACTCTCAAGACACACGGTATAAAACCGTGGGTGAATTAGCTTGGAAGATAGCTAAGTTTTACCTTGTTTAAGATGCCAAAAATGGTGTTTTCAGCTTGGATCTAGCTACTCCTTGTAGATCTTTGTATACCAACTGAATCTACATGAAAAGGAGAAGAAAAAAGGCTAGGGAACCTCGGTTTACAAACCGAAATTCATAAGGAAGAAGAGGTGTGTGCTTAGAGCACATTTTTACCTTAAATGGTCAAGACTTGGACTTTCTTCCTTAGATCTGGTTATGGCCGAAAATGTTTCTTCCTTTAACCTCCAAGACACTCTACATAGATGTATAGAAAAGGTTGGAGTCTAGATCAATGGAAAAAAGGAAAGAAGATGAAGAAAAATAGGCATTTTATGCCTTAGAAGCTTACCTAGAGCTTGAGCTCTCTCCAATGGAGCTTGGAGACTTACCTATGGGGAAGAGGAGCCAAAGAGAGCTCAAGGCTGGAGCAATCTCGGCTGAAGAGGAGAATGAAGGAGGTAAGCTAAATTTTGTCTTAAAGTCTTTTTGCATTTTTATGTCATTATTGCTTTGATGACTCACCAATGACTTATTGGGGTTGATAATTGCAGGCCAAATCGGTGGAGACAACAGCAAGGGACAGCCGTCCTTGATTGAGAAGGTAGGGTATGTGATTCCAATTTTGTCAAAAATGAGATAAATAATGATACTTTAAGCTATTATTGAATAGGTGACTCATCTCCCTTGTCTTCTTCTTGCTTGGAGTGCCATGTAACAAGGGAAAGGAGAGGTTCTCCAACGGCTGCACTCACATGGGGAAGCAAAAGGTGAGACAAGTTTTGTTTTATAAGGTAAAGTTAACTTTTTGTTATTTTATGCAAAAGTAAGGTGGAATAAATAATTGTCACATGGGTTTTGTCTCTTGGTATATTAAGAGACCCTCTTCATCGATTTTGAGAGGTCCAATTCGTGGTCAATGGTCAACATTGACCAACTTAGTCAATGTTGACCCAAACGGGCCCCCACTTTAGGGTTATTAATATTTTAATATTAAATTTGTTAAAATTCGTAAATTTCTGGAATTAAATTCCTAATATCATATAATATGATATTTTATTATTTAATGGTATTTATACACCTTTTAGCCCAATTAAAACCAATTTAGAAGGCGATACACAAAAACGTGCTTTAAGGAGTTTTAGTGCACATTTTGTGTCGCAAGGTGTTTCTGGGCTTGGTTTTCTTTGACAATGGTTTTGTTGTGTTCCTTACATGATATTTGATCATGGTATCCAATTTATATCATTTAGAGGTCATTAGACCTTTAAGGTATCTTAGAGCACCTTTTTGCTCTACTTGACCTTGAAGCATGAAAGTGCTTGTTCTTTGTGTTGGAGTGTTGTCCAACGGTTGTAGTATGTTTAGTAGTATGTTAATATGCTTAGGACAAAATTTTAGGTCCTAAATAGTTCATTTGGGTATTTATTTACCCTAAACAGTCAAAGGGTGCAACAACATTTGCTTTGTGTTGACCACTGTTGTTCTCAGTTGACTTTTAAGGCATGTTAGGCCTTAATTAATGTGATTAGATATTTAATCCATGTTTTATTAATTTGGGGTATTTCAGACACCCTCCCCCTTCTGGTTAGTAACAACCAAGGTGCGTTTATCAAAGGCCGTCTCATCTACGATAACGTCCAGCTCTGTTCTTGTCTGATGAAAAACTACCAAAGAGGCCACATCTCCCTTGCTAAATGATGAAGATGGATATAAGGAAGGCTTTTGATACTGTTGACTGGAATTTCCTCCAAGACACCCTCTCTTTTCTAAACTTCCCTCTGGTGTTTAGTAACTGGATCATGCATTGTGTCACTACAACCTCTTTCTCGATCAACGTTAATGGTTCCCTTGTTGTTTTTTCAAAGGTGAGAGGGGGCTCCGCCCAGGTGACCCCATTTCCCCATACCTCTTCGTGATGGTCATGGATATGCTCTTTCGGCTCCTTGATCAACTCCCCCTAACCTCGGGTTTCCACCTCCACCCATCCCGCAATCCGCTTCGGCTCACCCATCTGTTCTTTGCCGACGATGCGCTTCTATTCTACAAAGGAGACCTCAACTCTATATCCCTCATGCTCATCAAAATCAACCTATTCTCGGAGGCTTCTGGTCACACGCTTAACCCTGCTAAATCAGACATTTTCCTTGGAGGAGCTAGCCCCCTATAAACTGATGATATTCTTCGATTTACCGGCTTTAATCATGGTACCTTCCCCTTCCGCTACCTAGGTATCCCTATAACCGCTAGGAAACCAAAACCACCAATTTTAATCCTCTTATGGATAGCATCCGTAAATCCATTTCCTCTTGGGCTGGTAAATCCCTCTCTTTGGCGGGTAGGCTCTCCCTGATTTAGAGCTTGCTCTTGGTATCGTGGATTTTTGGGCTTCCTGCATCACCATCCCAAAGAATGTAATCAAACATCACTAGACAATTTCGATCCTTCCTCTGGTCTGGCGATACTAAGAGCAAATCTACCCCCCTAATGGCTTGGGGATACCATTACGGACACCAAGCGGCAGGGTGGCCTTGGGCTGAAAGATATCCATAAATGGAACATGTGCTTCATGGTCAAAACAAATATGCTATTACCAGTGACCCAGAGCGTTTGTGGATCTAGTGGATCCACAGCCTTTACCTGACTACCCAATATTTTTGGACGATTGAGGCCAAGGGGAATGATCCCTGGACCTGGAAGTCCATTATCCATGCTAGAAATTGGTAGATCAACAATGCGGATCATTGGAGGATGCCACTTCTCTACTCCTATCCCACTTTTCCAATCTCCGGGTTAGTATGCTCTATAAGGATATCTCTTCCCCCTCTATGCCTTTATATGGCACAACATCTGTTGGAAACCCTGGTCTACCCCCAAAAGCGAAATTCTTTTTATGGATCACTCTTAGAGGTAGATTAAAAACTTGTGATAGGCTCTAATCTTGGGGCATATGTCTTGCTAAACCGATGCTGGCTCTATGAGAATGCTCAAAAGACAACCCACCATCTATTCTTTCAATGCAGGTACTCTAACAGGATTTGGTGGTCCAATTTATGATTGGTTGAGGATCCCGACCAACAGAACTAGCCTCCGTAGCTATGCTCATTGGATATCCTGCTACTGCAAGAGGAACCGCCCGATTGACTTGGTGAAACAAGCAACCATAGCTACTATTGTCTATCACATATGGATAGAGCGATGCAACGAGCAATGACCAACCAAACCAGAGACTCTGCTCTTGTCGTCTCAAAATATCAAGGCTGCCATTAAAGCAATCATCTACACATCGGACTAGTCAAACTTCTAAAACACAAAAAACATGTTGTTGTAAATGGGTGTATAAAACGAAATAAAAGCTGATGGTACTGTTGAAAGATACAAGGCAAGACTTATTGCTAAAGGCTTTAGTCAAAAGTATGGTTCAGATTACGTTGAAATTCTCACTAGTTGTGAGAATGTCCACCATCCACACTTACTTGTTATTGCTGTAAAAAACAATGGATAATGGATCAATTGGATGTAAACAATACCTTCATCCATGGAGATCTCCATGAAGAAATATTTATGCAACTTCCAAAAGGACTTAAAACATTAGAAGGAGTATATGCTTGTAAACTTAGGAAGTCGCTTTATGGCTTGAAACAAGCCTCAAGGATGTGGTTTGCCAAATTCACTAATTTCCTAAAGACAATGAGATATAAAAAATATGAAATGACCATTCATTATTCACTAAAAGGAATAATGAATCTGTCACACACCTTGCTGTATGTGGATGGAACATTCTCATTTGTGGAAATTATGAAACTGAAATAAACTTCCTAAACATTAGCTTGATAACACATTCAAAATAAAATATTTAGGAATAATCCACTACTTCTTGGGTATGGAATTGCTCCATCATGAAATGAATCAGGTCTAATTAGAACTCAAAGAAAATCTGTTCCAACATATTAAAAGAAATTGATCATCCGGAAAACAAACTTGTCACTGCTCCTCTGCAAACTACATAAAAATCAGAACAGATGATGGAAATATACTTTCCAATCCAACATTATACAGGGCTAGTTGGCAAGTTAAATGATTTAGTGCATATAAGATCGGATATTGCTTTTACAGCCCAACTACTTAGTCAATTCCTTCAGGCTGCATTATACACTCTACGATACTTGAAAGGTACAATTTCTTTTGGCTTGTTTTTTTAGATAGTTAGAGGCACAAGGCTTAAATAGAGGCATAAAGCCTAATGAGCCGCAAAGGCAGCCAACAGCACACGACACGGAAGCCAAACAAAAACACGAACATACTCTCTAGTCTACCAACTCATTCCTGCACAGGGCTACCGCCTTCCTTACTTCCTTGCTTTAACCCTTCTCTTATTTCTATTTACAGCCTTACTCACACGAGAGAACTTACTAATCCCACTAGACCTTTCTAGACCCTACTCCCCTTCTAGAGCTACACTTAGATGCGGATTGCGAGCATCTATCTTCATCCATCTCAACCGTTGTCTTAGACTCTTGGGCCTCTGCCGAAAGCAAGCTCTGTGGTTACGAATGATCTCTTCCAAATTACTTAGGGCACGTTCCTCATCCTGCACATGGCACCCATTAATACAAAAGCAGATTACAAATTACTTGCATACTGTGACAGTGATTGGGCTTCATGCCCAAACACGAGAAATCTGTTTCTAGATTTTATATTCTTTTAGGAGGAACTCCGGTTGCTTGGAAATCAAAGAAAAAAGCGAGTGTTATTATCATCGGTCGAGGCTGAGTATAGATCAATGAGAATGATCACAGCAGAGTGGCGTGGTTAACAAGACTGCTGAATGAATTGGTATCATAGACATTGAGCCAACCCCACTCAGATGTGATAACAAGTCAAATGTTTACATCGTGAAGAACTTCGTTCACCATCAAAGGACAAAGCACATAGAAATAGATGTGCACTACGTCAGACATAAAATTTCAGAAGGATTGATTCATGTACAACACATCCCAAATCGCTGTCAGATAGCTGACTTCATGACAAAAAACACTCCACGGCAAGAACTACAAGATATTCTACAATAAATACGGCTGTATTTACTACAAAACCCAAATAGTATTCTATGTTTTAAGGATAGTGATATGTTGCATCTCTGTTATACGGTGTCGTATTGTATGTTGAGCAATGTAATATAGGTCTCTGTTAAATATATACAGATACTGTTACAGTATAAGTATCTTATTTCTATTTTCTGTTTTCCTCTTTCTGTTTTCCAAATAAGTCAGCTACTTTCTAGTTCTATTATGCGTTTTTATTTTCTTCTTGTCATCAGAGTATATATATACTCTCTGTTATCTTCTCCTGCTCACTATCTTTGAGCTATCTCATAAATCTGATCTATTCATCGTTTCCTTCTCTCTTCCGCTTACCAGTTGAACTTTTCTTCATAGCACAGTTTAACATGGTATCAGAGCAGCATCGACAAAGGTTGATTGTTCTCTTCATTCCACATAGTTGTCCTTCCTCTATCATTCTACAGCTTCTTCCGCCATGACGAAACGGAAACAACCTCTGCAAGTAGTTTCGAAAAGTTCATCGAAACTCTTAATAACGTTCGCACCAGTTCCGATTCTTCGGATCCGCTTTACATCCACAATGCGGAGCATCCAGGGATGATAATCGCGCCTAAATTCAATGGCCCACCGGTTTCAAACCTGGAAACGCACAGTTTATGATTTCTCTTGTTTCGAAGAACAAGATCGGGATGATAGACGACAATATCGCTAGACCGACGGATGATGTCGCTAAAGGAGCAGCTTGGGACAGGTGTATGGCCTGGTGATGGCGTGGATCCTCAACGCCTTGGAGAAGGAGATCTACGAACGTTTATTTTTATTCGAACCGGCGAGAGAGATCTGGAAGGGACTCCTTGCCAGATATGATCAGGTGGATGGAACGCGCAGGTTTAACCTAAAGAAGGATCTGTATAGCCTTGAGCAAGGCGGCGATTCTGTGACTGTTTTTTCAACAGATTCAAGCGTATTTGGGATGAATTAACATCTGTCATAAACATTAACTCGTGTGATTGCTGTAAGTGTGGTCGAGTTGAGAAAATCGGTAAAATTTTGGAGGAAGATAAGTTTCTTCTTGACTTTCTAATGGACTAGGGAGTCAATTTCTGAATATTAGGGGCAATATTCTTATGACGAGCCCTTGCCTGGTTTAGAGACTGTTTTACTCCTTGTTCTAGCAGAAGAACGGCAGAGAAGACAGGGAAAGGAAGAAAAACTGATGCTAGTTCTGATGGTTTTGCTAGTTTAGTAGACAAGGGCTATAGACCACACAAGCTATTAAATGGCAAAACAATGATAAAAGGGGAAGAGAGTTTGTAGTTAATGTGGAAAAACTGGTCACATAGAAGAAAATTGCTTTCAAAGCATGGATTTCCAGGAGATACTGTGTTAGCACTGGAAAAAACCTGGTCATTCTGAGGAGAATTGTTATGCCAAAATGGTTATCCAGCAGGATGAAAGTTTGGCAGAATAAAACAAGTTGTTTGCTAACTTGGTTACGATGATTCTGGTAGTTCTACTGACAGAACAGATGGTGAACAAACTGGAAAAGGGATAAGTCAAGAGCAGATAGGTCTTCTCATCAGCTGTCTGCAGAACATGTCCTCTGCCAACAGATCTGTTAGTTGCCACTTTGCAGGTATGAAACCTATTCATTGTCTTAGTGCTAATATCACAGGGATAATGATATAGAAAATATCAGTAGTAAGTGGATTATAGACACGGTGCTACTGATCATTTAAGTGGCAATCGAAATTGTTTTACTGATATCAGTAGTAACTCGTGTGGGCAACAGTCTGTATGCCAGATGGAAGAATACAGCAGATTGAGATTTCTGGCACAGTTCATTTAGGAGATGACTTTTATCTGCCAATGTTCTTCTGGTGCCAAGCTTTAAGTACAACTTATTGTCAGTTAATGAGTTTGCCAAACAAAGTGACTGCCAAATCTGTTTTGATGATAAGGTTTTTGTGATACAGGACCATATCCAAAGCTAAAGGTGTTATAGGCAGAGAACAGAAGGGCTTATATTGGCTTGACATTCACGCTCTTTGCCAGTTTCTTTAACAGCAGACAACAACACAGAATTTGATTTGTAGTTCCCTGACGGAGAATAAGCTTTGTATTGGCACAAGAGGCTGGGCCACACTCCTTACAGAATTTAGTTTCTCTAGGTCTTATCACCAATAAAGATGTTCCCCGTGAGTTTATTTGTGAAGATTGTAACAGAGTAAAGGGCATAGATTACCTTTTTCTCATTCAGATTCTGTCAGTAAAGATTTCTTTGATGTTGTGCATGTAGATGTATGAGGGCCATTGTCCACTCCCACCTATGATGGTTTTTACTACTACTTGCTTAGTATCATTGATGATAAATTAGATGTTTGTGGACCAGATTGCTCAGAAACAAGTCTGATTCTTTGATTGTATTAAAGACTTCATTGCTCTTGTTGAGAGAAAGTTTTCGAAAAGGGTTAAAGTTCTTAGGTCGGATAATGCCTATGAGCTAGGTGCTTCTAAGGAGGGAACTCGTTTTTTTGCAAAAGGAAGGAATTGTTCATCAACGATCGTGTCCCTATACTCCTCACCAAAATAGTAGGGTGGAAAGGAACACACCGCCATATCTTGGATACTGCCAGGCTTTATTCTTTCATAGTGGCATACCAATGAAGTATTGGGGAGATGCTATTCAGTTTGCCACTTTTGTTATCAACAGAATTCCAACGGCTGTTCTTTCTAATCAGTCTCCCTATGAGGTTTTATATGGTAAGAAACCAGAATTTAGTTCTTTGCACACTTTTGGCTGTATGGCTTATGCAGCAGTTGTTACACCACATAACACACAATTCATGAAAAGAGCCACCAATGTGTTTACTTGGGACCCAGTCTGATAAGCAAAGCCATAATTGTTAGAACTATCAGATAGGCTATAATTCATAGCCGGGATGTGAAGTTTCATGAAGCTTTCTTCCCTTTCAAAGAAAATCTCAGCTCTGATGAAGATTTTTGTTTTGTTTCCTCCTCCGACACCACAAGACATGTTGCCTCTTATTGATGATGAAGTCTGTCCTATCATTTCTTCTCAGAACAACTCGAATGTCTTGTTGGATTCAACAACAACACCAGGGAGTATCTTTGGATTCTGATCAGATTCCCTTCGAGTTATCAGATAATGATATACACATAGAAGAGATTGCTGAATCAGAAAATGTTTACCACTGAAGAGAATATTTGTGAACCTACTGAGCTACCTGTCACACGTAGATCATCCAGGACACAATCCACCTTCTCACCTTCGTGATTATTTTGTTGGGCAATCCATATCTTTACCACCGGAAGAAACTTTTACAGACTTGTTGGCTGCGAGATTACATTTTGCTGATACATCTATACCCAACACTCTTGCTCTTTGTTCCCTAACTGATGTCATGTTGCTAATATCTTATTGTCATCTTATCGACTTTTGGTTTTTACCCATATCAATCTTCCCGCAGCCCGCATTTTATCTGAGCCTTCTTCTTTTCAAGAAGCTAATCGATTTCCAGAATGGAGAAATGCTATGAAACTAGAACTTGAAGCCTTGTACAAAATCATACCTGGGACATTGTTTCTCTACCCAAAGAGCAAAGCCTATCAGTTGTAAATGGGTCTACAAGGTCAAATTAAAGGCTGACGGGACATTAGAGCGCTATAAAGCTCGATTAGTGGTTCGTGGTTTTACTCAGAAGTATGGGGTGGACTACTCGGAGACGTTTTCTCCAGTAGTGAAGATGACGACAATTCGAACCCTAATTGCTGTAGCTTAAGAAAGGTTGGCGGTTACATCAGTTGGACGTTAATAACGCCTTCCTACATGGCGATTTACATGAGACTTTCTATATGAAGTTACCAGAAGGATATCAGTTGAGCATGGGAACAAGGTCTGTCATCTTAAACGTTCTCTGTATGGCCTGAAGCAAGCTTCCAGGCAATGGTACGCCAAACTTGCCAGTTTTCTCTGCGATCAAATGGTTTTGTGAGTTCTTATAATGACTATTCTTTGTTTAGCAAACGTGATTCTGGTTTTGTTATTCATGTTGGTGTATATGTTGATGATCTGGTATCTGTGGGAATGATGAGGTTGGTATTCAAGCCCTGAAAACCAGTCTCCATACAGAATTTCAGAGTAAGGATCTTGTGGGTTATGCTATTTCCTGGGGATGGAGTTCATCAGTACTCCCACTGGTATAGTTGTCACGCAGAGGAATATAGCAAGCAACATCTTGACAAGTTTCATCTTTCTGATAGTCCGGCTGTTGCAAGCCCTCTGGAGTTAGGATTGAAACTCCTTCCAGGCGACAGTGCCCCCTTTCCTGATGTCGAAAAATACAGACGGATTGTTGGGAAACTAACTATCTCACCCACACCAGACCGGACTTGTGTTTCAGTGTACAGCTTCTCAGTCAATTCCTCAACAAGCCTTGCATCAGTCATTATACTGCTGCTTTACATGTCTTGCGTTTTATCAAAGGACAATCGAAACAGGTATTTTGCTCAACAATTCACCATCTCAACAGCTCATTGCTTACTGCGATTCAGATTGGGCTTCTTGCCCAATCTCCCGTCGATCAGTGAGTGGATTTTACATTCAGCTTGGTGGTTCTCCTATCTCCTGGAAATCGAAGAAACAGCCATGTGTTTCTCTGTCTTCAGCAGAGGCTGAATACCGATCCCTGCGCAAAGTCACTGCAGAATTAGCCTGGATGAGCAGGTTACTCCAAGAACTTGGTGTTACTGATAATGTTCCCATTCCTGTCAAGTGTGACAACAAAACTGCAGTCTTCATTGCTCAGAACCCCGTCCTCCACGAGCGTACTAACATATTGAAGTTGATTGCCACTATGTTCGAGATCAACTGCAACAGGGTCTGATTACTCTCTCTCACATTCCAAGCTCCTTTTAGATGGCTGATATGCTGACTAAAACTCTCTCTGGCAAGCAGTATCGTGCACATACAAGTCTATGGGTATCACACGACCATGATCTGTTTTAGCAAGTCAAGAATGGATTATCACCATTCTTGTCTTGTGGGGGGGTGTTACAGTATAAGTATCTTATTTTTATTTCTGTTTTCCTTTTCTTTCTGTTTTCCAAATAAATCCGCTACTTTCTAGTTCTATTATGCGCTGTTATTTTCTTTCTTGTCATCAGAGTATATATATAATCTCTGTTGTCTTCTCCTGCTCACTATTTTGAGCTATCTCAATAAATCTGATATATTCATCGTTTCTCTTCTCTCTTCCGCTTACCAGTTAAACTTTTCTTCATAGCACAGTTTTAACAGATACACAGACTAATGTATGTACGCAGTACACATATATTTTACATACTAATGAATAAACACATATCTTGGTTCCTTACACTCTCACATCTACTCCCTAAAGTAATCTATAGACAACAAATGCTTTCGACTCGGAGTTCTTTGCCCTATTTGTGAAATACTAGTACATTACCAAACGAAGTGTTATATGTCGGCACCAAAATTATTAATACAGTGAAGGTTAGGTCATGAAACTCGTTCGTCAATAAGCTAACAATTAAGGCCAACAAGCGAACGCCAGCAAGTATCATCATCGACCGAAGCCTGGCCCTGGGGACAGCTAGCGGCAGACGTATCCATTGTAGTTATCAATCCACACCTTCCATCTTGTCTGCCTCATCTCTAGTTCCCACTTGTGTGGAATGGGCATGGTGGTGGGCTAGCCCCCTTGCAGCAAGTTCAAGTGGAGAATGACGATGATCATGCACTGCCACCAATTATTACACTTCCGTTTTTCAACAGTAGTAAATGAGAAACTAATTTGGTTTTAAAATCATAACGATCAATAGATATGTTCTTATCAACATGTTGTAATAGTGTGTGCACGATGTCGGTCTTCTTATCTACGGAATAATGCAAGAGGTAGGGCCAGTAGTATAAGGATATTGATCAATAATTCCCTTTTAATTAATTGGACTTTAATCCACACACCATTGTGGAATTCGTTACCTTTCTCCCTGAGTTTTGAGTTGCTCTATTGACTTTAGAGGTCATAAATAACACGTGACAACTCGGCTAAAAAATTATACGGGATAAATTTGTAGTGATTTTAGGTAACACTACAACATATAAGTGCAGTTGGGGCAATTTTTATTGCCCTAACAGATCAAATTTTACATCAATAAGACATTCGGTGCAATTTTAATGTTGCTCCAAGGTTGCACCCATAGTTGCGCACCACAAGAAATTGGGCAATTTTTTAAAGTGCACCATTTGAAAATGCTATGGGTGCAAAGATTAATTGCACCAATTGATAAATTCCAAACATTGCACTTAAATATTGCACTAATTGATGCTAGTCTATTAGTGCATATTCGCTGGGTCGCACCGTTTGATCAATAGCAAAGAGTGCAAATTATTTGGTTGCACCGTTTGGACAATATCAAATAGTGCAACTTATTTGTTGCCCTGTTTGATCTCCTTCACTACACCACCTACTAGTTAACTATTGGTGCAAATCTATTTCTGGCACCATTTGATAATTACCTATTGGGGCAAAATTTATTTCTTTTTGTAACACCCCCAACTCAATCCAAATGTGGTCTCGCAACTTAACAGCTTATACATATACATGTCACAGCGGAATTCTTTACACTCCAGGACCTTGCCACGGTCTGACTACAGAATATACCGACATTAGTACAACAACCTTAACCAATTACATTTCCTTCTTACAATCCCCTCATATCCTATACATCTTACTAACTCAATTGCCATACGAGTGTACATGCACAACTCGTAGGCCACACTTAACCCTTCACACTTGTACCCCCTTCTTACTCTTGCGACGGTCGCCTCCTGATGTTCACCTGTGTAGTAAAACAAGCCCCCCAAGGGGGTCAGCACGAATGCTGGTATGATCCTCTCATGGCCCCCAAGCTAACGTGGCTACGACGACTAATTGTCGATAGCATGGAGGTTGATTAGATGCACAACATAATAGAAAGTGCAGTAAACAATAACTCGATATGAACAATCAAAGTTCACACACAATGAACGACTTAAATGTTTCCCTTAATTAGAGAGTTAATTATCTAACTCTCCTTAAGTTATATTTCCTCTTAATCTTAGTCCATCCTTATCTCACCTCAATCTTAGTCTTGTCTTAATCTTAGAACAACCCATCCTTTAATAAGGAGTGGATGTAGCTTATCTTAGTCTTAATAATACAAACCATCCTTTAAAGAGGAATGGTTGCAACTTATCTTAACCTTACCTTAATCTTAACCTTAACTTATTCTCAGTATACAAACCGTTCCTGGAGGGGAATGGTTGTAGCTTAATTTCAAACCTGGGATTTAGGTGATCCCACCGCACCATCTTAATGCCACCTACCCTGGACGGAGTCCAGCGCGTCCAGGGTAGCTGAGCCGGCACCGCCCTAGGCTACAAGTCCGAAGACAAGTCCTTAAGCGGAGGGCGGATCTGATTCAGATACCGTCCCCCTTTTTCCTTAGCATGCATGACCGGAGATCGGTCCCGGGGTTTCCTCACTCAAGTTCCAGTTAGTAGTAGTCTCAAGACCATGTTCGTTGGTTAACCTCTTTCGGTTTATATCAACCCATATTAGGGAGCATTCCTTAGTCTCACTCATTTCCTTACTAAACGTTAGTTAGTAAGTTCTCACGGTATGTTGTGTTAGTTTTCAAACAAACACACCACAATACAATAAACATAATATTCCGGTTGCATGCTTTATCTTGTTTAGTGAGCACACAAAACAAATAGCACACAACAGCGAGGGACACCTCGTTAGCAAGCAGGTCACAAGAAGAGAACTGTACCGTTCACCGTTGGTCGTTCGTTGCTTAATCTCTTCCGGAGTCCAATTTCCAAGTCCTAAAACATTCATTCAGTTTTAGGTTGTTAATCACTTAACTTAATTCAACTTACTTAACTTACTTAACTTGCTTAACTTACTTAACTTACTTAACCCTTAATGATCCCCACCTAACACCTCTTAAGTCTTACAACTTAATCTTACAAACTTAACCTTAAACTTTTAAGTTTATTCTTAGCTTAATCCCTTAGGTCTTTATACCTCTAGTAATCTTTGCCCCCTCAATGGGGTACCCTTAATACCACTAAACTCTCTTAGGATTTTTTTTTAAGTCTTAAGGGTCATCCGACCCACTGTCCGACCCACCGACTGGGTCGGACCATTCCAAAGACTCTCCCGTCTTTTAAAACCCCCTCCGTCCGACCCACCAACTGGGTCGGACCATTACAGAAACTCTTATGGCGGCTTAACAGAGGTCCGTCCGACCCAAACTTGGGTCGGACCCCACCAGAACATGTCCAAAAATTTGTTAAACTTCACCAAACTTCTCCTTAAGCCTTCTAATGTGTTCTAACATCATTTAGACCCTTAAACCCACCTTTAATCATCCTCCAAACTCATGAAAATCACCTCCAAAGATCATTCCAACCTTTAGCTCAATTCTTGTAAGAATTCCTAACACTTGTCAATTAATTCCTTATATTTCTAACATGTACATTTTGTCTAAAACTTCAACTAACCAAAGTGTTTCTTTTCTACCCATATAACTCCTCCTTAACATCATTGCACTCCATCTTTGCTTGTTAAACCTTCCAAGGTTATCTTGCATGTCATGCACAATTTCTCTTCTTTTCACTTGTTACTCATCACTCTTAAACTCTTAAGCTTGCTTATACATTTCTTTCCATTACCTTAATACCTTGACATTGTTCTTCATTTACCTTAACCATGCAAAGCCCTCCTTAGACATTTCCACTTCTTTTATGCAACTTACTCACCATTCTCATGATCATAACCTCTTATACGTTTCTAGTCATTTCCTTGACGACTTACAACATTCTCCTACCATTTTCACTTCCATCACCCAAGTCCGCACATTACCATTCAACCAAACCTTACTAGTCCCCACTAACATCACCACCTCTTACACAAACTTCCTGAACTCTCATTGTTCTTCTCTTAGTTCATACCTAATCATCTCAAACAACATTATACATCATTTCCTCCAGATTTCACAAGTCTTACCATTCCTCATACCATGACTTTGGTGTGTTCAATGCACCCATCTAAACTCTAATTTCCTCATAGACCATTCTAGGTCATTCTAAACCTCAAGACTCCTTAGTTAACTCATTTCCACTCAAATTCCTTTTTATGACTCCTAGTAAATCCTAGGTCATATTAGTTCACCACCATCACCTAAACACTTATTTTCTACTCAAATTTCGCCATAGCTTCTCTAGTATCTTATCATGCCCACACACATTGTTTTCCTCATTCAACCATCTCACACACATCAAGTTCTTTCTCATCACATCTCATCACCAAACCAACTCATTCACAACAACTCATTATATTGCAATAATCTTAAATTGCATAACACCAAGGCTCTTAAATGACATGGCTCTTAGGCCCTTAAATGACTTAAACTTAAACACTGAATTTCCCACATATAAAAGCTTTCAACCTGCAAATACACCCATCAATCTCATAGTAGTTATAATGTTCTTAAAACTCATCTCAAACTTATATTACTAACTTATTCCTTTGGCTCCTTAGTCCAAGTTCTAAGCTTATTTAAGTTCTTTTTCTTAGGTTACATAACCCATTACCTAATGTAAGCCCTAGGCTACATTGGTACCCATCTAAAACTTATTCCTTAAACCTTAAACCACCATTAGGTAAGTAATTTACCTTGTTTTCTCAAGCTTATCTTATCTTCCTCCTTAGACCTTCTTCTTGAATGAATATCGGCCACCACTTAAACTTCCTTTGCCAATGTTCTAACCAATATTCAATGACTCACATGAGTACTAAACAATACACTAACCTCAAGGAATGAAAACCTAAGTTAGAAATGTGTTCTAAGGCATAAAAGTGGATGATTACCTTTGAAGTCTCAAAGTAGACTTGGCATTGAATGAAATAGGACCTCCACTAGTCCTTGGTGAATAAATCAAGCTAGAACAAGGCATAAAAACAAGGCCCCATGAGTAGTAATTTTCGGCCATGTGGAAGGAAGGATGGAACATGGTTTTTCTTACATTTTCTTTACCTTAAGAGAATGGAGAAGCTAATGAGCTCTTCAAACTTGATTTTCCTCCATCAATGGAGTTTTCTCATGGCACCAAACTTGAGCTTTGAAAGATTTGAAAAGATAGAAAGATAGGTCTTGGCCTAACTAAGAGAATCTATACTTAGTTTTTGATTTTGGAGCAAAGATGAACACTTGGTGAGCATTGAAGGTGGAGCCCCATGGATGGAGCTCTCTCTCGGTTTTGGAGCAAAGAAGGGAAGAAGAAACCGTGGAAGAAGAGGAATGAAGAGAGAGAAGAAGAAAGGTGGCTTATTAGAGATATTTGCTTTTTAAAGCAAATAGTAACTTACTTACTTCCTTCCCTCTCTTTTCTTTAATTGAATGACTCATGTGGTGACTCACCACTCTCAAATCGTCCCCCTTGTTAAATAAGGGCATGTTGGCCTTTATTGACCAATAACTAACTAAGTTGATTAAAGATTAAACTAGTCACTATTTGGCACTATTCACAAATCAGTGCACATATTTCTGAAATTTTTGATTTCCCATTGATTTAGGTTTCCTAATGTGATACTAATTAGTACACATGTGATTAAAGAGTAATGATGGGCATTTAGCCACTCAAAACTCAATTCTAAAACAATTTCTCAAATGTGCTTTAAGACTTCTTAAAGCACATTTTGTGTTTTAACTTGTTTTCAAGCTTGGTTTTCTTTGGTAATTGGTTTTAAAATGACCATTAGAATATTACTAAGGTCTTATCATGATATTTGGGTACTCACCCAAGTCTCTCCAAGCTTAGAGCACATTTTTGCCCTAATTGCCCTTAAGGCATTTTCTTGCGTTTTCCTTGGTTTAAATTGTCTACCAATCTTTCTAAGGCATATTTTAGCCTTACTACTTACATCATGATTTGATGTTTACTTAGCATACTTAGGTTTGGGGTATTTCAATCTACCCCCCTTAAAAGACTTTGTCCCCAAAGTTCCCATGCATCTTATCTTATTAAAATACATGTCTTACCTCATTCCATAGATCATACAGATCATACTTACGTATACTCAAACTCATTGAATCCTTATGTCCACCATATGCTTATTCTTAAATTCACACAACACGCTTACGCATGTATAGCACTCAAAATTCCCTTTATTCCTTTTGATGATCAAAAACATTCACATAATTTCCAACGTATTCTCCCATGTCACCGTCCGTAGACAATGGCTCATTCGTCCTCGTCACCATGGGCCAGAATACAAAACACTCTGCTCTCCCCATGTCACCGGTCCGAAGACAGGCTCATGCGTCCTCGACTTCATGGGCGAGACTCAGTAAAAAGGTAATCCTTTTTACGAGGTCATGTGAGGAATAATTCCTCTAATTAAAAATACAATCAACTCCAATTTCATTTTTATCCTAAGGCCTCTATCCATAGTGTGATTTAATTGTGACCACTGGTAGGGAGTTTCAGGAATCATCCACCTGATGTGATCAGCATCAGTGTCGAACTATCCTTCCACTCCAATTTGTGTGTTTCGGTTTCCTTGATCCTAAAATCAAGTTCCACCTCCCTCATCATTTTCAAACATCCACATAATTCACTCATGTCCAATTTTGTATCTTTTTAGTTCTTCTAATCATAATCAATACATCTCCAAAGTGTGGACTCAGTCCATCAAACATTCCCGATTCATCTCTTAGTAATTACCTCAAGACTTAAATTCCTACTAAGTTCTATAACTGTCCCATACCAATTCTCACCATCTTATATCTCATAGCATTACAATTTCCTTCCTCATACTCATATCAAATTGTATCTCATAATGTTATCTTATTCTTATCGCACACATAGTCTCATATCGACTCATACCTCATATATTCCTTATTTCTTAAGTCTCCTTAATCATCTTCCTTAATTCTCTTAACTTGTACTCACACACCGAGTTAACAAGATAGGTACTTAATATGTATGGTATTCACATCTTCTGTGTGCAATAACCATGATTTATCTCAAAATGTTTATGTAAAACATATTCTCAAATTATTTTGTGCTATGCACACCGTAGTTTATGTACTCAGTACACAAACATACGCTAAGCGTTTTCGCTCTACCCCCCTTAAAATGGATTACGCCCACGTAATCAGCATTATATCATCCTTCAACATAAGTTCAAGATGTCTAATTCTCACCAAGCATTCTAGCTTCCACGTCATCTATCTTACTTATAATCGATCAGAAATGACTTAGTCTCTGTATCGAGGATTCTTAACGGTACTTATACCGTTTCCTTAACTTAGTTTGGTCTAATCTCAAAGGTAGTGATCTGCTAGCTTCCGCTGCACGACTCTGATAGTTTTAGGTTTATTTGCCTCTCTTATCCTTTTTACAGTATCGGATATCTTTCTCTTGCGTGCTTATGGTTTAGCACTAGAGGTCCCTCAATGGTCACGTGTTATCTTTATATATACACGGCCTTGATGAGTTGTAGCTCGTCTATCCAGTCTCCCTGGAGATCTAATGTTCATACTCTTAGTGTTTTCTCGAATGTCTAAATCGTTCTCTCCAACTGACCTTTGGTCTGAGGATGATTCCTAATCTGAAACTACTGTTTAGTGCTTATTGCACTTTACAGTTTAATCTTATTCATCTTAAGACATGTCATATGTCTATACTTAATAAAAATCCGTGCTTCTCGCACTTCATAGTCCTTAATTATTTGTTCTCTTGATTTTGTCCTTTTCCTTGCTTTGCTGTTCAACTGAATTCTTTCTGAATTCTTCTCTTCGACTGTTTTATGGTAATGGCTGCTCTTTCTGATCTTATTTCGTTGTCCGTGGTAGGAGTCGACTACCTCCCGTGTTCCTTACACCATTCGTCCACATGCATGGGTACCTTACTGGTACATTACTACTTACCCACTAACTCATAAATGAGCGCGTCGGGCCTGCAAGCCCCTGTGGTTGCAGTCGTCCACATCTCGTTTATAAACTCATAGTGTCCGTCACACGTTAGCTATTGCTAATTATGAAGTATTCTGTTGTCGATCTCCTCTTTCATCGTTCCATAATAACATTTATTGTTCTTCTTGAAGTTAATCAAGGGAAGTCCATTTATTGTGTTCTTGGGTGGTATGGTATGCTCCAGCTCCTTTCTGTATTCCGTATTGATTCTATTTCTTAGTACTTAGGTCTCTTTCCATAGAGCCTCTTATCTTCTTTCTCATATTCATTCTATTAGGAATGCACTTCCAGTTCCTTAGGAATGGGTAGTGTGCTTCCTGTGAAATCTTACCTAACCAGGTCCAGACTACTGGCACCAATGCACAGTCGTCTACCATCTTATTTCCTTACTTATGCTGGTCTAAACTCATAAATCTAATTGCCTCAGTGTCAATATTTGACGGCTCATACATAATGGTCGCCTTACCGCGCACCATGACTTAATCCACTTATCCAACTATTGTACTCACGACCACTACTACCGTGGTAGTTGGCCCTTACCATGTTGCCCATTAATGGTGCAACCTCTTATTCACTTATTCTCATGTCTTACCTTATACTCAATCCCTTCTTGGTGTAAACACACTGGGAGTCCTCTCATTCCGGTGTATAGCGGTTGTGTTACCGCGCTGTAAAATAGTTGACTCTTAATACGAGGTGTTCTGCTCCAATCTCAGATTCGTAAGTAGGCTGATTTCCCTGCCCTCCCTCGATTATTTCACCCTTATGACGTATCTACCATGTAATTCTACCGGTTACTGAAGAAGTCATCCACTGATCACAAGCTCTTCGAGCATTGGTCATTGACGTGCCGTAAGGTGCACTCACAATGTTTATCTCTGACGAATACTGATTCTTAAATCCCGGGTGTTGGATATGAGGTCTGTTTTCTGCAGCCTTCCTTATTACTCAAGTGTATCTGATATGTTCAAGGTAATCCCAAGTTTACAGTTTCCATTCTCTAACAAAATCGTATTGCATCTCTAATAAGCGAAAGCCCTTTTGAGGGGTTTATTCCCACTCTTGGCCTCACAACAAGGAGAGGTATCCCACCCTAAAGGCATGGTTCGTTCTCCGCCCCTGTCCTTAGCATTATCTCAATATTCTCATTGGTACCTTTTCTTGGTAATATTTTCCCCAATCTAAGTTATAGGTTTGTAACCGTTCACATCTACACATTGTAGTCCCTTCATGGCTTGAATCAGCTCTTTTACAACTTACCGCGCCTCGAGTTCTGATGTGGTTAACATCCTTGGCTCGTAGGCTTTTAGTGCTTAGTGCTTCAGTTCATTACTTGTACTCCTCACTCACCTGTTGGTCATTCTTAAAGGTTTTGGTCCTTTGAACACTATCCACCGTTAGGTTACATACTAAATGTAGTATTGGGTTTCATGGCAAGTTGCAGTGTCCTGCTTCCCGCTATGGAAGTTTATCCAGGCGTTCTGAGGTTACTTAGTGTCCTTGACGATACTGCCTTTCCACTGGACTTATGTCTTTTAGCAAATAAGGCTAAGTTCGTATTAGGCGTTTGCCTCACGGTGTTCAAGTCGGATATCATCCTGTCATCTTATACTTCGTTTCAACGCTTCGTTCAACTTCCGTTGACTACGCCACCCGTTGATGATCGTTCACACTTGGGTGTTAATGAGTTAGACAAACAGTATTAACTGTCATTCATCAGTTTGCTCGGCTCGACTATGCCCGCTCTGTGGGGGTAGTCCTCCGGGCTTTCCTTTTCCAGGGTGGTACATCTTTAGTCCTTAGTAGGTTATAGCTTATGTTCATTCTTTACCCTTATTTTCTGGGTTTTCCTAACATCTTCATTGTAGAATGTTTGTTATTGGAATTCTTAATGGTCACTTTGGGAGTCTTATCCCGTTTTCGTTGGAAGTCGTTGCGTCAACCGTCTCAATCGTATCTTATAATATATCCCTTGTATATTATTGCTTATATAGTGTTTTTGCTCGGATTGTTGAGCGATCTCTCAGGTTCCTCTCCCTGAGGTTCGGGATTGATGTCCTTACCGTACTGTGGTTGTTGTTGTAGTAGGTTATACCGTTGCTAATATTTATATGGTTTAATATTTTGTCCAAGTTCCGCTCCCGGCTGACTGGTGTGTCACCTCATCTCATCATGGTCAGGCCGTCGGGCCTTTCCAAGGTCTTATTTTTCTGTTCTTATGGATTTACAATCCGGTACTAATATGTGTTACAACTGTAGCGTTCTCCTATCTTGCCATGATGGCTTTCCGTGTAGCTTAACCGTGGTAGCACTTGCTATGGCAAGTGCGCCATGCAGGATGGGCTATTGGTACAGGTACATTGGTAGTGATACTTCCTTCTAATTTCCATGTAATTGGTAGTCCTCGGGACTCCTTCGATAATCTCTTATTTTGGATAACCGACCATCCGGCAGTTTCCTTGTTGTTTGACAGTACCGTCTTTTATCAGGGCGTTCCTCTTCCAGAGGGAACCCCTTAATATTTCCTTACGCCTTAATCCTCCATCCCGTGTTCCACATATTTCGCCGTGGTTACTAAGTAATGATTCTCCTTTAGGCACTACATCGTAGTCCTATTCCGGTATACAATTATATGTGTTTCCACCACCGTCGTCTGCGTATGTTGGCTAGGTTTTGTAACCTTCCTCATTGTATGGGGTTTGGAGTTCCCGTTTCTAACTGGACTTTCCAGTAGTCTCAATCCTCATGCTTTGTATTATCCTACTGTTATGCTCCTTCGGACCACTGTCTGGTACTCATGTCACTTCCCCTTCTTTCCTTTATATTGCACCCGTAGTGCTTTCCTTATCATTGGTATGGCGGGTTATTTCGACTGCGTAGCATGTCGACCCATGTTGCCGGTAATTACCGTTCCCTTATTGATAGAATTCCATAGGTAGCGCCTGTTTCTCTGTTGCGCTCCATTATAAACCTCCAAGTTCTCCGTAACTGTTGTGCAACAAGACGTTTCTCGTATTGCTTACTGTTAGCTAACTGCCAGATCGGGTTTCCCCGAGTAAGAGAAGGCTTTCTTCTCTCTGGCGTTTGTTCCACATATTCAGGGTTAGGATGTGGAGGGGGGGTCTAGGTACTATGGATATCCGGTAAACACCGGGAAGTCCCGACTAACACACCTCTCACTCTATCTCTCAACCCTTAACCCATAACTCAAACTCAACCTCAGTATTCACCTAAGTTGGGTAATTCCTTGTCTTCAGAGCGTAACTACTACTCTCTGATACCACTTTTTGTAACACCCCAACTCAATCCAAATGTGGTCTCGCAACTTAACAGCTTATACATATACATGTCACAGCGGAATTCTTTACACTCCAGGACCTTGCCACGGTCTGACTACAGAATATACCGAACCTTAGTACAACAACCTTAACCAATTACATTTCCTTCTTACAATCCCCTCATATCTTATACATCTTACTAACTCATTGCCATACGAGTGTACATGCACACTCGTAGGCCACACTTAACCTTCACACTTGTACCCTTCTTCTTACTCTCGCGACGGTCGCCTCCTGATGTTCACCTGTGTAGTAAAAACAGCCCCCAAAGGGGGTCAGCACGAATGCTGGTACGATCCTCTCATGGCCCCCAAGCTAACGTGGCTACGACGACTAATTGTCGATAGCATGGAGGTTGATTAGATGCACAACATAATAGAAAGTGCAGTAAACAACAACTCAGATATGAACAATCAAAGTTCACACACAATGAACGACTTAAATGTGTTCCCTTAATTAGAGAGTTAATTATCTAACTCCTTAAGTTATATTCCTCTTAATCTTAGTCCATCCTTATCTCACCTCAATCTTAGTCTTGTCTTAATCTTAGAAACAACCATCCTTTAATAAGGAGTGGATGTAGCTTATCTTAGTCTTAATAATACAAACCATCCTTTAAAGAGGAATGGTTGCAACTTATCTTAACCTTACCTTAATCTTAACCTTAACTTATTCTCAGTATACAAACCGTTCCTGGAGGGGAATGGTTGTAGCTTAATTTCAAACCTGGGATTTAGGTGATCCCACCGCACCATCTTAATGCCACCTACCTGGACGGGAGTCCAGCGTAGATGAGCCGGCAACCGGCCCTAGGCTACAAGTCCGAAGACAAGTCCTTAAGCGGAGGGCGGATCTGATTCAGATACCGTCCCCCTTTTTCCTTAGCATGCATGACCGGAGATCGGTCCCGGGTTTCCTCACTCAAGTTCCAGTTAGTAGTAGTCTCAAGACCATGTTCGTTGGTTAACCTCTTTCGGTTTATATCACCCATATTAGGGAGCGTTCCTTAGTCTCACTCAATTCCTTACTAAACGTTAGTTAGTAAGTTCTCACGGTATGTTGTGTTAGTTTTCAAACATCACACAACAATACAATAAAATATAATTCCGGTTGCATGCTTTATCTTGTTTAGTGAGCACACAAAAACAATAGCACACAAGCCGAGGGACACCTCGTTAGCAAGCAGGTCACAAGAAGAACTGTACCGTTCACCGTTGGTCGTTCGGTTGCTTAATCTCTTCCGGAGTCCAATTTCCAAGTCCTAAAACATTCATTCAGTTTTAGGTTGTTAATCACTTAACTTAATTCAACTTACTTAACTTACTTAACTTGCTTAACTTACTTAACTTACTTAACCCTTAATGATCCCCACCTAACACCTCTTAAGTCTTACAACTTAATCTTACAAACTTAACCTTAAACTTTTAAGTTTATTCTTAGCTTAATCTTAGGTCTTATACCTCTAGTAATCTTTGCCCCCTCAATGGGGTACCCTTAATACCACACTAAACTCTCTTAGGATTTTTTTTTTTTAGTCTTAAGGGTCATCCGACCCACTGTCCGACCCACCGACTGGGTCGGACCATTCCAGAGACTCTCCCGTCTTTTAAAACCTCTCCGTCCGACCCACCAACTGGTCGGACCATTACAGAAACTCTTATGACGGCTTAACAGAGGTCCGTCCGACCGAAACTTGGGTCGGACCCCTGGGTCGGACGCCACCAGAACATGTCCAAAAATTGTTAAATCTTCACCAACCTTCTCCTTAAGCCTTCTAATGTGTTCTAACATCATTTAGACCCTTAAACCCCCTTTAATCATCCTCCAAACTCATGAAAATCACCTCCAAAGATCATTCCAACCTTTAGCTCAATTCTTGTAAGAAATTCCTAACACTTGTCAATTAATTCCTTATTTTCTAACATGTACATTTTGTCTAAAACTTCAACTAACCAAAGTGTTTCTTTTCTACCCATATAACTCCTCCTTAACATCATTGCACTCCATCTTTGCTTGTTAACCTTCCAAGGTTATCTTGCATGTCATGCACAATTTCTCTTCTTTTCACTTGTTACTCATCACTCTTAAACTCTTAAGCTTGCTTATACATTTCTTTCCATTACCTTAATACCTTGACATTGTTCTTCATTACCTTAACCATGCAACGCCCTCCTTAGACATTTCCACTTCTTTTATGCAACTTACTCACCATTCTCATGATCATAACCTCTTATACGTTTCTAGTCATTTCCTTGACGACTTACAACATTCTCCTACCATTTTCACTTCCATCACCCAAGTCCGCACATTACCATTCAACCAAACCTTACTAGTCCACCACTAACATCACCACCTCTTACACAAACTTCCTGAACTCTCATTGTTCTTCTCTTAGTTCATACCTAAATCATCTCAAAGCATTATACATCATTTCCTCCAGATTTCACAAGTCTTACCATTCCTCATACCATGACTTTGGTGTGTTCAATGCACCCATCTAAACTCTAATTTCCTCATAGACCATTCTAGGTCATTCTAAACCTCAAGAACTCCTTAGTTAACTCATTTCCACTCAAATCCTTTTTATGACTCCTAGTAAATCCTAGGTCATATTAGTTCACCACCATCACCTAAACACTTATTTTCTACTCAAATTTCGCCATAGCTTCTCTAGCATCTTATCATGCCCCACACATTGTTTTCCTCCTCATTCACCATCTCAAACACATCAAGTTCTTTCTCATCACATCTCATCACCAAACCAACTCATTCACAACAACTCATTATATTGCAATAATCTTAAATTGCATAGCACCAAGGCTCTTAAATGACATGGCTCTTAGGCCCTTAAATGACTTAAACTTAAACACTGAATTTCCCACATATAAAAGCTTTCACAACCTGCAAATACACCCATCAATCTCATAGTAGTTATAATGTTCTTAAAACTCATCTTAAACTTATATTACTAACTCATTTCCTTGGCTCCTTAGTCACAAGTTCTCAAGCTTATTTAAGTTCTTTTTCTTAGGTTACATAACCCATTACCTAATGTAAGCCCTAGGCTACATTGGTACCCATCTAAAACTCATTCCTTAAACCTTAAACCACCATTAGGTAAGTAATTTACCTTGTTTTCTCAAGCTTATCTTATCTTCCTCTTAGACCTTCTTCTTGAATGAATATCGGCCACCACTTAAACTTCCTTTGCCAATGTTCTAACCAATATTCAATGACTCACATGAGTACTAAACAATACACTAACCTCAAGGAATGAAAACCTAGGTTAGAAATGTGTTCTAAGGCATAAAAGTGGATGATTACCTTTGAAGTCTCAAAGTAGACTTGGGCATTGAATGAAATAGGACCTCCACTAGTCCTTGGTGAGTAAATCAAGCTAGAACAAGGCATAAAACAAGGCCCCATGAGTAGTAATTTTCGGCCATGTGGAAGGAAGGATGGAAACATGGTTTTTCTTACATTTTCGTTACCTTGAGAGAATGGAGAAGCTAATGAGCTCTTCAAACTTGATTTCCTCCATCAATGGAGTTTTCTCATGGCACCAAACTTGAGCTTTGAAATATTTGAAAAGATAAAAGATAGGTCTTGGCCTAACTAAGAGAAATCTATACTTAGTTTTTGATTTGGAGCAAAGATGAACACTTGGTGAGCAATTGAAGGTGGAGCACCCATGGATGGAGCTCTCTCGGTTTTGGAGCAAGAGAAGGGAAGAAGAAACCGTGGAAGAAGAGGAATGAAGAGAGAGAAGAAGAAAGGTGGCTTATTAGAGATATTTTGCTTTTATGAAGCAAATAGTAACTTTACTTATTTCCCTCTTCTTTTCTTAATTGAATGACTCATGTGGTGACTCACCACTCTCAAAATCGGCCCCCTTGTTAAATAAGGGCATGTTTGGCCTTTATTGACCAATTACTAAACTAAGTTGATTAAAGATTAAACTAGTCACTATTTGGCACTATTCACAAATCAGTGCACATATTTCTGAAATTTTTGATTTCCCATTGATTTAGGTTTCCTAATGTGATACTAATTAGTACACATGTTGATTAAAGAGTAATGATGGGCATTTAGCCACTCAAAACTCAATTCTAAAACAATTTCTCAAAAATGTGCTTTAAGACTTCTTAAAACCATTTTGTGTTTTAACTTGTTTTCAAGCTTGGTTTTCTTTGGTAATTGGTTTAAAATGACCATTAGAATATTACTAAGGTCTTATCATGATATTTGGGTACTCACCCAGTCTCTCCAAGCTTAGAGCACATTTTGCCCTAATTGCCCTTAAGACATTTTCTTTGCGTTTTCCTTGGTTTAAATTGTCTACCAATCTTTCTAAGGCATATTTTAGCCTTACTACATCATGATTTGATGTTTACTTAGCATACTTAGGTTTGGGGTATTTCACTTGCACCGTTTGATAGTTAACTATTAGTGCAAAATCTATTTCTTGCACCATCTGATGTTTACAAATAGGGCATTGAGATTATTGCACCACTTGGTGTACTACCATGCCGACATTCTACTACATACTAAAAGGGCAAACCTTAAAAATTGCACTATTTGATATCCTTCCATTAGTGCATTTTTACTGTTATTGCTCTGTTTGATATCACATATGGTGCAAAAATGAGTTGCCCTATTTGATCTTTTAGATCTGAAAAAAAAACAAAATCATATACAGGTAATTTTCATTCCATTTGATTATTTAGTATTATTATTCTGTTTGATCTTTTATAGTATTTAACAAAACATTGAAAATTGAAAGTTAAAAATTGAAAAAATGAGTCAAAATATTATATATTATTTTCCACAAACAATATAATTTCATCTGTTTCTACACATTGGTAACTTTGTATTTTCTACACATAAGTAATTTCATGTTTCTACAGCATACAAAAACGGTTCAGAAAAAACACAACACAACTACTACTTCAACTATTCAGAAAAATAAAAATTCTAAAGATGAGTCTCGGCGTCCAGTATCCTCTTCTTCCATCAAGAGCAAAATACAACAGCAGCCGCTTCAACAAAGACCGACTTAACCATAAATATAACTTCATATAGCAATACATATTCATCAAACTGGCATCTAACCTCATACAACTCGATCTCCTCATTACTTGAATATCTTCTGGTGTACAATAATTCTTCACGAAACATCTTCCAACATATCTGCCGCAAAAAGAGAAACCTTTTATAGTATCCAGCACAAAATCTGAAAGGCAATGGGATACAATTAGTCATATATACAATCAGAAATTTTCCACAGCACTGCTAGATGAGGTTCTATGCTGATAAGCTGCTCCACCCAAGCAGCAATTGTGCAGCTTAGGCCAAAAAAAAAAACAAAGAAGACTAGAGCTTCTCATTCTGTGTCTGGTAAGTTGATGTTCCGTAACCGAACTGGAGCAGCTTTTACATTGGCGGGTGAAGAATTGCAAATATCAATGAGTGTGACTATAGTGGCTCTACATACAGATTCATTTATAGATCTATATGCTTTGATTAGAACTGGAATTCCATAAAAAGCAGCTGGTATATTACCATAATTAAACTGCTGTTTTACGAGATAAAAATAAACTAAATACCATATCACGAGGAAAAAACAAAACCTCCTCTTCGCCCCCATACTGCTCTTCTAAAGCACTCTTCATATCTTCTTTTGTCACACGTTCGTCATCAAATTTATACCTACAAGGAAGTAATTTGAGTTCAGCGTAGTAGGTGAGCAATAATTGCAAATGAATATTACCATACCAAGACTAAAAGCATAGGGGCATACCAGTGCTCTGAAAGAGTAGGCCTGATATATGCATAGTAGTGTCCACCACGCAACCCACCACTATGGACCAAAACACTGCCCAAGAAGCAATGGTAATTGTAGTAATAAAAATAATAGTGGAATCACTAACGATTAAAGCCAGGATAAGGCAATAGCACTAGCAGCTATCTGAAGCAGATACATCATAGAAGGATGAGTAAGTCTCCAGCATCAAGAAAGGCAGATATGTAACACTTAATTGTACCTGTGAAGGGTGTAAAGATTGCGGATACTCCTATCAGCCTCAGGAGATAAATATTTACCTCCTTCACGATCAAGATCAAGTTGAAGAGGGAACTCATACCGGTCACTGATCTAAATAAGAAAAGGAACAGCAGAGTCCATAATTATTAAAATGGTATGGTAAAAAACACATATTACCACAACCCTAAACACCAATTATAGAATAACAGGAGATCAAAAATTTTAACTGCATTCTCTGGTATTCTATTAAGAACATATGGATAATCCTGAACTAAGCCGAGTAACAATTACAAAAGTGCAGCCAGTTACTTTATATCAAAGACATTGGTGAATTATTAGTCGACCATCATGCAAAAACAAAGTAGTCATTGGTAACTAGTAAGAAGTTCTGGCAATTATGTTCTGTGTGCTACAAACGACAGCCCCAGAATATTTTATAAAACAGAAGATCACATAAAAATAACGAACAACTGACCTTCACCATGGTATCACGCATAAAGTCATATTCACATCTCCTAAGCTGAAGTTGAAGAACTGGAGGAAAATCAATGAATAACACACCCTTCTGTGCATCCTAAGATTGCCATATTTAATAAAATCATCACCCAACTAGCACAGAAAGGAAGGGGTAAATCTAAATAGATGTACATTGTGTAAATGGCTACATAGTTAAGAAGAGATGGAAAGGAACATACCTGTAATCCATACTGCTCCGCATGATACTTGTTATCATCCTCCATTCTTTCAACTTCAACATACTTATCAAAAGAAAGCGTAGACATCCCGACAACCAGTGGTTGCCTTAAGCGTAGACATCCCGACATGATGATCCAAATCCAAATCCACTCTCACTCAACTTGTTTGTCTCCTCGAAAGTCCCAGTGGTTGCCTTAAGCAGCTTACAAATGGAAAGAAAAAAAAACCTAAGTAATTGAGCAAATTTTCAAGAGATTGTCTAATTAAACAATGGCGACTGTGAAGAAATTGATCAACAATAAGATTGATGACCTCGGTTGTGAATTCCGCTACTTCGCTCTGTTCGATCAACTTTCTTCGACTTTTTGCTGGAGGGAGACGTACTGGACACACGAGTTTCTTCTCTACTCCTCTTTCCACTACAAATTGGATGTTGGATTCTAGTGAATTCATCAGTAGTTATCATTTCTCAACAGCAGTTTCCAATCCTTCGAGCAGACAGCCGAACTTTATTCTCTTATGATGAATCAAACTACCGCGCTTAACTAGAAAATTGGAACGATAGCAGAACAAATGAAGATTCGGCGTGTACAATGGAAGATGAAGTGATAAAGAAGGCAGGATGTCACCTCGATGAATACTGAAACAAAATGAACAATTGAATCTATGCACAATTACATAGAGTGTCGAATTACACTCAAATAATCAAAATGAAATAAAATTGATCAAATTAGAGATGGATGTAGTAGTGATAATAATGAAGTTTTAAATTAGGATGAGATGACTCTTAATTGGTAATAAAAAAGCATATTATTTTAAACTTCTTCATAATTATCAGAGAACCCATATTTTGATCCTAAGTACTCTCTTTTCTGATGTCTCTGTCTCTCCGCCACATCATTTAATTATGTCTATTTTTACCAACATCAGAAAACCAATTCATTTTGTTCTTAACACTTTCTATTTGTCACGTCATGTCATTTCATTTTTTTTTCTATTAAATTATTAAAAAAACAAATATTAATCTTTAATTATTATTATCACTATATTGTCATTAATATATAAAATAACACTACAACATATTGTCTTTTTGGGCAAGTTCCGTTTATCATTTAGTACCAAAAGTTAAAACAAACAGTGCAAGGATAAAGTGCACTACTTGACTACATCAAATCGTGCACAAAAAGAAACTTGCACTAATAGATATGACACTAGTACAAAACAGGTCTATTTCAGCGGTTGTTTTGGGCCTATTTTGGCGGTTCTGACCGCCGAAATGGAGACCGCCGAAATAGGTGTGCGATCCTAATTCGGCGGTTGAAGAACCGCCGAAATAGGCATGTTTTTTAGAAAAAAAAACACACCTATTTCGGTGGTTCCTAGCTAACAACCGCTGAAATAGGTGTTTTTTTTTAAAAAAAAAAATCCGCTCTTTGCATCGTCTTCAACCTCGCATCAAGACGCAGCAGTTCCAGTGATTCTTTGCGCACAGACGCGCAGAGCATGTTCCTTGTTCTTCACTCGCAGCGGTTCCAGTGATTTATCAATGCATAGGCGAAACACAAGAAAGAGAACGAAGAGGCAAGAGCATGTATGTTTCTTGTTCGCGCAGAGCATGTTCCTTGTTCTCCTTTGCAGCGGTTCCAGTGATTCATCACTACACAGGCGAAACACAAGAAGAGAATGAAGAGGCATGAGCATGTATGTTTCTTGTTCGCGAGAGAGAAGGAAAAATATTCGAGTATATTACTGATTCTGGAATGAACAGATTTAGCCCCATCTTCGATCTGGAGCAAGATGCAGCGCAGTTCAAGTGATTTATCACTCCACAAGCGCAGACCAAGAAGAATGAAGGCAGAGGCGCAAAGGAGAGGCGCCAGTTAGGGTTGTGAATTTGCGCTGAGTGAAGAGAATGAGGAGAGAGACGCGAACGCGAAGGGTCGGAAAAATATAAGGCGGAGGCGAATTTGTTCAAAAAATTTCGTCTAAAAACCCGAGAAAACACCTATTTCGGCGGTTCTTAGTTAGGAACCGCCGAAATAGGGCCATCAAAATTCTATGCATAATAAAAGACACCTATTTCGGCGGTTCCTAACTAAGAACTGCCGAAATAGGTGTCTTTTATTATGCATAGAATTTTCGATGACCCTATTTCGGCGATTCCTAGCTAAGAACCGCCGAAATAGGTTGTTTTTTTACACATAGAAATTTTCAGGGCCCTATTTGGCGGTTGTAAGAATAACCGCCGAAATAAGGGTGCCGAAATAGGCCTTTTTTTGTAGTGTGAACAAACAGGGTGGAGAGAAAACTTGCACTAACTTCACGTGTAATCAAACCACATAGTTGAAAAGGGTTTATGGTTGAGCTATTAGTGAAATACAAAGTTGATCTGTTTTCTTGGTACTGATGGCAAGTTTGCTTGTGCGCTTGGGTGAAGTTGTTATATTGTTTTTAGTGATCTATGGGCAAATGTTCCTTCGATCAAAAAAGGAAAATGAAACAGCAAGTGTACGGTTGATGGGATAGTGCAGCTGAGGTGTCTTGTTTAATTTTGTACTGTTGAGATTGTTTACATTCATCAGTGTACGGTTGATGAGATTTTGGGAGAAAGGGTGCAGGTGTGCCTATCTCTATATGAGGTTAAAAATAAATCAAACGGTTAGAGTTAAAATAAAAAAATATAGTTAATTGTTATGTTTACTTGTAAGGAAAAAATGAAACTTTCCCTCATTCGTCTGGGTGGTCTGACTAATTAAAACCCTCTTGAATAAAATCCTAGCTAATTAATCCCCTCAATGATCCCAGTATCTATTTGACACTGCTCCCACAGGTCTTTGATATTATTACTGCTTACGAGAGAATTCAGGGATTGTTCCAACACTAGCATCTGGTTGAAAACCAACAAATGGAAGATAGAAAAGAGCAAGAGAAGCAACATACTCCCTCCGTCCTGAATTGACCGTCTTGTTCACTATTTGGACGTGTCGTTTGACTCAATATTTAACATGTAAGAATAAAATAATATTTTAAAATTTGAGTTTACAAATGATTCCTTACATGCTAAACTATATGTTACACTGTTTCGTTTATAAATTATTTTATCTTATAGGTTTAAATATTGAAGTGGAAAAACGTGCCATAAAGCAAAGAGAACGGTCAATTCAGGACGGAGGGAGTATGAATTACCAAATTAATAATGATTATTATCTGACTTAGCTCTGTTGTGCATATGTATTTCTCACTGGTTTGAACAGAACTTTGCATCTTTGCTGCAGTAACTGAGTACAGATGTTTGGCATGATGTTCGAGAAAAGAGAGATGGAATTGCTTCTCTTTGTCAGTGACCACATTGTTGAGATGACACCTACATGGCAAACTTGAGGTATGTAATTATAGGTTAAGACGATTACTGATAGTAATATAATAGAGAGAGATCATCAGTTTACGTTGTTTAAGATTTGAAGTGAATACCTCTACTATGCACACTTAATAAGATTATACAGTAATGATGTCTACAAAAGTCCGATCATAGTAGTAGTAGTGTATCTAAAGAGGTGAATTTTGTATAATTTGCTTCATTAATGTGTTATCTTTGTAGTAGTGTATCTTCACCACCAGGCTTGCTTCTTCTCCTTCCTCCATATTCAATCTCTTTATCTGCTCTTTCACGATCAGCAGTGGTCCAAAACCATTGCCCCACCTTGTCTCTGCGCCAACTGCTCTTTACCAATCCTCCTCGTCATTGGCTGATCATCAGCAACAAAGAACACAAATCATCAAGACGAAATCTGGTTAAATTTAGTAAGATTAGAAGACATACTATAACAACAGAACAGTTCTTACAGAAAACTAAACCAGGTGAGTCCGACTTAGCAGAAATGACTATCCATTATATTGTTTATTCTTTCTTTCTATATGATATGTTTTAATTAGATTCGGTTTGTCATGTACTTATATGTCATTCGTAACCAAGTCTTAGGTAATGTTTATACTATCTCGATAATGGCTTAAAAATGACTTGTGGTACACAAGTTTGATCAGTTTTCTTACTGATTTTAGTTTGATCAGTTTTCTTCTTGGTGTGTACTGATTTTAGTATGTGAAGGAGATTGATCTTCTTGAAGAAATTAATTGACGTTTCATTTATCGCACCCTTAATCAGTCCTTATTACATGTTTATAATGTTTCTGGATCCATTTTTGCATCTGTCACTTTACATATTGTACACTTTTTTGAGCATCAGAGAGTTTTGCAGCAACAGAGATCAGTTCGATGTCAACATTAAAGCCTTTCCAAGATGGGTTTAGCATCAGAGCATGATCAAATTTGACCTTGATTGGATCATTTAGCCTGTTTAGTATCTTGTTGTCATTTTGATTAATGTCAGTGAGCAGCACTGTGTTTCTGCATCTACACTGTTTTATTTTATAAATTGTTGTGCAAATACTCATCATTATATAAACAATGAGTCTTAGCTACAACTATAGTAGCCATCTTTGGCTACATTTTTATGGTACAATTTGTATAGAGTAAATGTACATATTTATAAGTTTGTTGTACAGTTTATAAAGTTAGTTATGTACATTTAGTATAAATTCAAAAATATCACATCACTGTATACGTGTACATATACATCAGTACGGTTTTGAATGATCAAATGTACAGTTTTCAATGACTGAATGTACATGTATGTAGCTATCTATAGCTACATGTAGTTGTAGCCAAGAAATTGGGTATATAAAATAGTATTTTGTCAAGATTTCCCTTTCAACCATTTAATTATCTAAAGACGTACTTCAGATTGGCATAATAAATGAAAATCTGTATTCTTATTTGCTAATAATACGTAAATTGAAATTACCTTTTTTTTAATCTAAAAGATCAAATAGGGCAACTCAATTTTGCACCAAATGTGATATCAAACAGAGTAATATCAGCGAAATGCACTAATGGAAGGGTATCAAATAGTGCAATATATCATTTTGCTCCTGTTGTTGTATATTTATTAGTGAAACTTTTAAGGCTTGCTCTTTTTGTGTGTAGTATGAGTAGCATATTTATGTACCAAGCGGTGCAATGTCCTTATGCCCTATTTGTAAACATCAAACAGTGCAAAAAATAGATTTTGCACCATAGTTAACTATCAAATGGTGTAACAAAATATATTTTGCACCAATAGGTAACAATCATATGCTTTAGAAGACGGACATTAAACAGAGCAACAAAAACTCGCACTATTTTCTATTTCTCAAGCAGTGCAACAAAATAACTCGCACCCGTTGCTATTGATCAAACGGTGCGACCCACATAATATGCACTAATTGACTAGCATCATTTAGTACAACATTTAAGTGCACTATTAGGTTTTGATCAATTGGTGCAAGTAATCTTGCACCAATAGAACTTTTCAAATGGTGCACCCTCAAAAATTGCTCCAATAAGCTGTTGTAGCGCATCAATTGGTGCATCGTTGGAGCAACATAAAACTTGCACCGAATATCTTATTGGTGCAAAATATTGATCTGTTGGGGCAACAAAAAATTGCCCCAATGATCTTATATGTTGCAGTGTAATCTTATTTAATGTTTATTTGTGATTAAAGTTTAATATATTTTTGAAAGAGAAAAAAAAAATAAAATTTATTCATACATATTTCTAATGTAACTTTTTTTATTTGTTACTCGATTTTCTAGTTATTGTATTAATGTGAAGCAATTTATGTAATTACTTTAAAATATTATAATGAATTTTGAAATGAATACATTGGTACATATTATAAGTTTCAAGTATATTTTAGTATTACATTTTTATATCATCAAAATACAAGTAATAAGTACTTATTTACCTAATATATTTATATATATATATAAAAATATGAAAAACATAATCAATATGGATCTCATTTTTTACAGAATGATATTTTAAGCATTTTGATCTATTTAGTTTATTTATCTTTAAATTTTTAAATATTAAGACTTTAAAATATATAAAGTTTAACTATCTATATTTGGCATATTATAATTAGAAAAAAATGGTGGATCCTATTTTATGGGTTCTTAAAAGGTTCTTCTCAAAAACCCCAAAATCAAAATTCTTCTCCTTTCTCTTCCACCTCATATTTTTTTATTTATTTTGGAGTTATGAATCCCTAAGTTCCATTGATAATGACCTTCTATTTTAAATATAATGAAGTTTAAATTAACCTTAATTAAGATTTAGAGATACAAGTGACAATGTTGACACTCCTATTTACCCTGCCTGAAATCCACTAGTAAAAATTATTCCTATACTTTGTAGTGTACCGAAAATGCGGAATGTGACCATTTTTGTTGGTGGATGCTTATGAGAGAAAAAAAAGTGCCATATGTCAGCTATTGTAGCCTATTTTGACAATTTTAGCTAGAACCACTGAAATATATATAGCATTTTGTTTTGTTTTTAGATCTATTTTGACATTTTCCGGTTACAAACGTCGGAACAAATCTTTTTAAAAAGTGTTTTTCATTTTGCTTGTACAACCAGTTTTAGCATTTTTGGTACACGTCATGTGGTAAAAAAAACTAGCTTAAGGTCAACTGGATCTATTTTGAATGTATGGGGAAAAGCGGGTCAAACGACTTGTACAAAATCGTCATCCTCCTATAGGCTAAAGATGTAACTAAAGAAAGGAAAAATAGAGAAGAGAATAATATGGGCCTGGCCCAAGAAGCAAATGGATCGGATAACATGACGGATGGTTTCACTCTGGCGCATACTCATTGCCTCAATGTTAGTCCAATGGCGGTGAGCCTCTCTTTTCAACCATCACTGGATCGTTGGTACCGAGACACGGGATAGGAATTTCTGGCATTTGAGATATGTTAATATATGATTAATGAAATTTTAATTTTGAGAATTATCTAAATTTAAAAAAAAATGGTTTGTTGAGAATTTTTGATTCCTTCAAATAGACTGCCATTCGACAATAGTTGGTTTTTTTTCCCGGTTTTATGTAGCTTATGATACCAGGTTTTATGAGGATTATGGCAGTCTAAAAACAATGTGTTCATAGATCACATGGAATGAATAACAGATGTTTGACGTGTAATTATTTCAATGTCCCTCATTAATTTGTTATAGTGAGAGTACACATTCTGACTTTTTGGGATGAGTAGTTTAGTCATTATTCGCTGATTGGACAACACTAAAACAGTTTTTTTGACAGGGATCTCTCAAAAACGAATATTTGAGTATTTAAGTTAAATGTCACATTGGGCATGTATGGCCATGTATGATATGTCAACAGGCCATTAACTACTACGCTAAGGTCCAAAAATTCTAAAAAACAGTTTTCGAATGGGTCATAGTGAGCTCTGCACTTATATTACTTATAGAGTTGATTTAAAAAAGAATGTATTCAATATCATGACTATTGTAATTTCTACTTTTCTATTATTTTGTAAAGAATTTAATTTAAATCTAATCACCCATAATTTTGATTTCCTGTTTTCCGGGGAGTTTATTAAGTTTATTTTACGTGGCTCCTTTTTAATCAATCTTTTTCGACATTCATGAGAAGAAATTTGAGACTTGTGCATATAAAAAAGTTTGTTTCCTCCCTTTCCTGAATGGATACGAACTATATTCTGCACATTCCATTGGTTTATCGACTCTCTCATTATTTCAAGGGTTCTTACTGAGATGCTTTTGTTCGAACAACTTATGAAATGTTAGAGCCCTTGACATTTTAGCACAACTTATAGATGGTCTTTACGATTGGAAATAATTTTAGTGGGAACCGGAACACTTTGAGTTAATGGAGTTTGTGTTTTCATCTTTAAATATAGAATGTGTGCTAGTGAAATACCCCAACCTTAATGTGTTAATTAATTATGTAATTATAATTTTCTAAGGCTAATTAAGTCCTTAAGATCATTGGTGAAGAAAGGAAAACCAAAAGAAAAGGAAATGCGTAAAAGTCCCAAAATGTGAAAATACGTATTTAATTATTTTAGGTGGTACATACCTTCATTAGAGTTATAAATATATTTTTTATACCCTAATTACACATTAAGAACATGTGGGAAAATTCCGGAAGAAAACGGATCCAATAATGCGTTAAAACGCTAACGGAGTCTAAAGCACGTTTTTCGAGAAAACCCGAAAACGTGACTTTAAACAGTCAAACGACCCCGTAAAAATTATAGTTGATCATATAACTATAAATAAACATTAATGGGAGTAAATATAACCATTAAAATTAAATGAACAAGAACATTCCAGAAAATGGGCCCGGTTAGTGAATAGTGCTAAAACCGGGTAATTTTAACGAGCAGTTTTCAGTAAAAGACAAAAACGCTCCAGTGTGTATATATTAGTGGGCCGTTTTTATTGATATAGATAGCCCCTCACACATGACTAGTTAACTAATTAATTAAGTCAAAGAGCCAAAAAGCAAAAAAGGTACAAGTACCCCCTTTATTCTTCTCTCTCCTCCTTTATTTCTTTTCCCCTCTTCTCTTTCCTCCCTTTCTTTCTTCTCTGCGATTTCTTTCTTCTCCCTCCTGGTTGCAGCCGATTGTGAAGCTCTCCCCTCTCCTTCCATGGCTTCTCATCTTCCTCCTCATGCTCTAGCCAACTCCAAGCTCCAAATATAAAACAATTACATATTTGAACTCTCCTCATTCTCCTCTACCTTTCCCTCTTTTCGAATTTCAAAAGGATGAGTTTCATCTCCATGGGTTTTCCCCATTTGAAGAGAAAAAGGCATCAAAAGGAAGCTTGGAGTCTCCTCTTTCAAACAAGGTAAAAAGTTTCAAGAGAAAATCTCATTTTCCCCATTTTCTTGTTGCCTTGGCCGATTTTGGCTACTTCTCTTACCTTGTTTTTCTTCTTGGTTTTGAGCTCCATTTCAACCCTCCAATGGTGGAGTAATTCCCTTCTTGATTCAAGGTTGAGAACCCCTCTCAAAAATCCTCAAAGGTAAAACCCTAACTTTGTGTTTTAAGCCCTTTGATTGAATTAAATTTTCCTAAGGGTTTAGATAATTAATGGAATGTATTTTGTGTTTCTTGAACGTTGGATGGAGTTTTGAAACTCCATTCCCTCTTGACCGATTATGAGGAGATGAGGAGCAAGAGGAGAATTAAAGAGACTTGTGAAATTAAGGTAAGGAATTCACCTTAAACCTTGTTCTAAATTGTTTAAGTGTTGGGATGGGTAAACAAATTATGAACCCAATTTAAGGATTAAAAAAATCTGTGTAGTGATGTGTTTTTAGTTGGTTTTGGAGAGGTTTGTGAATTAATGTTGAGTTGAGGGCCTTAAGAGCCAATGTTTTAAGTTTGAGGTTGATATTGTGGTTACGGAGTTTATGGTGATTATGTTGTTGTTGATGGAGTTTGAGGATTTGTTATGTGCTATTAGAACCCTTGTGGTTTGGCTAGAATAGGGATGAAGCTGATGAGAAAGATATGTGTGGATAAGTAAGAATTATAGGTGAGCTATGGCAAAATTTTGGTAGGAACTGTGCATTAGAGTGACTTGGTGAATGGGAGAACCAAGGTATGTATTGGGATTATAGAGATGGGTAATGACCATGGATTGGTAATTGGAGAGTGAGGATTGAGTTATAAAATCTGTAGCATAAAAGTAACAAAAACTGTTACAAGTGTTGAAGGGAGTGAGGAAAAATGTGTATATGGATTTAGAAATGAGTAAGGTATTTGGGGGATGAACCAAGGCAGTTTTGAGGGCCTAAGTAGTTTAAAATATGTGGGATTAAGTGTAGGAAGATTGGGGAAGTAATGGGTAAAAGAGAGGACTGAAAACAGATTTTAAAACTGAAGTACTGGGCCGGACCGGACTTGCGACCGGACTTGCAAGTTCGGTCGAGCCCAGATTTACAAAGACGGGAACCTTCTGGAATCGACCGACTTGCGACCGGACATGCAAGTTCGGTCGGACCAGAAATTCTCCCGTCAGAAACCTTCTGGAATCGACCGGACTTGCGACCGGACATGCAGGTTCGGTCGGCCAGAAAAATTTACGTAATGCAAGCTACTGGAATGGACCGAACTTGCGACCGAACTTGCAAGTTCGGTCGAGCCAGAAAATTTCCCGTACTGGTAGCTACTGGAATGGACCGGACTTGCAAGGCCGGTCGCAAGTCCGGTCGAGTCAAAAAAAAAATTTACTATATGATTATAATAATCATATGTATATATATATATATATATATATATATATATATATATATGCTATACACATATATGCATATGTATGTAGTAGTACACTACAATTGAAATAATAAAGGTAAGAAAGTAAGTATATGAGTATGAAAACAAGTGTAAAAGTAACCAAGCAGTTGAGAGTATAAGAACTTAAGTACACCGGATAACGGGGTAAGTACGGAAGTAATAGAAGCTTACATACCGTAAGACTTTGTTTTAATAAAACATTTTAAATATTACCAGTTTGTTCAAAAACTATCCGGGAGCGTGAGATGACGCGTTGGAGTGAACCCTTGGGAACACAGCAGAGTACCCCATGGTGTAAGGTATGGTTTTCTTGCAACCTGTGTCCTACCGGATTACACCGGCTTGTATGCCAATGTTTTTTTCTGTGTGTTTGCCACCTTGCAAGATAAAGCATGAAATGAGTTTATAGTAATTCATTATTGTGGCGTAATTAATTCCGATACCGCTTAACCCTAGTTATGTGTAAATAATAGTTAACCGACCTTAGGTTCACATAAGAGATCGGTATTCGGAATAAACGTCCCAACCCACGGGAACGTCTAACTACGGCTATCCGTGCGTTTGTGTATGTTATGACTATGTGTGATGTATGTGACTTTGTTTGTTTGTTACTATCGGATACAGTTATCCATGTTTGTTAAAAGGGATGTTACTCCCCTTCTGGTCTAACAAGTTAGTAACACTATGTGTAATAACCCACAATTCATACCTTATGTTATATCAGTTGCAATGTTATTCTAAGTTGGATTATTTATTTCCTTGCTGTCAGTGGGACCTGATCGGCATTCCTTTGAATGGCAAGGGCAGGGATCTTTGCATAAAACATTAAGGTAATTGTTTTATTGGTTAATAAGGAGGGAACCTTATTTAATTTAGCTCTTCTATTTATTTTACATCACGTCAGTTCATTGGTGAGGAGCGTTCTCCATCGTGGTGTAGAGCGACAGTTTTCTCTCTTTTTCCCTCTCTCTCAATCTCTTCCTGCGTTGAGAATTTTGGCTCTACCGCTGCAATCAGATTGGCGATCTTCGTTGCGGTGTGGTTCTCCCTTCGATTTCAGGTTTGAATTGCAGAATTGGGACTTCGTTGTTTTCTTCGTTTTATTCAGTTTTCTGATTGAGATTCTGAATGTGTTCGAATCAGTTGTCGTTGGCTGCCTTCGGATTGGGATTCTGCTGCAGTACTACATCTAGTCTTGATTCAGGTTTATGATGCAGAGTGTTGCAGTTTTGTATTGCAAGTTCTAGGGTTCTTCCGTGTTTCTGATTTTGGGATTATCGTTGTTGTGAGAATTCAGTGATTGTGTTCGTGTCTGGTTGGAGCTGTTCGGGTTGCGCTTGTTGATTCAGATCGTTGTTTTCTGCTGCTAATTGAGGTAGGTGGTTACTCGATTCGGTTTGGAAGTTCAGCCATGGGTGTTGAAAGGCTTTAATCTGATTTGAAGTGCGTGTCTGATTGCGTTGTTGTTTGATTGTGTTTTGAATGGCTAAACCCCCATGGTTTCCTGTTTTAATGTCTGATTTGGTGTGTGTGCTTAATTGGCAATTCGTGGTGTCGAATTGCGTTGTTTTTTCTGCTCTGTTCGTTCTTCTGAAATTTGCAGTTTTCGCACTGTCCGAACTTCTGTCCGAGCTTTGAAGTTCGGACAGTGCGTTTTTGCCCTTCTGATTTTCTAGTTCGGGGTATGTCCGAACATCTGTCCGAACATAGATGTTCGGACACACCCTCAGGTTTTCTTCTGATTTAAGTTCGACCTGTGTCCGAACTTCGACGTCCGGACACAAGGTCGGACCTTCCGCGTGTTCTTCCGTAAAACTTGTCCGAACATCAGTCCGAACATTGATGTTTTGGACATTCTAAAATTTCCTGTCTGTTTTCAAATCGACTTGTGTCCGAACATTGATGTCCGGACACAAGTTCGGACGCTTGACTGTTTTGGCTTCTGAGTCTCGACTTGTGTCCGAACTTCGACGTTAGGACACAAGTTCAGACACCTCTCTGTTTTCAACGTAACTTCTTCGTTTGAACTCCGATTTGAGTGCCGTCTGCGGCGTTGGATTCCTTATGATCTGTACTACTGACTTATGAGTGTTTTGGCATATTTAAATGCAACTTTGCTTCTGTTTAAGCAATCCTTCTGTTTTGGGACATTACACTTTGTTTCTGAGCCGTGAATGGCTAGGTCGAGCTATTCCGTGGTATACCATGTAGACGTCGTTCTGAGTGTGGGTCATTCCCTTTCTGTTCTGTGTGGTTGACGAACCCTTTGGCTCTTTCGAGTCATTTCTGCGTTGCCGAGAGACCTGGTATGGTCTATGGGTCTTCGACCCTTCTGAGTGTGTGCATTGTGTCTTGTCCCCTTTCTGTTTAAGATCTCTGATTGTTTCTGGATTGGGAACCCTTGAGTTCCACTCTGTTTCTGTTTCTGTTCTGAAAGCTTCTGAATATGGAGAATTGTGGTTATTGTATCTATCTTTTCCTCCTTCTGCTTTCAATTGTTTTGAGCGACCTTACTGATGACGGTCGCTGCTTACTGGGCATAGTTTGTGCTCATTCCCCTACTTCTAACATTTTTGCAGATTGATCAGCGAGGATCATCTTGAGTTCTGAGCTGTAGTGCTTAGCTCATTTGATTGTTTAAACTTCTGTTATGACATTGTAGCCTTCGGGCCTTACTCTGTTTTGAGTTTCTGATTCGAACATGTATTTGGAGATCGTTTTACTTCCGCTGTATTGAATACTTTGGTTTACAATGTTTATGTAAACTCGTTTTGGGCCTTTATTGCTTCTGAATGTTTTAGAGCCTTGCGTTATTGGTAGTAATACGCGGCGTGTAATACCCTTAACTCTTAGGCCGGTTTTAGGGGTGTTACATTTAGTGGTATCAGAGCTAGGTTTGGCTTTCTTTGGTGTCTGTGGGTGTGTTTGCTTGTGCGAGGTTCAGTTGTGACAGTTGTTTGAAGTCTGAGTCAGTTCTGACAAGTTTTGGATTTGTGTATCTCAAAATGCCTCCTCGTAGGACACCAGTGACCCCTCAGGGAGGCTGCAGAGGCAGTGCAGCAGTTTGTGACGCAGTTGATGCAGACGATGGCTGCAGCTGCTGGGGGAGCTGGTGGAGGAGCTGGTGGTGCAGGCCCAGCAGGGGCGAATGCAGTGGGAGGCCGAGTCCGGGCCCTTCAAGAGTTCATGAAGCTAAAGCCGCCTTCCTTCGACGGTGGTGGCGACCCTCAGGAGGCGAGCCATTGGATTACTGAGGTCGAGGACCTGCTGAGAGTGATGGGGTCGGAGGATGACCATAAGAAGGTGGACTTCGCCACGTTCCTCTTAAGGGGGAGGCGAAGGAGTGGTGGCGTATGGTGATGGGTAGGCATCCCCAGCCTTGGACTGGGATTGTTCTGCTTGGGAGTTCAGCAAGCAGTTCTATCCGGACGTCTACAAGGACCAGAAGATCAATGAGTACAATCGGCTGCGCCAGGGGAGAGATATGACCGTAGAAGAGTACGTGAGGAAGTTTGTGACCCTTTCGAAGTATGCTCCGGAGCCAGATGAGCATAGGAAGGCTCGTAAGTTCGAGAGCGGGTTGAGACCAGACATCAGGTCCGCGGTGACACCTCTTCGTCACCGGACCTTCAGAGATGTGGCGGATGTCGCCCTGCTGGTAGAGGCTGACATCAGGGGCAGACAGGCGGGCAAGGACCATAAGGGGAAGAGGCGTGCTGAGGAGCCTCAGAAGAAGGAGGCTGCTCCTCCTCAGAAGAAGCAGACCTATGGAGACCGTCGGGGAGCTTCTTCATCTTCGTCAGCTGGGGCGAAGTGTGGGTCTTGTGGCCACTCCCATCCTGGTAGGGAGTGCTACAAGAAGACTGGTGCCTGCTTTAAGTGCGGGTCGATGGAGCACCGGATCGCTCATGTCCTAGGCATCCGGTAGAGGCTCGAAGATAGAGGTACCGGCTCAGACTCAGGGGCGAGGTCCGACCAGAAGAAGCCTCAGACTCAGGCCCGGGTTTATGCTATGGCGGGGGAGCGTGATCGTGCTGGTGATCGCGTCATCTCAGGTATCCTCCAGATCCATTCTCAGGATGTATTTTGTCTGTTTGACTCTGGAGCTACGCACTCCTTTATCTGTTCTGATTTGTTGGGTAACCTTGGACTGACTGCTATACCTAGTGAGGTAGACCTGTGTGTGAGTAGTCCATTAGGTGGGGTTGCCCCTGTGTGCTGAATTCTGTGTGTAAGGCTTGTCCCATAGTAGTTAGGGACAAGACCTTCTTTGCTGACCTCATCCCGATGCGGATGACCTGTTTTGATGTGATTTTGGGCATGGATTGGCTAGCAGAGCACCATGCCCATATAGATTGTGCAGCGAGGAGAGTAGTATTTGATCTGCCAGGCGGGACTCGCTTTGCTTTCTCTGGGAATGCAGTGCCATGTGCGCCTGTGATTGTGTCTGCGATGCAGGCAGCCAGCTTCTTGAGGAAGGGCTGCCAGGATTCTTGTGCTATCTGCCAGAGGTGCGTGAGGGATCCAGCTTGGAGAGCATCCCGATCGTCAGAGAGTTTCCGGAGGTCTTCCAGGACGACGTGCCCGGACTTCCACCAGTGAGGGAGGTGGAGTTCACGATTGATTTAGCGCCAGAGACTCAGCCCATCTCTAGGGCCCCTTACCGCATGAGTCCGGCGGAGTTGAAGGAGCTGAAGGTCCAGCTTCAGGAGCTGTTAGATAAGGGCTTCATACGCCCTAGTGTTTCGCCTTGGGGAGCGCCAGTGCTGTTTGTGAAGAAGAAGGATGGGACCTTCCGTTTGTGCATCGATTACAGGGAGCTGAACAAGGTGACCATCAAGAACCGCTATCCCCTTCCACGCATAGATGATTTGTTTGACCAGTGGCGGGCGCCACAGTGTTCTCGAAGATAGATCTTCGTTCGGGCTACCATCAGTTGAGGATTAAGGCCGAGGATGTGCCTAAGTCCGCTTTTAGGACTCGTTATGGTCATTACGAGTTCCTAGTCATGCCGTTTGGTTTGACTAATGCTCCATCAGTATTCATGGATATGATGAACCGGGTTTTCAAACCCTACCTGGATCAGTTTGTGGTGGTCTTCATAGATGATATCTTGGTGTACTCCAAGAGCGCAGAGGAGCATGAGGAGCATCTGAGGATCGTTTTGCAGACACTTAAGGATCGTGAGCTGTATGCTAAGTTGAAGAAGTGTGACTTCTGGCTGGATCGCGTAGTTTTCTTGGGACATGTGGTCTTGAAGGACGGTATCTCAGTGGATCCTGAGAAGATTAGAGCTGTGATGGAGTGGGCGAGGCCCACGAATGTTGCTGAGATTCGCAGTTTCCTTGGGTTAGCTGGGTACTACAGGAAGTTTGTAGAGGGTTTTTCTAAGATTGTATCCCCACTGACCCGTCTGTTGAGGAAGGAGATCAAGTATGAGTGGAGCGAGGCTTGCGAGCAGAGCTTCCTAGAGATTAAGAAGAGGCTGACGACCGCACCGATTCTGACTTTGCCTTCTGGGACCGGGGATTCGAGGTCTTCTGTGATGCGTCCCATAAGGGACTGGGATGTGTTCTGATGCAGCAGGGTAAGGTGGTGGCTTATGGCTCTCGGCAGCTTAAGCCCTATGAGAAGAACTACCCTACCCACGATCTGGAGTTGGCAGCTGTGTTTTCGCGCTGAAGATTTGGAGGCATTATCTGTATGGAGCGTCGTGCAAGGTTTACACTGACCACAAGAGTCTCAAGTATTTGTTCACTCAGAAGGAGCTGAACTTGAGACAGAGGAGATGGTTGGAGCTACTTCATGACTACGATTTAGAGATCCTCTACCACCCGGGTAGAGCGAATGTTGTTGCAGATGCTTTGAGCCGGAGAGGTGCTCCGGGTGTAGCTTGTGCTCTGACTGGAGTCCAGAGGTCCGCCTTAGAGCTGCAGTATGGGTGTTTGGGTAGTCAGACCAGCCAGTGCCAGTGTGATAGCAGCGCTTCAGGTTCAGTCTTCGTTGGTCGACAGGATCCGGGTTGGTCAGGAGGCAGATTCAGCTTTGTGTCGGATCAGAGAGGGGCTGCCTTCGGAGCAGAGTTCAGACTTCAGTGTCTCCAGTGATGGTTGTCTGCGTTTCAGAGGCCGAGTGTGCGTGCCTGACGATGCAGTGCTGCGCAGAGAGATCCTTCAGGAGGCTCATGGAGCGCCATATTCAGTTCACCCAGGAGGGTGAAGATGTATCGGGATCTCAGAGAGTCATTCTGGTGGTCTGGGATGAAGCGTGACATCTCCGAGTTTGTTTCGAAGTGCCAGACCTGTCAGCAGATTAAGGCTGAGCACCAGAGGCCAGCGGGTTTGCTTCAGCCCCTTCCTATTCCTGAGTGGAAGGGGAGAGTGTGGGGATGGATTTCGTCATGGGTTGCCCAGGACTCCTTCGGGTTGTGATGCCGTATGGGTGATAGTGATCGTCTGACGAAGTCTGCTCATTTTCTGCGGTGAAGAAGACCTTCAGTTTGGAGCGCCTAGCTCGTTTGTATCTGGATGAGATAGTGAGGCTGCACGGTGTGCCTACTACTATTATGTCTGATCGTGACCACGTTTTGTCTCGAGATTTTGGCGTAGTTTACATAAGGCCTTGGGTACGAATTTAGCCTTCAGTTCAGCTTACCATCCTCAGTCGGATGGCCAGACAGAGAGGACTAATCAGGTTTTGGAGGACATGCTTCGCGCGTGTGTCCTGGACTTTGGAGGTAGCTGGGAGCAGCATGTGACTCTGATTGAGTTCGCCTACAACAACAGCTTTCAGGCGAGCATTGGTATGGCTCCGTTTGAAGCGTTGTATGGTAGGAGGTGCAGGTCACCCATCTGTTGGGATGACCTGAAGGAGAGGGTCTTGGTTGGACCCGAGCTGGTGCAGGGAGCAGTAGAGAAGATCAGGGTGATTCGTGAGCGTCTGCTTGTTGCTCAGAGTAGGCAGAAATGTTATGCAGACCAGAGGCGTAGGCCGCTCGAGTTCGAGGTTGGAGACCATGTTTTCTTGAGAGTTTCTCCAGTCAGGGGAGTAGTCCGTTTTGGAAAGCGTGGGAAGCTTAGCCCGAGGTTCGTTGGACCGTTTGAGATTCTGGAGAGGATTGGCCCTGTGGCCTACCGTCTAGCCTTGCCTTCATCTTTGTCAGCTGTGCATACGTCTTCCATGTGTCTATGTTGAGGAAGTACCTGCATGATCCGTCTCATGTGATCGACTACAGCCAGCTTCAGTTGAGGGACTGCAGTTTCGAGGCGGTGCCTACTCACATTTTAGCCAGGGATGTCCGTCGGCTTCGTAGTAAGACGCGCCTATGGTGAAGGTCCAGTGGTCAGATCAGTTAGAGAGTGAAGCGACTTGGGAACTCGAAGATGAGCTGCGTGCCAATATCCCTCCCTATTCGAGCAGTAAGGTGAGTTAATTTTGAGGACGAAATTCTTTTAAGGGGGAGGTGATGTAATAACCCACAATTCATACCTTATGTTATATCAGTTGCAATGTTATTCTAAGTTGGATTATTTATTTCCTTGCTGTCAGTGGGACCTGATCGGCATTCCTTAAATGGCAAGGGCAGGGAGGTCTTTGCATAAAACAATTAAGGTAATTGTTTTATGGTTAATAAGGAAGGGAACCTTATTTAATTTAGCTCTTCTAATTTATTTTACATCACGTCAGTTCATTGGTGAGGAGCGTTCTCCATCGTGGTGCAGAGCGACAGTTTTCTCTCTTTTCCCTCTCTCTCAATCTCTTCCTGCGTTGAGAATTTTGGCTCTACCGCTGCAATCAGATTGGCGATCTTCGTTGCGGTGTGGTTCTCCCTTCGATTTCAGGTTTGAATTGCAGAATTGGGACTTCGTTGTTTTCTTCGTTTTATTCAGTTTTCTGATTGAGAATTCTGAATGTGTTCGAATCAGTTGTCGTTGGCTGCCTTCGGATTGGGATTCTGCTGCAGTACTACATCTGGTCTTGATTCAGGTTTGTGATGCAGAGTGTTGCAGTTTTGTAATTGCAAGTTCTAGGGTTCTTCCGTGTTTCTGATTTTGGGATTATCGTTGTTGTGAGAATTCAGTGATTGTGTTCGTGTCTGGTTGGAGAGCTGTTCGGGTTGCGCTTGTTGATTCAGATCGTTGTTTTCTGCTGCTAATTGAGGTAGGTGGTTACTCGATTCGGTTTGGAAGTTCAGCCATGGGGTGTTGAAAGGCTTTAATCTGATTTGAAGTGCGTGTCTGATTGCGTTGTTGTTTGATTGTGTTTTGAATGGCTAAACCCCCATGGTTTCCTGTTTTAATGTCTGATTTGGTGTGTGTGCTTAATTGGCAATTCGTGGTGTCGAATTGCGTTGTTTTTCTGCTCTGTTCGTCTTCTGAAATTTGCAGTTTTCGCACTGTCCGAACTTCTGTCCGAGCTTTGAAGTTCGGACAGTGCGTTTTTGCCCTTCTGATTTTCAAGTTCGGGGTATGTCCGAACATCTGTCCGAACATAGATGTTCGGACACACCCTCAGGTTTTCTTCTGATTTAAGTTCGACCTGTGTCCGAACTTCGACGTCCGGACACAAGGTCGGACCTTCCGCGTGTTCTTCCGTAAAACTTGTCCGAACATCAGTCCGAACATTGATGTTCGGACATTCTAAAATTTCCTGTCTGTTTTCAAATCGACTTGTGTCCGAACATTGATGTCCGGACACAAGTTCGGACGCTGACTGTTTTGGCTTCTGAGTCTCGACTTGTGTCCGAACTTCGACGTTAGGACACAAGTTCGGACACCTCTCTGTTTTCAACGTAACTTCTTCGTTTGAACTCCGATTTGAGTGCCGTCTGCGGCGTTGGATTCCTTATGATCTGTACTACTGACTTATGAGTGTTTTGGCATATTTAAATGCAACTTTGCTTCTGTTTAAGCAATCCTTCTGTTTTGGGACATTACACTTTGTTTCTGAGCCGTGAATGGCTGGGTCGAGCTATTCCGTGGTATACCATGTAGACGTCGTTCTGAGTGTGGGTCATTCCCTTTCTGTTCTGTGGGGTTGACAAACCTTTGGCTCTTTCGAGTCATTTCTGCGTTGCCGAGAGACCTGGTATGGTCTATGGGTCTTCGACCCTTCTGAGTGTGTGCATTGTGTCTTGTCCCCTTTCTGTTTAAGATCTCTGATTGTTTCTGGATTGGGAACCCTTGAGTTCCACTCTGTTTCTGTTCTGAAAGCTTCTGAATATGGAGATTGTGGTTATTTTATCTATCTTTCCTCCTTCTGTTTTCAATTGTTTTGAGCGACCTTACTGATGACGGTCGCTGCTTACTGGGCATAGTTGTGTGCTCATTCCCCTACTTCTAACATTTTTGCAGATTGATCAGCGAGGATCATCTTGAGTTCTGGAGCTGTAGTGCTTAGCTCATTTGATTGTTTAAACTTCTGTTATGACGTTGTAGCCTTCGGGCCTTACTCTGTTTTGAGTTTCTGATTCGAACATGTATTTGGAGATCGTTTACTTCCGCTGTATTGAATACTTTGGTTTACAATGTTTATGTAAACTCTGTTTTGGGCCTTTATTGCTTCTGAATGTTTTAGAGCCTTGCGTTATTGGTAGTAATACGCGGCGTGTAATACCCTTAACTCTTAGGCCGGTTTTAGGGGTGTTACACTATGTGATGTATGTATGTGATGAGTTCCATAAAGGAACCTTTAACTAATATGTATATGTTATGTATGGTGAGGAATCTGGTCGTTCCGGTCGCGCGTGTTGTTTGGGAGCTAATGTATATATGTGAATTAACTCCCATCCTGTTATGTTAGGGTTGTTTTCCTTCATTGGATTTCGACCTCCCATTAGCTTAGCCAAAGCTTACCTACCCAACTTCCAATCGGGTAGGGGGAAATCATGTGTAATGTTGGTAGGGTGTTGATGCCTAAGTTCGCTTCGACTCCCTCTTTGTTATGTTACAGTTGTTTTCCTCCTTGAATTACAACCACCCACAAGCTTAACCAAGGCTTACCTACCTCATCATTATTGGAGCTAGGGGGAAATTGTGCAAGGTGTGATCGGTCCTATATGAGGCCGCCATACCTAAGTAAGAAAATGTATGTATGTTGTGCTCGGGCTTATATCACCCCGGCACTCCCTAAGTAAAGTTTATGTTCTCTAAGAAGAATGGAATTAAGTTGTGTGTATGTTATCAAGTGAAGTGTATGGTTATGTTGTGTGTGCTAATCTTGTGTTTGTGTCCTACTAATGGATGTTTGCTTTTAAGCATGAAGTATGTGTGTGTGTGTATGTTTAAATAAAATCAATCGCATGCTAAGACGACAATTAGTCGTGCGTGGCCCGGTAGCATGCGGGCTGCGGGATTACCATACCAGCAAAGGTGCTGAGCCCCTTGGGGGCCACCCTTTTCTTCCTTTTCTATTTCAGGTACAAGGAGCTGGAAGCCGTTCCGAGAGTAGGACGGGGTAGTTATTGTACGTGGTAGTCATGAGAATTGTGGATGTATTGTAGGTGTGTAAGACCGAATTTGTATCGGCGTTAGTGGGAAGATTACTCGGAACATTATAAGGTAAGTGTATAATGATCGTGGACATGGAACGGGATTTATTTTATGTGTAGTTGCTCGGGAGTTAGTCCATCAGACCGGTACAATGTATGTATGTTAGCCTTGTTAGCCACGTGGTGGCTAACGGCGTGTAACACCAAGAAGTTAAGTTATGTTGTGAGTTGTGATTTCCGCTGCAAGGTGTTGTTAAGTGGTTGTTAGTAGTTGGGGTGTTACAGCTAGGGTATGGGGCGGAGTCAAGGGTTTTCTTGGAGTCACGTGACCCACGTTTTTTTTTAAAGAAAGTTAGAGATTTCTATATATAGAATAAACTAGAGTTTATATATAATATAAATGATCCATATATCATAAAACTGTGATGATGGAATGGATTGTGATAGAGCAGTGATTAAGATGTCATGAATTTGAATCTATCTAGTGACATTTTTTGTTTTTTTTAAGTAGTAGTGATCCCATATAGTTATAGTTAATATCACGACCTCCCTTGACTAGAGTTGAAAGGATGAAACAACGAGGCATGTACCCACCCGTTGAGCTTGAAGGCCTTTTTATGTAGTGTGTGATATTTGAGTCCTCTCTTTGGATGATAGACATGAAAGTGGGTTTATGGTCTTAGGATAATATGAAAATATATGGTAGTCAATGAAAAAATCAAATAAATGGTTCTATGTTATGAAAATTGGTTATAAAGGATTGTTTTTTAAGATTGATTTTTAAATTTAATTTTGAAAAAAATATAAAAACTAGATCAATTGATGAAATCTTTTAGATTTTTTTTTAGATAATTCGGCTTTCGCCATATATTAAAAACAATACATTTCAGGTGTTTGAATGGGCCTCATTAAAACCCTCCATATGCAAAAACCCGGTGGGGAAAAAACATAAAAAGGGAAAAAGAGTTACCACCTAATACAACCAATTCCTGACTAAGCCCTTTACACAATAAAAAATCAAGAAAAAAAACAACTACCTTTCCCACTCTGAATTCCTCGCCCTCCCTATTATGCTGTACAACGTATACAAACTAGCACGCACCACCTCCCTTCAGCCTTGTACTTACCACAATCGACAATAGGGATGTCATTTACAGGAACCTCAGGTCGTCTCTGAGGTCCGAGGAGCACAAAAAAATCTGTCATTTGGGATTGGCATATGCTTCCACCACATCCTTGTCCAGCGCAGGGACTCCAATTTTACTGAAACAACTAACTTGCTTGTTGGGTGTTGGTTCCCCTAAACACCACATTCATTCCTGTCTTGCCATATACAACTCACTCCATAGCACCATGTTGATCTCCAAACTTTTGAGCTTTACCTCCAATATTTCATTGAACCAGGTCAGTGAATATTTCTTCTGCTGATGTCCTGAACCGGAACTCCATCTTCCACCAGACAGAGTAAACTGTCCCCAGATCCCTTTTATTTTTGGGCAGAAAAACAGTGTGTGTTCCATAGTTTTTGCTTCTGATTTACACCTGGGCACATGAGCTGACCGAGAGGAATAAATATTCCCTTTCGAATAATATATCACGTGTCATCAATCCCCTTACCAGGGACCGACCATAGCAACATTTCCACTCGAGGTTCGCATATGCCTTTCCAGATATACTGGAACTTTTGTACCTCCAATGCCTGATGCTCTCTTCCTGCTAACATTGCCAAAAACATCTTTTGTTCTGAAGTTTTGATCAACAGAGCCCCACCTACTTTATCAGGGTGTGCCGTCTGAGTGCGGTGTCTGGGCTAACCGCTGTAAACATTCTTGCAACATTCTTATTCATTATATAAAAATAACTGTCTTCTCCATTTTAGATCCCAAGTCCACTGTTTCCCCGTCCAATTGCCCATATCTGCCACATTCAACTGTTTTTGTTCACTTGCCTGGAAACAATCTCGGGATATTTCTTTTCAACACTCCACCTTCCGCCCAGGTATCATGCCAGAAACAATGTATTTCTCCCGTCCCCTAACTCCACTCTTATGTTTTTTGCAATCAGCTCTCGCAGACCAGCATCTTTCTCCGTGGCCTAATAATAGCCCACATCCCATTGAACTTTCTGTTCCAGCACATGCTTCACCTGCGTACATGCCACTTCTCGTCTGATAGATCGATGTTATGGTCCTTTTCCACAGAGAACTGCTCGCTTTTGTAAAGCTCCATCTCCACTTAGCCAAGAAGCTCAAGTTTTTCATCTGCAGGTCTGTAAAGCCTAATCCACCTTCACTCTTTGCTTTTGTCAGTTTTTTCCAAGCGACCGGCACGAGGAATTTGGACTTGTTTTTTCCCCCAGAAAAACTTTCTGTATCGCCACCAGTTTACGTCTTACCTTAACTGGAACTACAAATAGACTGGCGTAGTTTAACGGGATGGATTCTAGTACTGATCTCACTAAGACTGCCCTCCCTGCCTTGGATAAGCTTGTGGCTTTCCACTTTGTGAGTTTTGCTTCAATTTTCTGCACAACAGGTGTAACACCCCCCGTTAATTACGCCCCTAATACAATATTAAACTAACACGAATCATAGCAGAAATAAAAACGTCGCAGCGGAATTTACAACCTAAACACCTAAAACCCGGGTGTTACCGCCATTGCTCGCCCATGCGAACAACGAAACGTCCATCTCTACAACTGAACCAATATTACAAACCGTTTACACAGTGATGACGAGGGAATAAGCTAACACCGAATTACAACATTTAATATCCAAAAATAATACTAGTGAGCAGCCTACCTAACTATATCGATAGTTCAAAAACAGAATTGTTAACCTTAGGTAATCTCGAGAGGTAAACTACTAACTAGTTCTCCAAAAGTATGATAGTGAGCTGCTAATAAAATCCCGAAACGATGCGCAAAATACAAAAGAAAAAGAGTCCGAATACAATACAAAAGTCGAGGTCGTCTACCCCGATCCCGCACTCCGGCTCGTAACACGATCAAGTACCCGTAATGGGGTGTCGTATAGGCTCAGCGAAACGCTGAATATGCTAAAGTGTAATCCTAGACCCTTTAGGTCACTTAGGTTAATTAGCCGTCTGAACATGGGTTAATTACATGCTGGTTCATTTACAGGTTATATGAATAACAGTAAATAACATAAATTAAACATATAGCAATCCATCCATGTAATGATCCATGCACCACACACAATAACAACATACGATATACAATATGTATAACATCATACGAACGCATAAATACTTCCACTAGGGTAATCGTAGTTTTCCTCTAAATTATGTTTCGCTATCGGTCACCCAGGAGTATTTAGCCTTGCAAGGTGGTCCTGCTGATTCACACGGGATTCCACGTCACCATTAAGTCTTATTTCCATACCAATGGGCATCATTTTAGGACAACCCGTAGTAACCTTACTGGACAGTAGTCCTTCCGTACACACGAGGTGCTCATTGCCAAGGATCATTCGATCCCAGGGCTTCCACTTGCCTAATCAAGGCGTCCATGAATGGCCGAAGCCGTGTGCCAAAAGCGGCACCCTTTGTCCAACAGTCTATCTAGCCCATCAGAATATAGAGGGAGTCGGTCCGATACGAACGTTATACTCTGGTGATCACCAATGCGAAACCAACTAGTCGAAAAATTGGATTCCCATACCATGTACCTTAACCATCACTCTCCAATATGTGATTAATCCTTAATCAACTACCCTAAGTAAATGCTTAGGTTTTGGAGAAGTCTTTACCATTTATTACTTTTGAAGTCTCATGTACTTCCCTAGAATTAGTCTAGGTCATAGTCATGTTCGGGTATTCAAATCTAGAGACTGGGGATCCCGAGTCTCGTTCTTAAGTGTTTTACTTAGGTCAATAGGGTAATGTTTTCAGACAGTAGAATTCCAATCATACGAGCAATTACAGTAATATTGTCCGAAGACGCCGCACACAATAATAATCGCGTAGCAATCAACATTTAGTCCATACCACATGCTTAGCAACCATATAGCTCTTGTCATATAGTCAAGCAACACCCGAACCGAGGCTTCCCTCAGAGGTTCGGACACACAATGAACATACCTTTCACCGATGAGCGCTCGCGTAAAATTCCCTGTGAAATCTCCAGCGCTCGCTATGCCCGTGTCTACCCACTCGCGCCTCTGTTATACACGTGATTCGAATATCAGCATATTTACATAGCTCGAATTTATCTAACCGTCCTAATTTAATCCCTTACTTCCATCCGTACTTCGATGTTCGTTAATCTTAAGGATTTAAATTTCAACGGCTCGTCATAATTTACGAGTATATAATTGTTGTTACGATAATAATACTTATCACGTGGAAGTTCGTTCACAATTGTTTACGTAATGTCAGGTTACATGCACACGGGATATCGTTACGTTTTGTTGTGCGATCTAGTTTATGTAATTACAATTATGCAAGTGTGCGTGCATTTATACATATACAAATACGAATATGTTATGAATTGTTGTTATGCGTTGACATTTGTGGAACCTTTCCGTGCATGTAACATTCTTGCATTTGCATATATTTAAATTGTCATTGTCGTCGTTTTCGCGTTTATACTTGCATTTTGTTAAGTATGTATTGCAATCCCGCATTATGTACATTGTAGCGCCCCTCGTAATAAATTTCCAACCTAGTAATATATTTCCAACATTTGTCAACTTAGCCGTGTCTTACGAAATTATACATAATATACAATTGCTCTGTACAGTCCTCCCATAATATATTCTTCCTCATTTTAACATAACGTTTAATTATATCATTCGAACTTATAATATATAAGCTGTCTATATTTTGAAAATTCTTGGACAACCCTTGTACTTTTCGGTAATTTAATTTCCTCCCCACATATTTTGATAATTATTAAACCATCCCGTTTTCTATAATTTTATATTACTAGTCTTATTAATTTATACTCTAGGATACCCCTTAAGTTTCGGTAATTTAATCACATTCCTTAAAATTTATAATCGTTACAATTTAATACTTAAACTATATAATGTAAGCCTTAGTTAATAATTATTATTAAACAAGTCCAAAATTTTTCTAAAATTCCCAACAAAATCCAAGGTTTTTAATATTCACATTTTTAATCACTATACTTTTGGTAATCACTTAAACACCACTAATCTCTTTATAATTAGTGTTTTTAACTTAATCTTTCTTTAGACATCCAAAATGACTATCTCTTATTTAACGTGGTCAACTCTCATATGTGGTCAAGGTTGACCACTTAATTTATCCTTTGACCCGTTTGCTATATATTTCTGGAAATACCCCCATAATTTCCTCGTTTTACAATTAACTCTTAATTTCATAAAATTTATATGTTATAATGTAGTCCAATAGGGCGAACCGGGTGGTAGACCAAAAAAATTATTCCCTTTGGTTATTATTACCATTACTCCCTATTTCTTTAATTATATTTTGTCTCCCATATAAAACTCATTTAATTATTTAAAACATTTATACAAGGTTTTAAAATTTATTTACGCCTATATTCCTAGGTAATTATTTTACTAGAATTGTGCATTCTACATCAGGAATTCATGTAACTTATAAGTCAACCTATACATTAATTTGTGATTAATTACGGCTCAAAATAATTATAATGAGGTGACCTAAACATATGGCCTTAAAAAATAGCATAATATTTATTTCAAAAATGGAATTTAGATATCTCTAACATTATATCGTGGCCTCGGTTTTGTATGTTGTTTTCTTAAATTATTTTCCCATCATCTTCTCCCATATTTTGATCTAAATAATTGACATATGCTACGGTTTAATCACGTAAAATATATATATATATCTTTACATACTCATCAATTTACACATTAATCTCCCAAATAATATATGTGTAACTACCCATTCCAAAATTTCCTCCTAGTCTGAGGTTTACTCACTTAAATATATATATCTTTACACACTCCTCAATTTATATATTAATCACCCAAATAATCCCCGTATATCCCCCTCTCTTGATACGCATTTATAGTTCCCTATATATATGTGTATATATCAAAATTTTCGGTTCCTTCCCATACTGTTAACTCATGTAAACATATATACCCATATCCATCACTCTTACGCAAATCACATCTCAACTAATACAAGTATGGATATATACTCCCCTAACATCTAAGGTTCATGCTGCACTAATGTTGATTGCTCTTCAAGTTATTTAAGAAAATATTACATGTCAATACTTAGTTAGATTAGCAAGGTGACTCCCCAGCAGTAAGTACCAGCCACAACTTCTCTTTCCCTCCACCTACATACGCATACATATAAGTAGTTTTGGTTTCAATTTTTTTTGTACGTAAGTTAGGTTGTCTAGCATTTGTTTTTCAAGGATTTAGCTATATCTCACTTACCTTCTACCACTTGAATTTGTTCTCTGCATAACCTTCTTGTCGGCAATCTTTGGGTGTGCAGAACCCACTTCTTTTCCCATTCCAACCATAAGAAAAACCAGTTAGTAATCATAGATAACTAGCTAGTTAAGGAGTCTTTTGAATATAGTTTTAGAGTGGGAAGAGAGGGTGTTTACCTCAGTTTTTGGAAGGATTTAACTGGTATTCTCGGTGCAATATAATAGGGAAAACGGTTTTAGCACCAGACGTTGAAAAATAAGGGAGAAAGGAGAGTAATAGCCACGGTGCATTGCAGGTTTACCTTGTTCTTTTCTGATTTCTTCCTCACTTTTACACCCTTTCATTGATGCCTTTTGGTGCAGGTTTTTGGCTCAACAAGGAGGTTGAAGTGGAGCCTTCACACATGAGTATAAGAGCAGGAAGGAATGTCAAAAGTAGTGGTGTTTTCTGATATCCCGAAACAGAAAGGAACAGATGCATTTTTTTGTTACCGCTAAAGAACAAGGGGGATTTCTCTTCAGCTGGGGCGTTACCTTTGGTTTGGTGCTTGCAGCAGTGGATTATAAACCTTGAAATGTAGAGAATCGGTGAGGAGGAGTGTTGGGTTTTCCATGTTCAGAAGAGGAGGCAAAAATAGAAGGTAAGGAAAGGCATATCTACCTTGGTATCTTATTGTCCTCTGTTGCTGTTATAGTGTAGAACAGAGAGCAGTTTTTGGGGGAGAAGAGGGACTTCCTGCTTCTGTCGAGAGTGGAAGGAAGTAATTGTTGTCTCCTCTGTTGTTATGACTGGGAGTGTGGAATGCTTGCTGATGTTATAGCCCAAACCGCCCCCTTGCTGTAGTTGCTTGTTTGCTGCTTCTGTACACCACGCCTGCTGTTGGTCTGTTGGTTTTTTAATAACAATAGAAGTAAGGGCTGGGATTGAAGTAAGAAGCACCAGATAAATGAGAAAATAAGAAGGGTAAGGTGGAAGAATATCATCCTGTGAAGGCATGGAATACCGAGACTGCAGAGAAGATATGGGGTTGTTGCTGCTACAGAAAATAATGGAAGAGCTAGGACTTGTTTTTTTTCTCTTTCAGTTTCCTTTCTCTTCGGTTGCTGCTATGGAGGGTGTGCAAAGGAGAAAAGAAAACTGGGGTAATGGAGGGTATTTAGGCAGGGCTTCCGTGGGGATAAGAAGAAAGGACTGGTGTAGGTTGTACTATGTTGTAGCTGATGGAAAGAAAGGAACAACTTTGGGTGCTGGCTGCCGAAGGAGTGACCAAACAATATGGGAAGTTGGGAAAGAAAAATCATGTTGGAGAGGTGGGTTTGTACTTATGTACTATTGTTGTTTATATTGTTAATAATGACATTTACTGATTTTTTTGACTAATTGCAGCCGGCACGGTAAGGGTTGGAGGGAGTTTCAAAAATTCTCTTCCCATTAGCTAAATATATGGAGTTAAATTGCATGTGTATATATATATATGTAAGGGACTATGACATTGTGTTACCTACTGATTTGTCACTTTTTTTCTTTTTAAAGGTATAATAAGTACGTGTTGTGTCTATAATTTGTTTAGGGTGTATACAATATTTATATGATTTATTAAGATATATTGGTGGTATTTCACACATGTATTAACATGTTATATGCAATATTAATTTTGGGAGTTTATTTCCCCTTAATACTATTTCCTCTTTGGCTATATGTATTTATACCATAATATTTATAGCAATAATTGCTAATGATTTAATTTAAATGCTTATTAATTAAGGTAGTAACCATTCGGGTATTTCAGTCTACCCCCTTAAAAGGGACTTCGTCTCGAAGTCGTCTAAACCGAATATGTACATCACTACCCAATGAAACCTGGAGGTGTCCATTCTGTCCAGTCCTATCAATTCTAAAGTTCCAGTGTAATCCATTCCATTCAACCAGTAATTTCCAATCCAAACCAATACATGTATGTATATATCACAAGTCCCGAAGGACATCCATCCATAATAATTCAAATGCTCTAGGCACATATATGTTACAAAATACATCTCAAGCGCTTAAAGAACACTTACACAACAATCAACATACACACCATAAACAACCAACATACAACATACACACCATAACCCGACCACAATAACACAAAATGGCTAATTTTCCAAAGGCTCTACCCCCTTAAAAGGGTTACGCCCCGTGACCCCCGAAGTATCAAACAGCCCCTAAGAGAAGAGGGCTGGATACTTCTCCCGCATGGAGTCCTCTAACTCCCATGTCGCCTCCTCGATCTCATGATTCGGCCATAGAACTTTGACCATCCTAATGGTCTTGTTCCTTGTCTCCTCTGGTCTTGTAGTCTAGGATGCAAATCCGGATCTCCTTGTATCTAAGTGCAGGGTCTAGCTCGAGTCTCTCGGGCTCTAACATGTGCGAGGGGTGGAGGCATGTATTGCTTCAGCTGAGACACGTGAAATACGTCGTGCACTCTCCCAAGCTCGGCAGGTAAGTCTAACCTGTAAGATAAAGAGCCCACTCGCTCCATGATGAGGTACGACCCTACGTACTTAGGGCTAAGCTTGCCCTTCTGCCCAAATCTGAAGATGCCCTTCATAGGCGAGACTCTGAGGAAAACTCTATCGCCAACTGCAAACTCAAGTGCTCTCCTCTTAAGATCTGCAAATGATTTATGTCAATCCTGGGCGATCTTTATGTTCTTTCTGATTTGCAGCACATCTTGCTTTATCTGCTCAAGGTAATCAAGGCCTAAGACAATATTCTCGCTGGCTTCATCCCAGCAGAGAGGGGTCCTACAAGGTCGGCCATACAATGCCTGGAATGGCGGCATCTGAATGGATGCGTGATAACTGTTGTTGTAGGCGAACTCAATCAGGTGTAGGTGATCTATCCAGCTGTCCTGGAAGTCTAGCGTGCATGCTCTCAGCATGTCCTCTAGTGTTTGGATGGTCCTCTCGCTCTGACCGTCTGTCTGAGGATGAAAAACGGTACTCAGCTTCAGCCTGGTACCTAAAGCCTCCTGAACCTGTCCCCAAAACCTCGAAAGGAATCGAGAATCCCTATCTGACACTATAGTCTTAGGTACTCCATGGTTCCTAATGATCTTTCTCTGGAAGACGTCCACTAACTTTGGGACCTTCCAGGTGTCCTTGATGGGTATGAACTTCGCCACCTTAGTCAATCTATCAACAATAACCCAGATGGTGTTCACGCCTCCCTTAGTCGGGGGAAGGCCGACTACGAAGTCCATAGACAAGTCTTCAAATTTCCAATACGGGATGGGCATAGGCTGCACCAATCCTCCCGGCCTCCTGTGCTTGAACTTGACCTTTTGACAAGTCAAGCAGCGATTAACAAACTCCACTACATCCTTCTTCATACCACTCCACCAAAAATGGACCTTCAGGTCCTTATACATCTTCGAGGAAACCTGGTGGATGGATAAGGATGAGCAATGGGCTTCCTGCAAAATCTTCTCTTTTAACTCTAGGCTTGACTCTAGGATGCATAATCTGCCATTTAATCTGATCAACCCGTCGTCACTGAGCGTGAAGTCGTATTTCTGCCTCTGGAAGATGCTGTCAACCACTGCTGCTGCCGAATAGTCTGTATGTACTGGTCGCCATCCTGGGCACAGAGTACTTCGTCAACTAAGCTGCTGCTAGCTGACATGGCATATAAGAAGTGAGCTCTCCTGCTCGGGGCATCGGCTACTACATTCGCCTTCCCCTTCTTGTACTTCAGGTCGATGTCATAGTCCTTCAGGAACTCGACCATCACCTCTGCCTCATGTTCAGCCCCTTATGAGTGAAGAGATGCAGGCTCTTGTGGTTGGAGTAGATAGTCACTGTGACTCCGTACAAATAATGACGCCAAATCTTCAATGCAACTACCACTGCGCCTAACTCTAAGTCATGCGTAGGGTAGTTCTCCTCATGCTTCTTCAGCTGGCGAGAGGCATAAGCAACGACCTTGCCATGCTGCATGAGTACATACCCTAATCCCGTGCCTGAAGCATCACAATACACTTCGAATCCGTCGGTCCCCTAAGGAATAGTCAGTATGGGTGCCGACGTCAGTAGGTCCTTCAGTGTCTGAAAAGAGCGCTCACAATCATCTGTCTAAATAAACCGAGCGTCCTTCTTCATCAGATTCGTCATAGGCTTGGCCACCTTGGAGACATTCTAGACGAATCTCCGGTAGTATCCGGCCAAACCTAAGAAGCTACGGATATCAGTGACTGTCTTTGGTCTCGTCCAAGTCTTAACTGCTTCAATCTTTACTGGGTCAACTGATATGCCACTGGCTGAAATGATATGTCTAAGAAATGCTACACTATCTAGCCAAAACTCACACTTCGAGAGTTTGGCGTAGAGCTGATTCTCCCTCATGATCTCTAGGACTCGTCTTAGGTGAGCCTCGTGCTCCTCCTTAGTCTTAGAGTAGACTAGGATGTCGTCAATGAAAACCACCACTGAGGTGTCGAGCTGCTCTCTGAATAGACGGTTCATGAGATCCATGAATATGGCTGACGTGTTCGACAATCTGAACGGCATCACAGTAAACTCATAATGGCCATAATGTGTACGGAAAACTGTCTTCTCTATGTCTCCCTCTGCTATAAGAATCTGGTGGTAGCCTGATCTGAGGATGATCTTTGAGAAAACAGAAGCTCCTCTCAACCGGTCGAATAGATCGTCGATACGTGGTAGAGGATATTTATTCTTCACAGAGACTGCATTCAACTCTCGGTAATCAATGCAAAGTCTCATACTCCCATCCTTTTTCTTCACAAATAATACCGGTGCTCCCCATGGAGACACACTCGATCTAATGAACCCTTTCTCTAGCAAATCCTCAAGCTGTATCTTTAACTCCTTCATCTCGGCTGGTGCCATTCTGTAGGGTGCCTTAGCTATAGGCCCCGTCCCCGGTACTAGGTCGATGGCGAACTCAACCTCCCGCGCCGGTGGCATGCCTGGCAACTCTTCGGGAAACAGATCAAGGAAGTCGGACACTATGGGGATGTCCAACTCCATCTGCTCCTCCTGTCTTGTATCATGCACATAGCATAGGTATGCTGGCTGTCCCTTTCTCACCTCCTTCATCAAGGTCAAGGCGGACACCAGCTTGAATGTCGGTTCTTTAGGAATGCTACGGTAAGAAACGGTCTTGCCACTCGGGCTCCTGAGAAGTAATCTATGCTCCGCACAGTGTAGTCTGCCCTTGTGCTTCTGCAGCCAATCCATACCCATGATAATGTCGAATCCCAAGCCTCTAAACTCTATCAAATCAGCTAGAAAGGTCTCGTCTCGTATGCTGATTCGTAGGTCAGTGTAACGTCCCGAATACGTCACTTTCTCTCTCGATGGCAAGGTGACAGAGAAGTCTGGAAGTGGCTCTGGGGTCAATCCCAACTTCTTCACGAAAGAAGAGGATATGAAGGAGTGGGTTGCCCCTGTGTCAAAAAGGATTGAGGCTTCGATGTCGTTTACATGAAAGGTACCTGAGGGTTGAGATTTTCTGGGTTAGTATTTCGGTTTAAATTTCTTTAATTGGAAGTGGTTAGTTCGTTGTGAGTCTTACCAGTAATGACATTGCCAAACTCCTTGGCCTATGTCATGTTTAGGATATTGAGGGTACATTCCTTTTCGGGTTCATGGCCTGAATTAAGGTGGGTATGAGAAATGAGTGGATAAGTGTTTAGAAAAATGTCAAAATGTCGCCCAAAATGCCAATTTTATTAATGCATTAATCATTACATCATCTTGCATACATGGTTTCCAACTTAGCATTAATACTTCAATACTCTCTAAAGGTCAAGTTTAATCGTCCGGTCGAACGTGGGTAGTGTTAACCAAAGCTGGTGGTGCAGTGTTCAGCTTGATCCGCTTGATCCCGTGGTATTCTAACCTCGAATCTCCACCAAATATCAATACATCTCCTGATCTTTGGACTAGCTTATGTGCTAAGTCCATTCTCTTCTGATCACCGTATAGAAATTCTGCGTCATCACCAATGGTAAACGACACTACTGGAATTCCCTTGGAGATGGACTCGGTCGTCTCATCTCGGTCTTGATGTAGTCCCAATCGTCCCTCCTTCTCATAGAAGTTCACGATGCAAATGTCAACTTCAATGTTGGGTATTGGTTTTTCTTTAAGCTGATGCGATGTCTATCGCCTTCTTCACTAAAGTCTTGAAGTTTTTGGGTATTCTTGGCACTCGCATCCCATCTAATTTCCTAACCTCGTGATAGGTCCGTGTTTGCAGATCCCAATCTCTACCTAAGCACATCATATGTAACTTCATTTTTGACCCACTAACATATCCTGGTACATAAAACCCTCCTAACCCTCTACCCAAGCCTCTACACTCATCTAGGATGTGGATTTGTTCGTCGAGGGTTAAGAATTCCTTGAGTAGAATCATGCCCGGTTGGATGGCTTGTAATTTTTCATACGGATGCTCCCATTCTTCGTCGATGTGTATAGGTGGTCTTGGTCTTGGAGGTAAGGGGTAGTAAATATCGAAACTACCTAAAACGTGAGAGTTCTCCTAATTAAATTCTACTAAGTTGATTTAATTCACAGAACATGGTGAAAAGCATTTAACCCACAAGCATGCTTCTAATGCAAGCACATTCAAGTCTTAGAATTACCTAGAGCGCGCTGAGCACTAGCCTCAGCGCCTGATGCTCCCGCAGAATTTAGTGTCACCGGCCCCTGGGCTATCCCCTTCCCCTTCTGGAGTCTCGTATCGGCAGTAAGGCGTCCAAGATGTGTGGACTGTGGGAACTCCGGATTCTCCAGCTGAGGTCCTCTGAGTGGTCCGTGGTGGCAGATAGTTTCGGCTGCTTGGGTTCTTGTGGCACTCGAACTCTCGGTGGCCCTAGATTTTGCAATATCTACATTCCACCTTGCGGCCGCTGCAATCGACCCCGGGGTGGTCTCTCCCACAATGCTTGCAGTAGTAATGGCGTCGGGGCTGTCCGGTGCCTGATTGGGACAATTGTTTAATTAGTATAGGAAATTATAAGGGTTAAGGGTTTGATTTATCTTGAAGGTTGAGTATACTTACCCTTGGGAGGTACAGATCTCAATGGTTGGGCCTCTATAGGTGGACCGGTCAACTGCGGAATGGGCTCTTTCCCCTTCGAACCCTACTGACCCTGGTGTCCCGCGTGTCCCTTCTTCTTGCCAAAGAACTTCCTGTAACAAGTTTACGGGTTAACAATCGTATGATTCAAGCACAAAGGTAATCAAGTTCTTTAAAGAGGTAAGTCTTACTTCCTCTTCTTCGAGCTCTCGCCCTGAAAAGCTCCCCCACTCTCAGACCCTCTCTCCAGGTTCTTCCTCTTCCTCGGTCCGAGAGTCTCCTCTCGAGTCTGGAGCATAAGCTCCATCCTCGAGGCCGCATCATAACACTCCTAAAATCTCATAAATCAGTCTTCGCACAATCAATCAATAATTCAATTATACAAGGGTTAAGGTGTTCTTTCTTATACCTGTATAGTCGTGTAGAGTGTAGCCCCCATAGCAACCTGGATGCGGAATAGCAGTCCGCCCCGGAACTTCTCGACCTTCACAGTCTCTGAGTAGTCCACACCGGGTATGAAGTCTAGCAAGCTAGTGAACCGAGCGTAGTACTCGTCCACTGTCATGCTGCCCTGAGTAAGCGTCTCGAACTCGCGGTGCTTCTTTTGCTTTAGGTGGGCAGGGTAATACATACCCCTCAGCAGCTCTACGAACGACGTCCAGGTGAAGTCAGGTGAGGCGAGGTGGATGTCCTTCACTAACCGCCACCACGTGCTGGCTGCATCCTTCCAGTGGAAGGTAGCGATGGTGACTCTCTGGTCGGCAGGTACGCAGGGCCTCGTAGGCCTTCTCATGCTCCACTATGAAGCGCTCCAAGGCTACCGGGTCGGGCTCTCCGGCGTACGTCGGTGGTCTGGTCTCCGTGACAGCCTTCAGCCAATTCACCTCACGGGGTGGTAGTGGGTGGGCTAGTCCTCCTCCTACATGTGCTCCAAGCTGCTCCTCGGCCTTTAGGTCTACCCGACATCTGTAGTATAGTATATAACGTTTTTACTTGGTAATTTACCGCATGTAGGTAATGGGTATTGATATGCTCTAGGGCTAGTAAATCACGCAATTGGTGTCACAAGAAGGTAATTACGCTAGAACAAGTCGGCTCGTTCCTCACAGATGTTTCCCATACTTTCCCCGTCCTAAGCTCATTGTTTTAACCTAAATTCTCGTCATCAGAGCGGGACTCCGCTCTGATACCACTTTTGTAACACCCCCCGTAAATTACGCCCCTAATACAATATTAACTAACGTGAATCGTAGCAGAAAATAAAAACGTCGCAGTGGAATTTAAAACCAAAAACCCGGGTGTTACCGCCATTGCTTGCCCATGCGAACAACGAAGCGTCCATCTCTACAACTGAACCAATATTACAACCGTTTCCACAGTGATGACGAGGTAATAAGCTAACACCGAATTACAACATTTAATATCCAAAATAATTACTAGTGAGCAACCTACCTAACTATACCGATAGTTCAAAAATGGAATTGTTAACCCTAAGGTAATCTCGAGAGGTAAACTGCTAACTAGTTCTCCCAAAGTATGACAATGAGCTGCTAATAAAATCCCGAAACGATGTCGCAAAATATAAAAGAAACGAGTCCGAATGCAATACAAAAGTCAAGGTCGTCTACCCCGATCCCGCACTCTGGCTTGTAACACGATCAAGTTCCTGTAATGGGGTGCCGTATAGGCTCAGCGAAACGCTGAATATGCTAAAGTGTAATCCTAGACCCTTTAGGTCACTTAGGTTAATTAGCCGTCTGAACATGAGGTTAATTACATGCTGGTTCGTTTTACAGGTTATATGAATAACAGTAAATAACATAAATTAAACATATAGCAATCCATCCATGTAATGATCCATGCACCACACACAATACACAACATACGATATACAATATTGTATAACAATCATACGAACGCGTAAATACTTCCACTAGGGTAATCGTAGTTTTCCTCTAAATTATGGTAGTCACCATTTGAAATACCCCAAACCTTGATATGTTGTTTAAATATTAAATATGGTATATTAAGGCTAAAAAGTGCCTTAGAAACATTAGTGAACAATTTAAACCATAGAGAACACAATAAAGCACCATAAATACAATTTAAGCGAAAATGTGCTCTAAGCTTGGGATAACCTTGGTTAAGACTCTAATAACTTACCAAGACTTTATTTACATGCTAATGGACATGTTAAACCAATTACTAAAGAAAACCAAGCTTGAAAACAAGTTAAAACACAAAATGTGCTTTAAGGAGTCTTAAAGCACATTTTTGAGAAATTGTCTCAGAAATGGGTTTTGAGTGGCTAAATTCCCATCATTCCTCTTTAATCAACATGTGTACTACTTAGTATCACATTAGGAAGTCTAAATCAATGGGAAATAAAAATTTTCACAATTATGTGCACTAGTTTATGAATAGTGCTCAAATAGTGCTAGTTTAAGACATAAGTCAATATAAGTTAATTAAATGGTCAACAAAGACCATGAAACCTCCTAACTGATAAGGGGGCCGTTTTTAAGTGTGATTCACCACACTTAGCTAGTTAAATAAGGAAGGAAGGAAATAAAGTGTAAGTTCACTATTTACTTTATTACTTAAATATCTTACTAACTTACCTCTCACCTCATTCTCTTCTTTCTTTCTTGATTCCCACCGTCTTCATCCTCTTCCTCCATTCTCCAAATCAGTTTTGCTACAGCACATCACCATTCTCCATCTTCTCTTGCTTATATCTCCTAGCTTCATGATGCTCCAAAATTAACTCCAAGATCACCATTCTCTTAGTTTGAGCAAGCTCTTCACTTGGTCTTTTCAACCTTCAAAACACCATTTCGGTGCCGTGGAGATTCACCATTGAAGGATCAGAACTCATCTCTTTCACCTTGTTGATCACCTTTTCTTCAAGGTAAGGAAACCAAAGAAAAATTCATATTCTCCTCATTTTTGTTTCATGACGAAGAATCACCTTGTATGGTGTCTTCTCTTGCTTTTGTTTAGCTTCATTCCAAACTTCAAGGACTAGGAGGAGTCCTCTCTTGCTACTTATCCAATTCTCATTCAATTCCAAGGTAAACTTCTATTTTAATGTTTTAAAACACTTATGTAAACTAGGGTTTATATATGAGTTTAAGTATGAATCTTAAAGCTCATTACCCTTATATGGTGTGTGTTAATAAAAGGTTGACATGTGATCAAGTTCCTTGCTGATTTTTCAATCCAAGAAACAAGTGAAAAGTTTTGAAGGAGAAGGTAAAATGAACTAACCTAATGTTGTGTTTATGCCTTAGGAAAATGAGCTTGAATTGCTTATTAAAAACTACCTAAAGAGCCTGGGAAATGAGGTGGAAATACCCACAAGGAGGTTATTAAGGGCATATGTGATGTTATTTGTATTTACAGGTCAAAGGCATTAGTATGTGGAAATTTCAGTGTTTAAGATTAATGTTGTTTATGGGCCTAAGAGCATGTTATTTAAGGGCCTAAGTGCCAAGCAATTTAAATTATGCACTATATTATGATGTAGTGTAATTTGGGTGAAGTTGTGTGTGAGAGTGTTTTTGAGGATTAAGTGTTCTTAATGTTTAAAGGTGAAAATCTATGTGTTTGGTGTAATGATGTGCTAGTGAAGCTATGCTAAAATTTGGTTAATATATAAGGAGTTTTAAGTGTTTGAATGAAGTTTGATGAACTAGGATGTGCTAGGAATGACTAAGTGTTGATTTGGTGAAAGGAGGGAATTAAGGTGTTCTTAGTTTTTAAAATGACTTAGGCAGGTCTTGGAGGTTTAGAGATCAAAACGGTGATTGTAGATACACCAATGTCATGGTGGGAGTGTGGTTCAGTCTTGTACAAATTTTGGTGAACAAGGGAGGAATAAAGCCTTGAGGAGGATTAGGTGTGAACTTGTGGAAAAGTCTTGAGTAGTTTGTGTAAGGAGGTCTTAGTGAGAAATAACGCTTTTGGAGGAATTGTAGTGGTGATAAGAATCAATTTGGTTAGCTGAGATTTTAGGTATGGTATACCATTTAGGAACTTAAGGAAAAATATTACAAGTATTAGTAAATTTTGTAAGAAAATTTAGTAATAAAGTTGGAGGTGTTAGACAAGTATGAGGTGTTATTTTGGCATTAGAATATGCCTAAGATCATATGGGAAGCCATTAGAATATGCCTAAGATCATATGGGAAGCTTGGGTAACAATGGATGAGGAGAACAAGTATAACAAGGCCTGAAAAATGCATAAGTGTAAAATCTGTAGCATGGGTCCTGGACTTAGGTCCCGGGTAAAGTTCCGGACCACACCAAAATAAGGGCCGAGAATAGCTACTGCACTCTGGTCCGGGACTTAAGTCTTGTAGGAAGTCCCGGACCACCCCTTAATTAACCCCCGAGAGTAGCAGCAAGTATTGGTCTGGGACTTAAGTCCCATATAAAGTCCCGGGCCACCCTAATAAATCAATCGAGAGTCATGCCATGAATTGGTCCAGGACTTTAGGTAAGGACAAGTCCCGAACCACTTTAAAAACATTGTTTAAGGTTAGTAAATGACTTGTAATGATGGTGATTGATAGGTAATGATGTTATAAGGTTGTGTAAGACATGTTAGGTGAGTTATAATGACAATTAAGAGGTGAAAAGTTGTAGTTAAGTGTGAAAGTAAAACAAGCTAGAAATGTGAAGTAATAAGTTAATCAAAGGTCGAGTACAGTAATTAACCGACATTACTAAATGTGTATAGGAGTTGCCTACGGTGGAAAACAAACGCAGCAGGGACCAAAGTATGGTTTTCTTGCAGTCTGTTGCCTACCGTTTACACCGGCTTGTGTGTTGTTTGTTTTCTGAGTGTTTATGACTTTGTAAGACTTAAATCATGAAACGAGTTTACAGTCATTGTTGTTATTGTGACGTGAGCGTACCGGTACCGTTAACCTCGAATACGTGCCAACCCGTTAGTTGACAAGCTAGAATACGTAAGATAGCGGTACACGGTTTAACGTTTCAACTTAAGGAACGTTCTAACTACGGCTATTATGAGCAAGTTGTGGTTTGTGTTGTTAATGTGTATCCCATCTCCCTTGTGAGTCTAAATGGACCTAAACACCTACTTGTGATTTTAATGTGTTAAGTTCCAACAATGGGACTTCTAACAAGTGTTAACCGGGGAGTGAGGAGTCTGGTCGTTCCGGTCATGCGTGTATCTACGGGAGTCGATATCTGTATTAGGTTCAGCTCTCTCTGTATGTTATGGTTGTTTTCCTTCTTGGACTACAATCACCCTCAAGCTTAACCAAGGATACTTATCTGACTGATGTTCGAACTAGGGGGAATTTTATGTACGGTGTGCTTGGATCACTACATCCGACGCATCTTGGGTTAAGCTACTCATTCGTCCAACAGAACGGTAACGAGTTATGCATCAAGCTTAACATGAGGTGAGATTATTCTCTAGGCTTACCAAGTTCACTAACTAATGTACGGTTCGTTTCCTAAAGTGAAAACATCCCTATGATGTTAAGTGTTGTTATTGATGTGCAACGTTTAAATGTTGTGTTTAAGCGTGATGTTTGTAAAATGAATGACATGTAATCATGCCAATTGGTTGTGTGTATCCCGGTAGCCGACGGGCTGCACGTTAATCATACCAGCCATGGGTTGCCGAGCCCCTTTGGGGCACCATATTTTATTTTGCTGGATGAGGATCGAGAAAGCGGAGTGGCTTTAGATCCTAGGCGTATGAGATACTTTTGGTAGTTATGGATGTTGGACCCGTGATGCGCCTGTGCTCCCGTGGTGTTATATTTGGTAGTACCGGATTACAGTGATGGTTTGTAAATATTGATACTCGGTATAGTTGGTTGTATTTAAGGTTGATAGTTTTATGCTCGGGAGTCTGTTCATCAGACCAATACAAATGTATGTATTCTGCCTTGTTAGCCACGGGGGTGGCTAACGGCGTGTAACACCAACTCGTTTATCGTTAAGTTTATAGTAGGGGTGTTACACCATTAAGTCTTATTTCCAATACCAATAGGCGTCATTTTAGGACAACCCGTAAGTAACCTTACTGGACAGTAGTCCTTCCGTACACACGAGGTGCTCATTGCCATGGATCATTCGATCCCAGGGCTTCCACTTGCCTAATCAAGGTGTCCATGAATGGCCGAAGCCGTGTGCCAAAAGAGGCACCTTTGTCCAACAGTCTATCTAGCCCGTCAGAATATAGAGGGAGTCGGTCCGATACGGGCGTTATACTCCGGTGATCACCAATGCGCAACCAACTAGTCGAAACTAATTGGATTCCCATACCATGTACCTTAACCATCACTCTCAAATATGTGATTAATCCTTAATCAACTACCCTAAGTAAATGCTTAGGTTTTGGAGAAGTCTTTACCATTTATTACTTTTGAAGTCTCATGTACTTCCCTATAATTAGTCTAGGTTATAGTCATGTTCGGGTATTCAAATATATAGAATGGGGATCCCGAGTCTCGTTCCCAATGTTTTACTTAGGTCAATATGGGTAATGTTTTTCAGACAATAGAATTCCAATCATACGAGCAATTACAGGAATATTGTCCGAAGACGCCGCGCACAATAATAATCGCATAGCAATCAACATTTAGTCCATACCACATGCATAGCAACCATATCGCTCTTGTCACATAGTCAAGCAACCCCGAACCGAGGCTTCCTCAGAGGTTCGGACCACACAATGAACATACCTTTCACCGATGAGCGCTCGCGTAAAATTCCATGTGAAATCTCTAGCGCTCGCTATGCCCGTGTCTACCCACTCGCGCCTCTGGTATACACGTGATTCGAATATCAGCATATTTACATAGCTTGAATTTATCTAACCGTCCTAATTTAATCCCTTAATTCCATCCGTACTTCGATGTTCATTAATCTTAGGAGTTAAAGTTCGACGGCTCGTCATAATTTACGAGTATGTAATTGTTGCTACGATAATAATACTTATCACGTGGAAGTTTCGTTCACAATTGTTTACGTAATGTCAGGTTACATGCACACGGGAATATCGTTACGTTTGTTGTGCGATCTAGTTTAAGTAATTACAGTTATGCAAGTGTGCGTGCATTTATACATATACAAATACGCATATGTTATGAATTATTGTTATGCGTTGACATTGTGGAACCTTTCCGTGCATGTAACATTCTATGCATTTGCATATATTTAAATTGTCATTGTCGTCATTTTCGCGTTTATACTTGCATTTTGTTAACTATGTATTGCAATCCAGCATTATGTACATTATAGCGCCCCTCGTAATAAATTTCCAACCTAGTAATATACTTCCAACATTTGTCAACTTAGCCGTGTCTTACGAAATTATGCATAATATACAATTGCTCTGTAACAGTCCTCCCATAATATATCCTTCCTCATTTTAACATAACGTTTAATTATATCATTCGAACTTTATAATATATAAGTTGTCTATATTTGAAAATTCTCGGACAACCCTTGTACTTTTCGGTAATTTTAATTTCCTCCCCACATATTTTGATTATTATTAAACCATCCCGTTTTCTATAATTGTTATATTACTACTCTTATTAATTTATACTCTAGGATACCCCTTAAGTTTCAGTAATTTAATCACCTTCCCTTAAACTTTATAATCGTTACAATTTAATACTTAAACTATATAATGTAGGCCTTAGTTAATTTAATTATTAAACTAGCCCTAAATTTTTTTTAAATTCCCAACAAAATCCAAGGGTTTTAATATTCACATTTTTGATCACTATACCTTGTTAATCACTTAAACACCACTAATCTCTTTATAATTAGTGTTTTTAACTTAATCTTTCTTTAGACATCCAAAATGACTATTCTATCATTTAACGTGGTCAACTCTCATATGTGGTCAAGGTTGACCACTTAATTTATCCTTTGACCCGTTTGCTATTATTTACGGAAATACCCCCATAATTTCCTATTTTACAATTAACTCTTAATTTCATAAAATTTATATGTTATACTTGCAAATATCTATAAAATTATTTTCTTCGGTTATTATTACCATTACTCCCTATTTCATGTTAATTATATTTTGTCTCCCTTATAAAACCCATTTAATTATTTAAAACATTTATACAAGGTTTTAAAATTTATTTACGCCATGTAAAAAAATATTTACAATATACCAAATCTTTTTCCCAATATATTCCTAGGTAATTATATTTTCTAGAATTGTGCATTCTACATCAGGAATTCATGTAACTTTATAAGTCAACCTATAAATTAATTTGTGATTAATTAAGGCTCAAAATAATTATAATGAGGTGACCTAAACATATGACCTTAAAAATAGCATAATAATTATTTCAAAAATGGTATTTAGATATCTCTAACATTATATCGTGGCCTCGGTTTTGTATGATGTTTTCTTTAATTATTTTCCCATCATCTTCTCTCCATTTTTGATATAAATAATTGACATATGCTACGGTTTAATCAGGTAAATATATATATCTTTACATACTCATCAATTTACACATTAATCTCGCAAATAATATATGTGTAACTATCCATTTCCAAAATTTCCTCCTAGTCTATGGTTTACTCACGTGTATATATATATATAATCTTTACACACTCCTCAGTTTATATATTAATCACCCAAAAAATAATCCCCGTATATCCCCCCTCTTGATACGCATTTATAGTTCCCTATATATATATGTATATATATATATATCCTTTAGCATACTGTTAACTCACGTAAACATATTACTCATATCCATCACTCTACGCAAATCACATCTCAACCAATACATATGTAGATATACTCCCCTAACATCTACGGTTCATGCTGCACTAATGTTGATTGCTCTTCAAGTTATTTAAGAAAATATTACATGTCAATACCTTGGTTAGATTAGCAAGGTGACTCCCCAGCAGTAAGTACCAGCCACAACTTTCTTTCCCTCCACCTACATACGCATACATATAAGTAGTTTTGATTTCAGTTTTTTTTTGTACGTAAGTTAGGTTTGTCTAGCATTTGTTTTTCAAGGATTTAGCTATATATCACTTACCTTCTACCACTTGAATTTGTTCTCTTATACCTTCTTGTCGGCAATCTTTGGGTGTGCAGGAACCCACTTCTTTTCCCATTCCAACCGTAAGAAAACCAGTTAGTAATCATAGATAACTAGCTAGTTAAGGAGTCTTTTGAATATAGTTTTAGAGTGGGAAGAGAGGGTGTTTACCTCAGTTTTTGGAAGGATTTAACTGGTATTCTCGGTGCACTACAACAGGAAAACGGTTTTAGCACCAGACGTTGAAAATAAGAGAGAAAGAAGAGGTAACAGCCACGGTGCATTGCAGGTTTTACCTTGTTCTTTTTAGATTTCTTCCTCACTTTTACACCCTTTCATTGATGCCTTCTGGTGCAGTTTTTGGCTCAACAAGGAGGTTGAAGTGGAGCCTTCACACCATGAGTATAAGAGCAGGAAGGAATGTCAAAGTAGTGGTATTTTCGGATATCCCGAAACAGAAAGGAACAGATGCATTTTTTTGTTACCGCTGGAGAACAAGGGGGATTTCTCTACTAGAGAACAGTGGGAGTATGATGAGTGACAACACTATGCCACTCCCTCCTCTCTCTACTCCCTTCTCCCCTACTCACCCCCGTCCCCCACAGTACCTTAGGCACCCGCCATGTCGCCGCCACCTTCTACCTTTCCAATCTCCACCCTAAACACCACAACCTAGCTCACCGGAAAAGCTCCTGCTCACCAACCTACCAACCACATAGCCCCCGCCGCTTTCTTCAACCCCAGAGCTAATCTGCGCTCCTACAGTAACCAAGCCTTTTTAAACCCTCAAACATGGATCGCAGATACACACCAGGAGCGACTGTTTTTATCGACAATATTCATCCAGATACTTCCTATGGCGCCATATGGAAGTTGTTTGATAAGTTTTGTCCAATCGTCGGCATCAGACTCCCAAAGGTTCCATGGTTCGTACCAAAACTAGGTATGGATTTGTAGAGTACAGGCTTAAAATGGATGCAGATCAAGCAATATTGGAAACCAACGGGGCGACCTAGATGGACACAAGTTACAAACGCAGACGGCCATTAACAGACGCCGTAACCCAGGCTCCGCCTCTCAACAATGGGTCCCGAAACAACAAGTCACTGATGCTGATATAAACCTACAGAGATCATCCGCACCAAACCACAACAGTCCACCGCCTGGCAAAATCCCCAATCGAAAGGTTTTATCAGCTTGGATCCCTCACTAGTTATGCAAGAAAAAAACTACAGAGAGCTATGTGACCATCCTTCCCTTCCGAACAAGTTTTAAAAGATATCGAAGCCAAACTAGCAGCATGGAAGCAAAATGTGGAGTCAATCGTTTATCTATCCCCATTCAAGTATGTGGTAATATTCTCGACTCATGAAAGGCTGAAGAGTTCTTTCAGTCTAACTTGGGCACAGATTTGGGATGGGGCAAAAGTACTTGGAGCCATGAGGATCAACTCACTAGGAGATCTGCAACCATAGCAGTCAGGGATTACCGTTACAAGTCTGCGGGGAAACGCCATTAGGACAGTCACTAAACACCTTGGGAAATCTTATCCATCACTAGTGACATGAATCAGTTCTCTAAGTTCGTGGAGGTCCATGCAACAATTGAAACAAAAAGGATGTCCATTATTAACGAAGAAATCCAGGTGGAAGTAGAAGATCAAATGTATAATGTTGGTATTATGGAGTACTGGTCAGAAGAACTCTCACAACATTGCTATGAGAATTCTAGAGTTTCTCCGCGGTCGCTGGAATCTCAGCCGGAACTTAGTCCTCCACACCAAGCGCAACAACCACAACAGCATGGCAATAACCCATATGAGAAAACTCAAACGACGTTGCATGATGCTCCAGTAGAAAAGCAACATAATCATTCTGTTGTCTCGGAGAAGTGTGTCGTCCTAGAAGCCGTCTTCCAATTAATGCTCAGCCAACCCAGATCTTCCCAAGCCATATATACATGGGTAACGGTAATTTTGGAAGTGGAGTTGTAATCATATGTAGAGACAAGCCTTTCTTCTTCCCCGAAAAAATTCCACCTCAGATTATCCCTATTATCGATAAGGACTACTCTAAACCTTTTGAATTCCACTAGTTACTTTTCCTCTGGAACTAATACCAAATAACGTGGGGCCTTTTCAGAAATTACCCAATTCCCAATCATTACATCTCCAGGAAATGCCTTTTTGCAGCCTCCCCCTTCTCACAACCGGACACTCCCCCCGACAATAGTCCAGTCTAGCCCCCCCCACTTCCCATCTTCTAACCTCTCCTATCACTCACAAAATTTCTTTGACAGTCCATCTCAATCCCCATGCACCCCTCCTCTGACCAACCAGACAACTGTCCCACTAACCCCAAACACCCGCCAATCAAATTCACCCCCTGATCATCTCTCTCTTTCTCGAAATTCTTTCTCACCTGCAATTAATCTTGAAGTCTTTCTGACTCATAATATTGGACCAGTCTACTCAACTCTTCAAAACTCGGAACCAAATATCCAGTCCAGCTTAGCCCAGAATGCCTTGACTTTGGCAGAAGTATAAACTGCCATTACCCAAACCCGAATCTTTCTATGCAGCACTTTTCCCAAATCCTCAAAAGAAGTAAAAGGGTTGAAGAGAAGCTTAGCTCCAAGAAAAAAGACCAACCTCATTTGTTTTCAAAACATCCAAGGAATACATAGGCGAGAGAAAATAGCAATGCTCAATAAGGAGATCAGAGAAGCAGGAACAAATATCATTGCAATCTTCGAAACTCACCGCTCCCATATCCCCAGCAATGATCTTGGTCTCTGGGGAGGGCGTGGCAATTCAATGTCTTTAGAAGTCCCCGCTTCTAGTCGTTCAGGAGGTATCATCGTTTCTTGTAACCTCAATCATATCAGCATCCAAAATTCTTCACTAGGATCCCGGTGGATCGCAGTGGAATTAGCCTGGCCGCACATTCCCTTTGAAGGTTATGTCATCTTTATTTACGCCCCCACGCACCCTGAGGATCGTCGCTCCATGTATACGGAAATTCTAAATACCTCTTTCAGTAAGCCTATCCTTGTAGTCGGTGACATGAATGAAGTATTGAGAGGAAGCGCCGCAAGCAAGGGAAGGATAATGTTTCAACAAAAGGCATGGAGGACCTACGCAACTGGATGAATCAACTCAGCTTGATGGAAGTAGATCTTCAGGGCGCAAAGTACACTTGGAGAAACAAGACGTCAATGAGTCGAATTGACCGGGTGTTTGCGCAAACAGAATGGTTAGCTAGCTTTCCTGGACTCACTCTCAATGCAAATCTAAGGAGATTATCGGATCATCGATTCATGAAGCTCTCTCTACGGGATGTCAATTGGGGGCCCAAGCCATTTAGAGTTCTAAGCGGATGGCTGGACCACAAAGACTTTAAATCATTTTTTGCGGGAGAGTGGAGTAAGCTACAGAAATTACCATTAATGCCAAACTCAAGGAAATTAAAAAGCCTTGAGAAAGTGGAATAATGAAGTGTATGGGCACATTGATAACCGGTTGAAAACAGTGCTTGCTGAAGTGGAACAAATCGACAAATCCAAGAGGATGGTTCGATAGATGATTGTCCAGTAGCAATTTGAGCAGACAAGATGAATCAAATCTGGGGAATTCTAAGGGAAAAGGAAAGGTATTGGAAACAGCTTTCGAGAGAGAAATATATTAAGGAGGGAGATCAAAACACCGCATATTTTCATAGAAGGGCTTCCATCAACCGAAGAAATAACACCATCTCTTCCTTGCTCATTAATGAGGTGATTTCTGATGAACCCACAGCTATTCAAAGAGCAATCCGTCACTTCTATTACAGCTCTTTTCGGTCAAATTCAATTCTCGATCTTCACCCCCACTCTCAGGAAAACCGCGACTGACTAGTAGAGAGGCGAGTAGCTTGACAAAGCGACCGTCACTTCTTGAAATAAAACACATTGTCTGGTCGATCGATGGGGAAAGGCACCAGGTTACGACGGTTTGAATTTTCGTTTCATCAGAAGCGTTTGGGGTATAATTGGTAAGGACTTCACGAATTCGGTTCTCAGTTTCTTTGACAGTGGTCGACTCCCGCAAGGGTCAAATATGACGTGGCTTACTCTAATTCCTAAAATTCTTGGTGCAACAAGAGTGGAGGATTTCAGACCAATTAGTATGATTGGCTCAGTCTACAAAGTGATCTCGAAAATTCTCTCCACGAGACTCTGCCAAGTTATAGGCAAGTTGATACAAGGCACACAAACAAGCTTTATTAAAGGAAGGCACATTACCTATCACCAATGAAGTTATTGGCTGGCTCAAGAGCAAGCACAAATCTGGCATACTGCTAAAAATCGACTTTTCTAAAGCCTTTGACAGCATCTCATGGACATTTATAGATATCATGCTATGCTATTATGGTTTTAGCAATCTATGAAGGTCGTGGATAGAAGATGCATCACACTTCGGTTATATCTATTCTCATTAACGGGGTTCCCTCCCAGCCAATCAAACCAAACGTGGGTTACGACAAGGGGACCCGCTTTCCCCCACTCTTGCTTGTTCTCTGTGTTGAAGGGTTGGGCTGGATCTTAGATGAAACCATTTAATGAAGAAAAGGAAAGGATTGTATGTGGGTGCTAGCGACTCTCATCTCTCATCTGCAATATGCGGATGACACTTTAATTTTCTATGAATCTAGTAGAGATGTGTTACATGTGGCAAAATTATGCATCCTGGTATTCTCTGAAATGTCAGGCCTTGAAGTTAATTGGTCAAAGTGCATGGCGATTCCTATAAACCCAATAGAAGAGCACCTGAGGATAATTCGGGAAGTCCTGGGATGCCAAATTGGTTCTCTGCCTATAAACTACTTGGGATTCACGATTGGAAGTAGTCCTAAGCGATTAGCCACATGGAAGCCGGTACTGGACAAAATTTCAAGCAGGCTGTCGGGTTGGAAATCGTCTTCACTATCTAGGGCGGGTCGACTTATCTTGATAAAATCAGTCCTTGGCAACCTCCCTTTATACTATTTAAGTCTGTTCAGAATGCCCAAGACTGTTCTAAAGCAAATTAAGCGACTACAATCCAATTTCTTGTGGGGCAAGGAGGGCCGCAGGGGGATCCTCTAGTATATTGGAGCGCACTTTCAAAAGCTAAAGAACAAGGAGGCTTAGGCATCAAGGATATGGAGCTTAAAAATGCAGCCCTCCTCTTTAAATGGTGGTGGAAATTTCAGAAAGACGATGGTAAGTTGTGGAAAAATATCATATGCTCAATATATGATATAGACGTTAATCTCCCCATCACAGATGAGCAATGGAACAAGTCAAACGGCCAGGACTGTGGAAGTCGATCCTATCTATTGCGACATGAATCCTTCACATGCGGCAGTATTGGACTCCAATATTCATTGGGTACATTCGAACGGGAAAAGAATCAGATTTTGGATCGACAGTTGGCTAGGATCACACCCCTGCGAGACCGTTATCCACGGTTATTCTTGATAAATGAGCAAAAGTTTGCTAGTGTTTTCGACATGGGGCAGTGGGTCGGCTCCACCTGGGAGTGGTCTCTCATTTGGAGGAGGCAGTTATTTTTATATGAAAGGGCACAGGCTGAGGAACTCCTCACCTTGCTGAACTCATCGCTACCTATTACAGATATCGAAGAAGATCAGCTAAGATGGATGGCAACAAGTGATGGTGATTATACCTCAAAGAGTTTCTATGAAGTTGTTGCCGCTCATCATAATACAGGAAATGTTCTTGGTGTGTGCTTTCTGGCACAGTTTTACTCCTCCCAGAATTGAAATTCTGATCTGGCTAATACTTCAGGGCCGTATACAAACTAAAGATTTCCTCTTTGACAGAAACCTGTTGCCGGTAGGACAGCTGATGTGTGTTTTTTGTAATAAGTCGGTGGAAACTAGTGCTCACGTCTTCATCCACTGTCCGTTCTCGAAGATACTGTGGTCCAGGATTCTAAACTGGTGGGGTATGATGTTTATTTTCCCTGACTCCACACTTGCTTCCTTTCATGCCTGGATCGGCACGAGCAAAGTCAAGCGTAACAAGTTGTGGATAAGTTTTTTCTTCTTCACAATCTGGGCTCTTTGGACTCACCGCAACAGAGCCGTCTTTGATGGGCATGCTCCTGACTGGGACGATATAGCAGAGATGGTAAAGAGAGGCTAAGCCTGGAATGGTGTAGTAGGGATTATCACCTCCCCTCACATGCCATCCTATCCTCCCGATGTTTGTTCACACTGTTATACTCATAGCAATAGTATGGTTTCGATTTTGTACCCTTTTTTTCTCTACTCTATCTTCTTTTTCACTGGCGAGAAAGGCAGCTTTGCCACAGTATTGCCACATTTATGTACTGGTTATACCAGCAACTTATCAAAAAAACAAGGGGGGATTTCTCTTCAGCTGGTGCATTCCCTCTGGTTTGGTGCTTGCGGTAGTGGATTATAAACCTTGAAATGTAGAGAATCGGTGAGGAGGAGTGTTGGGTTTTCCATGTCCAGAAGAGGAGGCAAAATAGAGGTAAGGAAGGCATATCTACCTTGGTATCTTGCTGTCCTCTATTGCTGTTACAGTCCAGAACAGAGAGCATTTTATGGGGGAGAAGAGGGACTTCCTGCTTCTGTAGAGAGGGGAAGGAAGTAATTGCTGTCTCCTCTGTTGTTTTATGACTGGGAGTGTGGAATGCTTGCTGATGTTATATCCCAAACCGCCCCCTTGCTGCAGTTGCTTGTTTGCTTCTTCTGTACACCACGCCTGTTGTTGGTCTTTTTTTTTTTTTTTACAATAGAAGTAAGGCTGGGATTGAAGTAAGAAGCAGCAGAGAAATGAGAAAAGAAGAAGGGTAAGGTGGGAGAATATCAACCTATGAAGGCATGGAATACTGAGACTGCAGAGAAGATATGGGGTTGTTGCTGCTATAGAAAATAATGGAAGAGCTGGGACTTGTTTTTTTTTCTCTTTCAGTATCCTTTCTCTTCGGTTGCTGCTATGGAGGGTGTGCAAAGGAGAAAAGAAAACTGGGGTAATGGAGGGTATTTAGACAGGGCTGCCGTGGGGATAAAAAGAAAGGACTGGTGTAGGCTGTACTATGTTGTAGCTGATGGAAAGAAAGGAACAACTTTGGGTGCTGGCTGCAGAAGGAGTGACCAAACAATATGGGAAGTTGGAAAGAAAAATCATGTTGGAGAGGTGGGTTTGTACTTATGTACTATTGTTGTTTATATTGTTAATAATGACATTTGCTGTTTTTTTTTTACTAATTGCAGCCTGCACAGTAAGGGTGGAGGGAGTTTCAAAATTTCTCTTCCCATTAGCTAAATATATGGAGTTAATATTGCATGTGTATATATATATATATAAGGGACTATGACATTGTGTTACCTAGTGATTTGTCACATTTTTTTTCTTTAGAGGTATATATAAGTACGTGTTTATGTCTATAATTGTTTAGGGTGTATAAAATAATTATATGATTTATTAAGATATATTGGTGGTATTTCACACATGTATTAACATGTTATATGCATATTAATTTTTGGAGTTTATTTCTCCTTAATACTATTTTCTCTTTGGCTATATGTATTTATACCATAATATTTATAGCAATAATTGCTAATGATTTAATTTAAATGCTTATAATTAAGGTAGTAGTCATTCGGGGTATTTCAACAGGTGTCCAGGTCTCATATTTTCTGGGGTTCGCTCCTAGTGGGCAACCCAAGTATGTAGTGGGCAGCTTCTTAATTTGACATTTCAGAATTTCGGCTACCATCTTCTCTTCCTCCTCTGTTGCATTGATACAAAAAGCAACAGTTTACTCTACATTCAGCTTAAGACCACTAACCTCCGAGAATAACATCAATATTCTACGGATCTGCCTCAGTTCTTCCTTTTCCAGCTCGTAGAACAGCATTGTGTCATCTGCGAACTGCAAATGTGATAGACGCACCCCTGGGTTCCCAATGATCAGCCCTTTTATTTGTTGTCTATCAATTACTTTATGTAGCATCCAGCTCAGGGCTTCCACCGTGATCACAAACAGTCCCGGTGATAACGGATCTCCTTGGCACAGGCCTCGGTATAACGAGAAAGGTTTGGTCGGTGATCCGTTAACCAGAACTGATATCTTTGCAGTCGACACACACTCTTTGATCCACCTCCCTCCATCTCTGCCCGAATCCTAATCTTTCCAGCATTGTCAATATAAACTCCCACGAAATACTATCATAAGCCTTCATGAAATCTATCTTCAAAATAACCCCTTCTTCTTCTTGACTTTTAGCCATCTGACAGCTTCGTTCGCAATAAACGGACCCTCTAGGATATTTAATACCCTTCACAAAAGCCGTTTGTGTTTCACCTATTATCTTTGGGAGGATCTTGCTCAGTCTATTTGCCATCACCTTTGATATAATCTTGTAGATACAGCCAATCATACTGATTGGCCTGTATTCATTTAAGTGAACAGCTTCAGCTTTCTTTGGGAGTAGGACCATCCATGTTGTGTTGATCCCTTTTTCTAGTTTTCCAGTGACGAAAAATTTCTCACATCTTTGCAAAAATCCGGGCCGATGGTGCTCTCCACATTTGCCTGATGAACCTTAGGTTGTACCCATCGAAGCCGGGGGCCTTGGACCCATCACACTCCAGGTGGTACTCTTGATCTCAGACATGGTTGGGATTTATCTCGAGAGTTGTTGCATCCCTGTCCGTCAGCCGTGGGTGTTCTATAATTGGGGGAGTAACTCTTGACTGCTTTCCTTTTGCGTACAGTTGGGGAGAAGAACCCACAATCATATTTCTGAGGGAAATTTCATGAAATGCCACTATTTTTTGCTAATTCATGAAATGCCACTAAAAAAGTCACGAAATGCCACTATATTTTCCGAAAAGTCCATGAAATGCCACTATAGATAGAAAAAAGACAAAAATACCCCTACTAGTTAACAAAGTACTTTTAAAGTTCATAAAATGCCCCTAAGTGTTAAAAATTAACAAAAATTAATAAAAATATCAAAATACAATAAAATATAAAAAATTATGAAAAATTAAAAAAATTATTATAAAATTAAAAAAAATTAAAAAATTATAAAAATTGAAAAATTAAAAATATCATTAAATATTAAAAATAATATTTCATTTTTTAAAATTTAATCAATACCATAAAAGAATATTGAGTTCTAAACAAATATTTATACCAAATTTTCTACCAATTTAGTACCATAATTTATACCAAATAAGTACCATAATTTTTATCATACATTTTTTAATTATTATTTCATATCCCATAATACCCAGCTTACCTCTTTAACGGTAAGCTCTGCCAGTCTTACTCCAATCGGACACCACTATGTGGTACACGCCCCGCAGGGCACCACTATGTGGCACGGCCCGGTAACAAGGGAGTTCGACCACGGATTTGGAAACAAACGCTCTGTTGCTTCCTCTTCCTTGCACACGTGACTCACAATCCCCCTAACCTACCTTTCGGGTTAGTAACAATAGGTACTCATATATAAATACATATATATATTAGTCAGCCGCATCTCTCTCGATGCTATCATACAACTTAGGAGATTTTCCTATTTCGCCGTATCCACCGATTTAAGGTCGCCCCTACACTTCCATTACTTAGGAACTATGTTCGTTTTCGAACATTGAGTCACCTCCTTGCATAGGAGGTCGACTATTGATATTAAGGACGTTCTCTAGTCTCGTGTGTCGCTTGTTCTCATTTAGAGTGAATTTATAAGTTTGATTTATCGTTGTCCATTAATCGAGGGTTTTCGTGTGTTACCTCGTTTTCATTATTTCACAACATGACTCTTTCTTCGAGTCTCAAATCAAGCAAGACTCAACTATGAGTCGTACTACAATACATAATCACATGCAAGCAACTCATTCACCATTCATCCATTTCATGATTATATAAACTTAGTTTAAAATCCATCCAATAAACAACAATACAATACAAGCACTATTAGGTGCTCGCAATCCGATTCGTGCATTTATCTTGTTAGGTGATCACACAACAATCAAACAAGCACACAAATCGGGGTAACCAAGTTAGGATACAGAGCACATGTGGAAATCATACCTTTCACCTGGGTCAACTTTACCGGGTGTCTCACGTTCCTTGGCTCACACTTGTTCCTCGTGTCTTACTCTTGAACCACTATTTTCATGTCAAATGGTTCAATTAATATTAAGACGTTACGGTAGGTACATAATTGCTACTCTCGTACTTACCCCGTTATCCCGTTATTTCGTTTTTTACTTAGTGTACTTAAACTCACAACTTACTCACTCACTTCTAACACTTGGTTATACTTCTTAGGACCTTTAAAGGTCACCAAACAACTCCTAAACATCACCTAAAATCAATACCATGCACTTCCCCATCATTAGACCCTTTTAAACACATTCTGTTACAATTTTAGCATGGTCCGGGTTTGTGTCCGGGTTTACAAACCCGGACCACCCCCCTGAAATGAGTTTCTGCCGTGTTTTTGCTATGGTCCAGGTTTGCGTACCGATTTGCAAACCCGGACTACCTCTGGAACTGTCAAAATTTACAGTTTTTGGACAGTTTTCAACCCCTAATTAACCCCTAATCATTTCCTAATCTTTCCACATGTTTCCTACATGTTTAAACACCCTAAAACATGCCCTAAACCTCTTCAAATCATTGGTCAAACTCACCATTCAATTCTTGTCCATTTCTACAAGTTTTTCATTCTCTCTGTTGCATTATGCACAGCATTGCATTAAAAACTTCTTTAGATGTTTCATAACCTTCAACCAACCTTACCACATTACTTAATGACCACTCCAATTCATTCCTAATCAAATGCATCCTCTAAAGCCCAAGTCCAACTCTTGTTCCACAAGTTAAACACCATAGTTCATTACTAGCAAAATTCCATGACTTTCCTCCCCATTTATGCTACAGATTTTTCCTCCTTCCCTCTAGTTCTCCAAATGCCATTTCAAGGCTATCACTCAACTCTAAACAACACTACAAATACCTAGGTTCCCCAATTCACTAAGTCATCTTTAAACACTTATTTTTCTACCAAATTTTGCCATAACCTCCCCATAAACCTTACATGTCCAAACCCATCTTTTTCACCATTTTCAATCCTAAACTAGCCACACCCTTACAAGGGTCCTACCAGAACATAATATCAATCTAAAATTCACCAAATCATAATATAGCTCCCAAAACCTCAATAAATCAATCATATAGCTTACAACTCAAATGCAATGGCACTTGGCCCTTAAATCAACTCAAGTTCACAAATTCTCTCAAGCTTTCTCAACACATTATCCAACATAGATTTCAATTCATAATTTGGGTTCATTAATTTATTTAACCCATCCCAACTCCTAAAATGCATAGATTAGTATTAAGGTAGTTTAATTACCTCAAATTCACAAGCTTCTCTTCCATTTCTCCTCTTGCTCTTCCTCTCCTCAAAATCGGTCAAGTGGGAATGGAGTTGCCAAACTCCATCCCAACATTCAAGGAACACAAAAATGCATTCAATTAATCTTCTAAACCCTTAAGAAATTCTAATTCAATAAAAAGGCTTAGAGCACAAGTTAGGGTTTTACCATTAGAGTGTTTTGGAGGGGTTTTACCCCTTGAGTCAAGAGGGGATTACTCCACCATTGGAGGGTTGAAACAAGGCTCCAAAACAAGAAGAAACAGGCATGAGAATGGGAAAAACCGCCAAGCAAGACAAAAGGTGGAGAAAAAATGGTGAGATGAGATTTCTTAGAGATTTTTACCTTAGAAGAGAGGGGACTCCAAGCTCCATAAGAATGTATTTTATTTTGCATTTGGAGCTTGTATGTGGCTAGAGCATGTGAGAGAAGTTGGAGCAGCCATGAGGTTTTCAAAATCGCCATCAAACCAGAGAGGAGGAGGGAGAATCGGCTGAGGAAGAAGAAGGAAGGAGGGGAGGCAGTACGTGGGTGAGGAAAGAATTGAGAGGAGAGAGTTTTTCTACTTTTTCTACTTTTCCGCTTTTCTTTCTTTCTAGCTTATTAATGTGAGTGGGGATGCTTTATTAATTAAAACCGGCCAACTATATATGTACCAGCTGGAGCGTTTTTCGTCTTTTACAGAAAACACTCGTTTATTTACCCGGTTTTAGCACTATTCACTAACTGGGCCCGTTTTCTGGAATTTTCTCGTTTCATTAATTTTAATGACTCTTAAGCTTCCATTAATGTTTATTTATATTTATTCGATGACTATAATTTTTACGGGTTCATTTGATCACTTAAAGTCACATTTTTGGGTTTTCTCAAAAACGTGCACTAAAGCTTTATAAGCATTTTAATACATTATTTGGATCTGTTTTCTTCGGGAATTGTTCCCATATATTGTTTAGGCATTATTAAGCCTTTTAAATCCATCCAATTCCCTTCTCAAGGTTATATTCCCCTAGGGTCACTTAACGCTCAATTTAGCGTTTCTCGCTTTTTAAGCGTTTTTCTTGTTTCTTTTGGATTTATTCTCTTTACCAAAATTACTTAGGCACTATTAGGCCCTCAAATATCTTATTAGAGTAATTTAATCACCCTAATTAAGTTTGGGGTATTTCAGGAATCGACGGGCGATGTTTTCTGCCAAACGGGTTTTTGGTGGTGTTGACGGTATAATTGAAATCTTTTAGATAAATCGTATTCCAACATTTAAGTGTATTACTAAATAACAGCAACTGAAAAACTAGCTATACAAAAGTAACTAACCTAGTTGTTACTACTAGATCACAACATAACCATTTATGATCAATTGTTACAAGTAGGAACACACAAAATATTAGTTAGCCACACACATATACACTACAAAGGATAACTTCATTTGATGAAGTATTCTCTACAATGTGATAACTCACTTCTCATACAATTCCACCTATTATTTTGACCAAAAAATAAAGGAGAATTTCATCAAATAGTATTAAGTATTTGTTTAATTCATAATATACCATTGTGTTCCTAACTAACACAGAATAATATTAGTTTTAAAAACTATTTCACTAGATAATAGTTAGTCTTCAACTCCTATTAGTATCTCTGGAACAAGTGTAAATATCTTTGTTATTCTGATAGAGACTTGAGGAATTTATCAGTATGACAAATTTTTGCCGCGTGGTTAACTAATAGCATGAGTATTTTAGACTTTTTCTAACGGAGTAGTTTAACAGAATAAGAGATATAGTGTTCCCTGGTGAAATTAGTTAAAACTCGGTGTTATCCTGTGAATATTAAATACACAGTGATATATGATGAATTAATCAAAACTCAATGATATTTGGTGAAACTTCTCAAAAATAAATGACAAAGAAGTTGGATGAGAAGACGCATAAAAGATAGTTCCTTAAAACAGCAATGAGCCACCACCTTATTGTTTAAATATATTATGAGGTTGTGCATGCGCTCAAAGGGATGCATCCGTGTAAGGCGCCCAGACTGGATGGGATGAACGATATGTTTCTAAAAACCTATTAGAATATTATTAGTGACGATTTCTTTGCTACCGCCTTACAATTGTTAAATATTGATGCTTTACAACATGAAATAAATAATAAACATTTAGTTCTTGTTCCAAAAAAAGAAAGGTGCATTGTTATGACTGATTTTTGTCCAATTTGTTATACAATAGCATCTATCATGTGATCACAAGAGTTATTGTCTACATGTTTAAGGCTGTCATGCCCCATGTTATCTCTGAGTGCCAGGCTGCTTTTGTAAAAGGTTGTTTGATTACTGATCAAGTTATTGTTGCGCATTAGCTTATGCACCTGATGTGGCATTATAAGGTAGCATAAAACAGTTTGTTGCTTATAAAATTGACAAGTCAAAAGCTTTTGATATGTGGAGTGGACTTTCGTTCTTGACATGCTAGGGCAAATGAGTTTTTATCTTAGGTGGGTTAGTTTGGTACGTAAGCGTCTTACAACTGTTACAATAGTTGTCTTTATCAATGGGTTTCTAGGGCAATGTTTTGGTCTGAGGAGGGAGTTGAGACAGGGAAACCCATTATGCCCGTATCTATTTATATGTTGTATGGAATTCTTAGCTTCATTTGTGATTGCTGATGTCTTGATGCTGCTGATGCGGGCTCTATCAGGGGTTTAGGATTCATGGGTTGGATGTGTTTATTACAAACTTACTTTTCGTTGACGACTGTGTTTTTTTAAGGAAACTACTTTTGCAAATGTTCAGATGATAATTGAGTTGCTTGATGATTTTAAAGTTACTTCAGGTCAGTGTATTAATGCTCAAAAGTTGGGAGTGATGTTTTCTGCAGAAGTGCCACAAGGGCTAAGGCAAAACATAACGGGTTTGTTGGGGACAAGAGAAGTTGTGGATTTTGGTCTCTATTTAGGTTTTCCAGTAGTATAAGACACATCTGGGTAAGGATTTTTTAATACGTCAAGGACCGTGTGGCCAAGAAGATACAGGGATGGGGTAGAATGGTTTCTGAAGCTGGGTGGGGTATTTTAATGAAATTAGCCTTACAAGATGTGTCGTCTTATGTGATGAGTGTGGTTAACTTGCCAATTAATGTTCTTAAGACAGTTCGGCGGCTAATAGCTCGATACTAGTGAGGTGGTGGAGTTAATCAACGAAGTTTACGTTGGAAAAAATGGTCTACATTATGTCTAGGTTTGAGTCAAGGGGACTTGGGATTTCAGGACTAAATATGTGAATAAGGCTTTGTTAGCTAAGCAGGTTTGGCGAGTACTGACTAATCCCCAACTCTTGTTACCTAAGTGTTACGGGCCAGGTACTTTTAAATGGAAGTTTGTTTGATGTGTGGTTGGAAGTAAGCCTAACCTAGTTTGACGGGCATTTCATGGTGTGTTGGGGTTTGTGAAGCAGGGAGTGATAAAGAAAATTGGGATGGGGGTAAATACTCGTATGGTTGATTAGTGGATACTTGGTAAGGTGGGTGACACGCCTTTTCTTTGGACTTTTTCAATTGTTGCGCGTGTGAAGGGGTTTGTCTTTCGCTCATTGATCCAAATACTCGGTTTTGGTGTGCTATTCTTGTCCACAGTGGTTTGATCCAAAGATTCTTTAAAACATTTAGCGATCCCTTTGGATAGGGATGAAGTTAGGATAGATCAGTGGGCTAGGGCTTATTCTTCAAAGGGTGAGTCTACAGTCAAGTCTACCTACCAGGAACAGTACGTGTGTATGGGACGGCTATTTCGGGTTCAAGTGAGAGTAATATAAGGGCATCAATTAAGCATTTGTGGAGGTGTCATGTTCCTCCACGTGTTAAGGTTTTTGGGTGGAAGTTTGCCCATGGTATCTTGCCTTGTAAAGTCATTGTGAGCGTGCGTTGTGGTGGGGGTTAGTATGCACTATGTTTTTGTGTGAGGTAGAGTCTATGCTCCATGTCTTTCTTCGTTGTAAAGGAGTTTGGAGCTTTGGAAGGTTGCTAGCGTTGACCTGCCGGAGTTGATTGGATTTGGATGGGGCGCGTCATGTTTGTCTTTGACGCTGGTTTATTTGACTGACTTACATCTTGTGCTATGGAAATTATGGTTTTGGCATTGTCATATGGGTCATGACAAATGAAGGGCTTAAGGTGGGGATAGCTACAGGTGGAATATTTCTTGCAGGTGGGTGACAGCTGGTGTAGGCCTTTCTCACCCTCATTCGGTGCAAGGAGGATCAAGTGTTGTAACTCTTATCAATTCATTCTCACAAACTGAGAATTGAAAACGATGGTAAAGTGTAGAGAGAGGAGTACGCGCTATCCCACGCGCCCCTCTTCTCGATTCCCTTCCCCTATCACATACAAGGGCGTGCAATTTTCTTCAGATCTGTTAGCCTCTAGCTCAAAGTTGAGCTTCTCCACCATGATTATCCCCTGCAAAGAGCGTTTAATAGTCTCCTCCCCTCTCCCTCTCACACAATCTCAGTCAGTCGATATCCCCCGTCTTCAATGCCGCCGCGTCCCAAGGTTACTTTTCAGGGAGATCCCCTCCCCGCTTCTCTCTCGCCGACCTGCACCTCTGGGTGGGATTTTCTTGCAGACAACCTGACTTCTCCAGAAAAGGTAACATCGCATAATCTCTCTGCGATTTCAAGAATCATACTTGTTCCTCCTGACGAAATACTAGAGTCGCTAAAGCAACTTAGGCTTGTAGTAAAAGTTTCCAAGTTAGAGAGGAAATTCGACCACCCTAACCCTAATTACCTTAGTGTTAGTATACACCATCTCCCCCCGTCTTTCTCCTTCGCCCCTCCTATGGATTCTATCATTGCAAATTGCTCCAAGATGCAAATCCACCCAGCGGAGCTGAACTTTCTTGATGAAGATAACTTGTCTGTCTCTCAACCCCTCCTTGACTACAAAAAGCTTTATTTGGAAGGATTTGGAGCCCTAACCGAATCGTCCCCAAAATTCTTCAAAGTGTGTTGTTTCAAATTTGGAAACCGAAACCGGGTTTTAGAGTTGCTGAAGTAGGTACGAATCGTTTCTCTTTTCTATTTGCTACTGAGGCAGAAAAAGGAAATGTCCTTCACAATGGGCTTGGCACTTCCAAAACCGCTTGTTAGCAGTGGCGGAAATTACCCCTTGAATAATATTGAGGAATGACACTACATCTGTTAAGATCTGGGTTGGTATCCACAAGATCCCTATTGCTTTCTGTAATAGCCAATCTGCGATTACCATAGCAACAGAATTGGAAAATTTGTTGAATGCTCAGATCGTATCAACCCTTTGTCTGCTAGGTCCTAAGGGTGAAAATAAAATCAAGATTTCAGAACCTCTATGTCGAATGATCATCCTCAAGACTGCCCAAGGCAACCGAGTGTAGGGTTTCTTATGAAAACCTCCCTAGTATTTGCTATAGGTGTGGAAGGATCAGCCACATTATGCCTGAATGCATTTTTCTGAAAGAGGAGTCTAGCTCTCAGAATAGATTTGGCCCTTGGATTCGTGCTGAGTTTGCCAAAGCTATGGATATAGCTAATGAGTGTCACCTACTAAACCAGTGGAAAGAAGAAGGTATTCTGGACAGTCTCACAGTGATGGTTTCTCGAACTGAATCTCTCCCTAACAGTGTTGATCCTAAGGTTAATGTGGATCTTTCCCTAGCTACTCTCCCTTCGGTTACCCCTCCTACTTGTGCTTTACCTCTCAGAGCTTTCCCCCATACTACCCAGTTCTTGAACCCTCTCCATATCCCTACTGCATCACCCCAGGCCAACCTGAGCTCTCCCTCTAGCTTCACCATTTCCATTGACCAACAAAAGAAATCCTTTGAAGCCCTGATGAATATACCTTGAAACCTAACTCTGAAATACCCTCCCAATCCCCCAAGTCTCAACCAGCGACAGATGTTAATTCCCTTATTTGGGCAGCTGTTGTTTCCTCCTTTTCTGCTGATTTCAATGCTCCTATCCCTACTAAGTCTGTTCCTCTGACGATTGAACATGATTGCCTCTCTCCTCCAATATCCAAAAATACCCCAGAGAGTTGCCTCCCAATCCCCCCTCTCTGAGTGAAAGCCCCCTTCCCCTTGGTCCCTCTTTGTCTCTCAGTCCCTTAACCCCTCTATCAGTGGCCATAAAGGGAAAGCAAAAATGTTCCCTGAATCAACCCGAGTGTTAGACATTCTGACTCCTTCAAATCCAAAAAAAGGAAAGTTTTTAATATCAGCTCTCTGATGACCTCCTCTCCTGATTTCACAGAAGAGGTGGAGGAATCTGATTATTATGAAGCAATCCTTGCAAGGGCAGACCCTGATCAGGATCAGGGCTGCCTGGAAAAATGAGTTGCCTTACTCTTAACTGCCGGGGGTTGGGTCGCCCCTGTGCAGTGGCTTGGGTTTCTTCCCTGTTGAAGAAGCACAAACCAAGTTAGTCTTTCTGATGGAGACCCACAAGTCTGAAGAAGATATGGTTAACCTTATTAAGCTTTGGAAGGATTATGAGGGACTGGCCATTAGCAGTGTTGGGAGAAGTGGAGGTCTTCTTCTGTTGTGGTCAATTGATAGTCAAACCACCATCTTCAGTTCCTCAAACAATCATATCTCAGCTGAAGTCAAACTCCCAGGTATGGACATTTTTAATTTTACTGGTTTTTATGGGTGGCCCTGTTGGCATCAAAAATATCTCTCTTGGAATCTGTTAAAGGTTCTTAGGTCTCAAATCTCTTTGCCCTGGTTAGTTGGAGGTGATTTTAACCAGATTTTATATAATAGTGACAAGAAAGGAGGTAGATTTAGAAATGAGAATTTGCTGGAGCAGTTTAGAGAGGCTATTGCTTTTACTAAACTTGTTGACCTGAGGGCTTTGTGGGCTTCCCTTTCACCTTCACAATTGTCAAGATGAACCTATACTTCGTGGAGTAGGATTGATAGAGCTTTGCTAGTGAGGACTTTACACTTAAACACAACTCTATCTCTGTCCTTCACCTACCTAGAGAATGCTCTGAACACTGACCTTCCTCATCAATCTGCTGGGCTTGCCACAAAAATTCCCAAAAAAGAATATTTAGGTTTGAGAATGTTTGGACTTTGGAAAATAGGTGTAAAGAGAGATCGTGCAAGTATTTGGGGTCACTCTTCCTTTGATCTGATGACTAATATTAAGGTCTGTAAAAACAAACTCCTTGTCTGGAATGGTTGGTCCTTCTCTAAAATCAGTTTAAGCTGCATCAGAAAAGAGAGGAATTGGAGAGAATTTCTATTGGACCCCAGAACCAATTGGCGATTGCCAACAGGAAAAGACTCCTCCTTGAAATTGAGTTTCTCCTCCTGAAAGAAGAAACTAGATGGAAACAGAGATCTAGGGACAGATGGGTTAAAGATGGGGACAGAAACTCTTCCTATTTTCACAGTAAAGCCTCTCATAACAAAAGGAGGAATGATATATTTAGCCTCCAAGATGAGAATGGTTCTTTTAAATTCCTTTGGCCTGATCTGGAAAATATATGTGTGGACTCTACGACAAGCTTTTTGATGCCCCTCCTGAGGAAGACATGTCTAAACCCCTGGAAGCTGTGTCTAATATCATCTCTGCTGATAGCTTTGAGGCTCTCTCCATCCCCTATTCCCAGTCTGAAATTCTGTCAGCTGCCAAGCAACTGGGGACCAACAAATCCCTGGGCCTGAGGGCTTTAATGGCAAGTTCTTCAAAACCTACTGGGCTGATGTGGGTAGCCAGGTTTACTTCTACTGTCTCCATATCTCCAAGGGAACCCTTTGCCTGCGACCTTAATAAATACTTTATTGCTCTTATCCTAAGGAAAGGGTGCTACTGCCCTGTCAAAATTCAGACTATAGCCCTTTGCAATGTTGGTGTATAAAATAGTTACAAAAGTCCTTGCTAATCGGGTCCAACACCTTTTACCTCTCATTATATCTCCTAAACAATCTGGATTTGTCAAAGATCGTCTTATCACTGATAAGCCATCCTTGCTGGGGAACTCCATCACAAAATTACCAACTCCAAAGCTAAGAAAAATGGTTACTTTCCTGTAAAATTGACCTGAGTAAAGCGTACGACAGATTGAGCTGGAAATTTCTTGACAAGATTATCCTCTCTATGGGCTTCCCTGATTTTTGGAGAATCCCGGTGATGAACTGTGTCACCTCAGTTAAAGGTGCTGTCATATTAATGGAGCTCCTTCCAAAGAGTTTAATCACAAAAGGGGGATCCGCCAAGGTGATCCAATCTCACCCTTTTTTTATTCTGGCCAAGAAGCTTTGTCTAGGATGATTAACAACTCTATGGTTAGGAAGGACTATGATGGCATCAGCCTAGCAACCCAAGCCCCTCCCATTTCCCACCTAGCCTTTGCGGATGACATTATTTCTTTGGCAAGGCTAACAAGACCAATGTGCAAACCCTCAAAGACATCCTTGATATTCTTTCTTGTTGCTTCTGGCCACCAGATAAACTACCTTAAATCAGAAATTGTCCTTAGCAAAAAAATTCCTCAAACTACTAAAGATGAGATTGCCTCTATCCTCAATATCCAACATGTTCCTCATTTACCAAATACCTGGGCCTGCTATTAAGGTGGGAAGAAACAAGAAAACAAACCTTTAGCTACCTGGTGGAAGCTATGCAGAAGAAAGTTCAGGCTTGGAGCAGACCTATGTCCCAAGCTGCTAGGAAATACCCTCACCATGAGTGTCTTGCAATCTATCCCTACCTATACGATGTCTCTTTAAACTGCCAAAAGGAATCAATGAAAAATCACCTCTATCTGCTCTCAGTATTGGTGGTCTGGTTCAGGAAACAGGAAAAACTATGAGGTGAAAAAAAGGAAATCTATGTGCTCTGATCTTGATTATGGTGGATTAGGGCTCAAGCTGCTGGAAAGATTTAACTAGCCCTCTTGGCTAAACAGGTCTGGAGAATTCATTTATGACCAATCCCTTGTTAGCAAATCGCTAAAAGCCTTATACTTCCCAAACTCTTCTATCCTCCAGGCTACTAAGGGCAACAGAGATAGCCCTATCTGGTCCCTCTCTAATGGCTATTCCTGTGATCAAAGGGTGCTTATGTTGAGATGGGAAATGGAGAGGATACTCTGATTCGAGACCAGTCCTGGATTTCCAACAACAACCCTAGAGCTCCCATTGCTACTCTAACCTGCCTTCGAATATCAAAATTGTAAACCAGCTGGTCAATTCTCTGAACTTGGGTTGGAACCAGACTGTCTATAGAGATGTTTTTTCAGCAGTGGACAGACAGGATATTTTGAAATACCAAGATTGATCTTAGTAAAAAAGATAGCTGGAACTGGAAAGGGAATAAATCTTATTCTTACTTGTCAAGTCTGGGTACACTAAACTTTCAGACCTCCACAGAAATGAAGGTTCTTCTACTCCCTCGTCTCATTTCTTGAACTTAAAAAGAAGATGGATAATTCTCTCTTCCCCACCTAGAGCAATCCTCTATGCTTGGAAATTCCTTAGCAGGATTTCCCCTTGCCTCGCTAATATTTCTAAAAGAATTGGTGGTTCTGACTCTTTTTCTCTGTGGTGACAAAGATACTGATTCTCATAGTATTTTCAGTGTTGGTCCTCCAGAGATTACTTGAAGAACTTTGTTGACTTGATAACATCCCCACTCATAGTGAATATTCAATTCAAGACTGGATTGTTTCAGAATCTCACTTTTGGAATATGATGTAAAGTTGCGAAAGTGGTTAATCTTATGGGGGCTATTTATGATGCAAGAAACAAGGTTCGTCACAACCCGACATGGCTATGATTGAATGCATCAACTCCAATTTAGCTTTCACTGAAGTTTATCAGCATAATAAGATCAAGATTAGTCTGTCTTTAGCTTGTAATAAAAATAGTTTCTTGTATAAAGATGATCTGCTGTTGTCTACTTGTTGTAATAGAAGATGGGTAGGAGTATGATTCTGAGTGGAATTATTATGAATCATTTGGGTGACTTGGAAACTAGCCTTTAACAGGAATTCAAGAAGTACTGTTGCAGACAATATGGCGGATTTTGACTCTATCTGCTTTGGTCTCCAACAAATTTACGAGAGGAAGGGGAGAAGGAATGTGCTGGTGCTCATCAACAACCAACAAATGTTAGAAAGATGGAGGAGACTATCAAGAGAGCCAAGGAAGAATCTCTCCACTTCAACAACCACGCTGCTGATGTTTTTGGTGTTATGCCAGTTAGATTGCAATTATGTAATGATCTTCAGACTAATTTTCTAGCGGGTTTTGTTAGTAGAAGTCCTAACCTGTCTTTTGAATGGAGATCTTGGGATAGGTATAATGTCTCCAGTTCTATTAGTCAAGCTTGCAAGCTTGAAGCAGAGATACTTTTGATGCACAAAAACAATCCTTTGTAACAGGTCGGGAATTCTGGTTGATATGTATAATATGCAGATGGCAAGTTTTATAAAAAAAAAAAGTGTTGTAACTCTTAAGGTCTGGGTGGATGAAAGCAGTGACGGACCCAAAAGCCAAATCTTATGGGGTCCAAATTTTTTTCGACAGTAACATATATTAAATATGAATGTGTGGTCATAAATTTATTAAGCATTACAACCTTACATATCGGAACATTTTTACTATTACTAAATTATTATCAACTTTCACTATTTTACTCAATTATGTTGTTATTAAAACTATACTTTAACCAGATATTTTTTTTGTCAGAAAAGCTATGGGTCCGGGACCCCACCGAAACCCCCCTCGGTACGCCCCTGGATGAAAGTGTTGAGCCAAATGGTGCATATGGCCTAGGCATTGTCCATCGTCAAATGAATGTGAAGTGTGGCGGTTGGAGTTAGGGAGAGCATGTCAGCTTCCACCTGCGGCGATTGAGGCTCTGGTAATGTATTTCGTGTTGGAATGTGCATGGCAGGAGGGGAGTCGTAGTTTAAAACCTTTTTCCGATTGTCTAAGTGATGGTAATTATGTTATGGAGTGTGGAAGGTTGTTGATGAAGCACATACTTATTAGATTATTTGTTTATATGAAGTGAATTTTGTTTGTGGATTGTGAATATACTCCGATGGAGTCTAATGTAGCTGCACATGTAATGACTAATATGGGTTAGGGAGGGAGGAATGAAGTCATGTGATTAAAGACACAACAATGTTGGTTAATGTTTGGTTGATTAATGAGATGCTGGGGTTTTTTTTTTTAAAAAAAATATATATATTATATGAAATCGTACACAGCCAATCACTCCTAAACGATTATTTATTTCCGTGGACGGGGTAAATTCGATCACACGGATCGGTTGTACCGTATAAAGGTGTGGTCATCTATGTGGCAGTCCAGTCAGCAGTTGACTGGAGTGTTTTGCCTGACTAGACTGCTGACTGGGTTGACTTTTTATTATATTAATTTTAAATGGTTGTAACTTTTAATATATAAGTCCAAAATGAAAAAAATATATCATTATTCATCTAAATTCAAGCTCTTAAAAACAAGACAGTCATGGATATGTTTTGACAACTTTAAAAAAAATCTATTTTTACATGTGTGTGAGATACACTAAAATGATAATATGATTCATTAATTTTGATCTTGATCATCAAAATTGATATTATCATTCATTAACTTTAAGTGGTGAATTAGATTATGAGTTTCGGAACTGATAAAAAATCATTATTATTTTTTAGTGTATTGTTATTGTTGTATGGTGTATTTTAATTCTTATATGGTGAATCTTTTTTTTTCATACATACCAAATATTGTTGTGTGTTATATTATTGTTTAATTTTTTTTATTTTTGTTAATACACTAAAATGTGATATGATTCATTAATTTGATATTATGATTCATTAAAATTGATATTATGATTCCTTAATTAATAAGTGGTGATTTAGATAAAAACTTTGGAACCGATAAAAAATCATTTATTTTTTTTTGTGTGTGTAGTAATTATTATTATTGTATGGTATATTTTAAAAAACTATACCGTGAATCATGTATTTTTCATACATACCAAATATTATTTTGTGTTGTATTATTGTTACGTGGTTTTGTTTTGGTCGGAATTGTTACGGTGTTTTTATTTTTACATGTTTATAATGATACACTAAATGAAGATATGATTCATTAATTTTGATATTATGATTCATTAAAATAGATATTATGATACACTACAATGATGTTATGGGTTTACATTCATTGTGTCATTAATATATGGATATATGTATATGTAATTAATACAAATTTTTAAACTTCTCAAAACATATTCATATATGTCTTATTTTGTAGAGCTTGAATTTAGATGAGTAATGATGTAATTCTTTTTTATTTGAATTTATATTTTTAAAATAATATAATAATTTAAAATTAATATAATAAAAAGTAACCCAGTCAGCAGCTGACTAGACTGCTGACTGGGCTGCCAACTAAGACCCACATAATACTTGTACGACCGCGCTGCACCATCTCCGTTCTGGACGGAGTATTACTCCATCTTCCTCCCGACCAACAACCCTCTTCCCCCTTTTTCTAAGAAACAACCCTCTTCAGTCTTCACCCGCAGCATTGGACTGGCGATTTTTTCTCTCTCTGTCGATTCTTTTCTCAAAATAAAAAAGATACTATTATTTTCCTCCAATATGTTTGTCGTTTATCATTCAAATCCCACTACTGTACTTTTATCGTCCCATTGTACCTTGACCGTAAGCCCGTAACTCAAACTCGTGACGACAAAAAAGAAAGAAGAATCGTGAGGAAAAAGCAAGCAGAAGACAAAGCAAAGGCACTATCTCATTCCTTTTTTTGTTTACTCCAGCGGCATAGCATATTATCTCATTCTAATGAATAGGACAGGTGGTATGTTGCCTCTCACTCCTTTCTTCTGGATTCAATCTCTCACTCCTTAAATAATTCCACTATTCTCTCTTTCTCTCGTATTCGTTTCTCCATCCAATCATAATACTCCTCCTAGTGTGTAAACGATTCATTAGTTTCACGAAACAGAACGCGATTTTTCAGACTTTTATTTCCACGGAAGGGAAGCGAGCTGGCGGGGGTCCACCATCACCACCACCACCACAATCATACCATCTCGTCCATCCTCTCCGCTCCACGATATTCCACCAATCGTCGTCGTCAATCACAGTGATAGATCGAGAACTCAAACTTACATAGATAGTGATACTCAGACGGAGTAAAGATTTGGGAACAAATGGCAAAAAAGTACACGTTTTCAATTTCCAAGTAGAAAGACACCTCTCACTCTTTATTCATTCACGGATAGATCCTTGAGAAGATCTGGAAAGGAAGGAAGCTATTCTTCCTTCCGGAATTGATTGATTCAATTTGGATATTCAGAGGAAGAAGTTGGTGGGAGTCTTGCTGTGTCTAAGAGGATGGTGATGATGATGATGACAACACCAACCATTCTGAAATTGAATGCGTGATAGAAAGAGGTAAAGCGGCGGTCTTCGATTGGTACTGCTGTTGACTAGTCTAGCTTTTTACCCTTCTGGGATTACAATTTTATTCCTCTCCGTTTTCGTCTCTATTTCGATTTGGGTATCCGCGTCACTCTCCTTTCTGTTTCTCAAATTTGTTTGTTCACTCTATCTGGGAATTATCTGCTGGGTTCGTATTATCTTTATTTTTTATTTACAATATATTAATCCAGAAAATATTTATCTTTACGTCAATACGTCACCGCTATAATTTTTACACTTCTCTCCTTTCCCGAATCCATGTTATTACTATGCTTGATGAAGGGTATAAATCAATATCTCGTCATTCACCCTTAGGGATGTGTTTTCCTTTGAATCCAATTTAAGTACTTAAGAGCGCGGTTGCCTTTTCTTTAAGCTACTAAATTAATTGTTTCTTCTTTCGATTTTGTACATCTCATCTGTCCGGTCGTTTTGTCAGGTCTCCAGGAGGGTGGCTGTGGTGGTGGTTGGTGTTTGACTTTTTTTGTTTTGTTTGGGGAAGGTCTCTGAAGCTTGGAGAAGATCTATTTACTCCGATCATCAGACACAGACAGTGATAAGCTATAGTAATATATCTAGCAGAATGAAATTCATCTGCTTCCTCTACCCTCTACTCTTTGGTTAGTTTCTTTCTTTGATGGTTGTGTGTTGTTTGAAGGAAGTCAATATTTCGCTTCGTAATTGTAAACAGTCATAAATCCTTTTCTTTTTAGGGCATTCAGAACTATTCTGGGGATTCCAAGAGATATTCCGCTTCGGAAATTCTGTTGTTCCCTTGGCTTTACTTCCATGTGTTGATGGTTCTGAAGAGCTGTGTCTATTGAGGCATATATTTGATGGCAACATCTGGTTCAGCCAATAACAGGGACGATCTTCTTCAAACCCTGCTTTTCATCTGACGAAGAAGGTGAAGAGGAAGGGGGGGAGAAGAAGAAAGTGACTTGAAAACTTTCCTTTTTGCCTTGGAGCTTGTGAATTACAGTTGGAGACCAATGGATGAGGAGGTTGGGAGTTCTTGGATTAGGAGAGCCAAGTTTTCCCATACAGTTTGTCATCGTTTTGATTCATCTAGATTAGGCTCTGTTCCTTGACTGCTCTCCACCCGGAGTTGAGTACAAAGAGTGTGGGCAGATCTAGCAGCACCCTTCAACTCATCCAAGAATCCAGCATCCTGTAGTGATCCTCAGATTCAATACAATCCCTTAACAAACAAAGTAAGATCTATTTCTCCCATCCCTCAAGTCACTAGCTCAATTACGTTCAAGGAAGCTAGGTCCTCTAGCCAGAGGTTCTCAACTCCACCTCCTCGGAGGGTAGAGTCGGACAAGGGAATCATGAGGAAGTTGATCCGTAGAGAACTCCCGAGAGAGTCAAAGATTGAGCATCAGTTCTGCAAAGCAGATTTCAAGCCCTTTGTGTCACTTGGTATCCAATACCACAAAGGCTGACAAGAAGAACAAGAAGGATTCTGCGTGGACCAAGTACTTTGATCATGGTGGAGGGAAGGTAACAGCTGTGGAGACAGCTGATGATTACATGCTTGATCTCTCTAAGCTCTTTCTTGGCCTAAAGTTTGCACATGGAGCTCATAGCAGGCTTTACCATGGTATTTATAAGGATGAGCCTGTGGCCGTGAAGATAATTACGTTACCTGATGATGACGATAACGACGCCTTGGCATCAAGTTTGCAAAAGCAATTTAACACGGAAGTTACTCTTCTTTCTCGACTTCGCCATCCCAATGTTATCAAGGTACAAGTTTATATTTGTTTTACAAAGTTCCTTTGATGTTAATTGCAGTATCTTACCTTCGCCATCCTTTCTATCTTAATCTTAAGCGTTAAACTATTAATTTTGTTTCCAGCTCTGACCTTGATATCTCTTCATTCAGTTTGTGGCAGCATGTAGGAAATCGCCGGTCTTTTGCATTGTCACAGAATACTTATCAGAGGGATCTCTAAGGGCGTATCTACATAAACTAGAGCACAAAACTCTTCCCCAAAAAAACTAGTTGCTATAGCTTTGGGGATTGCTCGTGGAATGGAGTACGTGCACTCTCAAGGTCTGATCCATCGCGATCTGAAGCCGGAGAATGTACTTATTGATGATGTGTTTCACATGAAAGTTGCTGATTTTGGAATAGCTTGTGAAGAGGCTTACTGTGACATCCTGGCGGATGATCCTGGGACATATCGTTGGATGGCACCTGAAATGATCAAACATAGATTTTATTGTAGAAAAGTTGATGTGTATAGCTTTGGGCTAATCCTATGGGAATTGGTGTCAGGTCACATTCCTTATGAGGATATGAGTCCTATCCAAGCAGCATATGCTGTAGTTAACAGGTAAGTTCTGAAGACGCCCTTCAATTATAGTTTTTTTATTTTGACTTGTGACTAAATTTTATGTACTTTTTTTTTGTTTGCTTTGTCATTGGATTAACACATTGAAATGGTGTGAGTTTTGCAGAATCTGAGGCCTTCTATTCCCAAGGATTGCCACCCTGCAATGCGAGCTCTGATTGAGCAATGCTGGTCCTCAAACCCCGATAGGAGGCCTGAATTTTGGCAGGTTGTTAAGGTATTGGAGCAATTCGAATCATCTCTCACGAGTGATGGAGCCTTGAATGTGGTGCAGAGTATGCTGTGTCTTCAAGATCATAAGAAGGGTCTTCTTCGCTGGATGCATAAGCTCAGCCCTTCCCATTCTTCTTCCATACCTAAGCCAAAATTCCATTAGCTACATTTTACTCTTGGCTGTTCCATTCGCTTTGCATGTCTTTCTTTTTTTTTTCGTAGATCATCCTGTAGATTTTGGTGTAATTAATAGGGATTTGGTGTTTGTTCGTTTCTCTTGTTACCTGGTTGACATTTTTTGTGTGAGGTTGTTGGAATGGAGGATGGATTTGGCTGCTCATATGCCTGATTCCCGTGCTATGGAATTTTTGCGTGGTCTTTAATTGATTTTCACTTTCTTTGAGCAAAATCAAGGAGACGAAAACTAAAGGAAATCATACTGTAAGTGAACCACATGAAAACAATGAAAAAGATGGTCTCTGTTGATCGCACTATGAATGAGGATCACCCTGGCATGTCCAATTGGCTCTTATCATGCGGTTGTAGGTGATTGTTAGTGTACCTCCTGTCATCAAAGATATATTTTTCCTTGGTATATGTGTGCGTAGATTAAAGCTGTGTGTATGCACATGTATCTTGAAGATTTAAGTGCAGTATTTGGTGTCAAGGTTTCTGCTAAATTTTGAGTGAAAGAATTGCAGTTTGCAGCAATGGAGCCCTGGTATCAACCAGAGGAGATCAAGTGGAGGGGATGCTTTCTGCAGAGAGGATCGTGACATACCGTTCTGTGTCACGGGCAACATGGTAACGTTGTCTCATGAACTTTGATGGGTGACATCTATAAATGCTTTGCACGTATGACACTAATGCATTGCACCTTGTATGAGCTGGTGTGTGTTATATAGGAGTAAATATTGCTTTGTTTTTCTTCTACCTGTTGTGCTCTGTATCTGTACAGTGTACACCCATTATGGTGGATGCCTGAGATCCTTTCTTTCAATTAGCAAAATGGCTATTTATAGAAAATGACCTGTCGAGACATATTTTTTCTTTCGTTCGTTCAACTGATGAGTTCATCCAGTTGTTGGACGGCGTTTGGTGAACCATAATTTTGTGTTATGAATTTCCAAATTCTTTTCCCAGAAAAGGTAATATTCTTCATTGCTTCCTCATGATACATGTCTGTCTGTGTGTCCAACGGGCATCGATGGTGTTTGTTCGTTCAAGTTTTTTGGTCGGTTGGGTGGCGTAAGGTGTAAGACGTGTCGTCCGGACGCGGGGTGACCTTGGTCGTTAGAAGGCATTTGAGCAACTATGAATTTCACACTAATTTTTTTTGGTTATTGTAAAGGTATATCTAAAATAATCTTTCACATTTATTTCAATAGCGCGTTTAACAATTTTTATAACAATGAGTAGCTACACCCAGATGTAGCTAAGATTATGGGGTAAGTTTTGTAATTTATAAGAATCGGGAGAGAGGTACGGGATGGAGGGACGCTAGTGTGTTTTTTTTTTTATCATAAAATTTTAAATTGTTGTAACTTTTAATATATAAGTCTAAATAAAAAAATTATATTATTTTTCACCCTTATTTCAAGTTATTAAAATAGATCCATGACTGAAAACTTGTATGGATGGTCATACAAACCTGTATAAAATGTTCATTAACACATGTACATCATCATGTAAAAACATGTACATCATCGCATTAAAAACATATAGATAGTCATATAAACCTGTACGAATAATTAAATATGGACATCCTTAGATTAAAACATTTACATATAAGGAAAAACACGTGTACAGACGGTCATACAAACATGTACATATGTTCATGAAACATATACATTCTCATATTGAACATGTACATTCTCACATTTGAACATGTATATCGTCACACTAAAATCTGTACAAATGTTCACTAAAATATGTACATCGTCAATTAGTGTATCATCGTATACATGTAAAAATAATTTTTTTTAAAATTGTCAAAACATATCCATCACTGGTCTTGTTTTGAAGAGTTTGAATTTAGGTGAACAATGATTAAAAACATTTTCATTTTGAATTTATATATTAAAAGTTATAACAATTCAAAGTTTTATGATAAAGAAAAAAAGAAAAAAAACAATCTATCGACGACCTCATCTCAAATTTACAAAAAGAAAAGAAAAAAGAAAACCTCAAAAGCGTCGGGATGTAGTCAAAGATGACTACACCCGGCTATAGCCAAGAAATCGCGTTTTTATAATCTCAGATTCTTGGCTACAGGTTGATGTAGCCATCTCTGGCTACAACGCGCGTTCCGCGTTTTTTTTTCTTTTTTTATGCTTTTACTTTCTTTTTAAAAAATCTTAAAATCTTTAAATTAATGTAAATTTTAATATGTAGGTCCAAAATGGAAAAAAATATATCATTGTTCATATAAATTTAAGCTATTCAAAACAAGACCAGTCATGATATGTTTTGACAACTTTACAAAAAATATTTTTACATGTATAGTACACAAAACGTAAAAAAACTTGTACAGATGGTCATACAAACTTGTACAAATGTTCATTAAAACATGTACATCCACACATAAAAACTTGTACATCATCGCAATAACTCGACAGGTTTTAGGGTTTGTGGTAGCGGGTTAAGGGTCTACGTTTTTTAGCTATCCTAGGGTGGGTTTTGGGGTGTTTTGGGGGTAGGGTAATCTATTTGGAATTTGTTTCGTACTTTATATTGTAGCAACTAACTCGACAGGTTTTTAGACCCTAAACCCGCCACTACAAACCCTAAAAATGCCTTCGATGTTTTTAGCTATCCTAGGGTGGTTTTGGGGGTAGGGTAATCTATTTGAAAACCGTTCTATACTTTACATTGTAGCAACTAACTCGACACGTTTTTAGGGTTTGTGGTTACGGGTAGGGTATGCCACTACAAACTCTAAAAATGTCTTCAACGGTTTTTAGCTTTCCTAGGGTGGGTTTTAAGGTGTGTGGGGTTAGGGTAATCTATTTGGAAGCCGTTATATACTTTAATGTGAGGATGTATGTACATATTTTAATGTGAGAATGTACATGTTTTAATGTGACGATGTACATGTTTAAATGTAAGAATGTACATATTCTTTAATGAACAACTGTACATGTTTGTATGGTCATATGTACATGTTTTTACGGCCATCTGTACATGTTTGTATGACCGCCTGTACAAGTGTTCTTCCTTATATGTACAGGTTTTAATCTAAGGATGTACATATTTAATGATTCATACAAGTTTATATGACTATCTATATGTTTTTAATGCGAGGATGTACATGTCTTTACGTGAGGATGTACATATTTTAGTGAACATTTGTACAGGTTTATATGACCATCTGTACAAGTTTTCTTATACGTTCTATGCTCTATACATGTAAAAATAATTTTTTAAAAGTTGTCAAAATATATCCATGACTGGTCTTGTTTTGAAGAGCTTGAATTCAGATGAACAATGATATAATTTTTTTTCATTTTGGACTTATATATATTAAAAGTTATAACAATTTAAAGTTTTTATAATAAAGAAAATAAAAGAAATTAAAAATTTTTAAGAAAAAATAATTTAAAAAAATAAAAAAAATAAAAGGGGTATGCGTCTCCGACGCTCTTGAAAAAAGAAAAAAAAAAACGAAATCGCGCTCGCAGGCGCTGGATGTAGCCAACTGGCTACAGTTGGTTGTAGGCAAGACTCACTCTTTTATAATAACTCATAAATACGGTTGGACTGGGAGGGGCCGGCGGACAAAATTCCTGGGTTGTACGATGCCACAAGCGGAGGCGGACTGTTGCACGGACCAACTCTTTCTCGTTACACGAGATGGCGTAACCAAATATCAATTTATTTATTGTAACGATTTTTATTCGTTATTAAAAATTATATTGTTACTAAAAATATGATTTTGTAACATTTATATCGTTATTATAGTCTCAATTTTTTTGTAGTCTTTAGTACTATCTTTGGTAACGAAAAACTTGTCACTAATAACAATTATGGTAACAAATTTAAGTCGTTACCGGAACCTGTGTAACTAAAAACCTGATTTTTACTAGTGTTTGTAGAGCGTTGCTTATTTAAGCAACGATGAGAGAGAATAAGGGTGGATTCCACTCCATTGTAGCACTATTTTTATTTTTTGGTAACCACTTTGAGGTTACGGTATCTCTAACTACGAGCCCCCAAACTATAACATCGTTAATAAATCATTTTTATTTTTTGCTAACCTGTCAACTTATTTACTATGTGATGCCAGACTGGACAAAAACAATACTTAATCAGCATCGTTTAACTCTCTCATCTCACTCGTATTTTTATAAAACCGTCAATCTTAACACAGGAATGATCTACAACCAAGAACAAATCCATCCTTAAGTGATGCGTAGCAGATAAACAACCTCTTTAAAACGTGTTGACCATTCCTAGTTTAGGGTTGACGTTTTTAAGAATATAATAGTGAGACATGGGAGAGACTTAGACGATGCTGATTAGGTAGTGTTTTTTATCTAGTCTGACATTATTTAGTGAATAAGCTGACAGGTCATCAAGGGGTTAATAATTTATTAACGAAACTATAGTTTGGGGCTCGTAGTTAAAAATACCGTACCTCAAGGTGGTTACCAATAATTATGATAAACACAAGATGACTTCTGGTATTATCCCAAAACCCCAAGGAATTCCTAGTAATTTACTCTAAAAGAAATTGAATGAACATTTGTATATGTTTGTTATCGTTTTTTATTCTCATCATATTTATGTTACGAATTCGCAAATCTTTGTTGCGAATTGGTGAAAGTTATATAATATGAGTACTGGCTTTGCAGTCCTCACTACTCCTTAGGGGTAGGGATGGCAATGGGTGACGGGTACCGTTTCACCCGATCACCCGACCCGCAAAAACGGGTGAAAATCCAAAATAAAACGGGTGAAACGGGTGAGGGTGATGGGTCGGGTCGGGTGAAGATTTTTCACCCGGTCACTCGCCCCATTCACCCGATCCGTCACCCGTATGTACTTTATTTAAATAAAAAATATATACTTATCTCATATTTGTTGAGATAATTAGAAATATTTTGGCTAATACTCCATGTTTTAATTATGTTATTGATATTAGATGATGTGGTACATATTATTGAACAAATATGAATGATTTTAAAAAAAATTATGCTTATATAAAGTGTTAAAAGCAAAAAAAATTACTAAAAAAATATATAAACGGGTGACGCGGGTGACGGGTGAAACGGGTGACTGATATGAAGTTGCGGATGACGGGTCGGGTCAAGTGATGCGGGTGAAAAACAGGTGACGGTCAGGTGGAGCATCACCCGACCCGAACCCGACCCATTGCCATCCCTTCTTAGGGGACCATACAATACAACGCAGATTCCAAAAAAGCTAAATATTGCCTCTATTATGAAGTATTTGCACCTAATATCTGATAAAAGTACGAAAAATCAATCTGGTTTCTTTTTGTTTGACATCATTATTTTATTGGAGACCATATATAAAGCTGTTTCCCTGTCTTGCTCATAGCATTAATCATGAAATGCGAGTTAAATGTGATTAAAAAAAGAAAGAAAAAGAAATGCGAGTTATATGATAAGTGATACAACAACTGAAATGAAAATCCTTCCAGGATGCAAGTGTAAGGCTTATTATAGACATGGATAGTACGATCCAAGGACAATTAGTCTATGACTCATACAAGAGTAAATCAAATAATACCTAATGCAGTTCCATGAAATTTCAATACACTCATGTATAACTAAGGGAAGTCGTTATACAATCACGCATTCGAAAGAATACAATTCCTTCACATCAAGAACAAACTATTGACAAAGCTTACAAGTGATTTGTTCTCACTAGTGAATCACAACACACACTTGCACCCGAACAAGTAAGATTGAACTCATATTATTCTTATCATATATTTCTAACTGGAAAATATAAACTTTTAAGGAGATATAATCAATTTAGGTAGATATGACAATATTTGCTTGATCTCTCTTCACTGCATATTTCGGAAAGATAAAAACCAGTAGTCAGTTCAAAACTGATCTCTCGACAGTGCTCAGTATTAGGCTGAGTTTGCTGATAAAAACATTACATTAACAGCTTCCCCTTTTTGATGCGGCAAACTCTGTAAGTCTTGAACTGGTGAATGCTCCCACGAATCTTTGCTTGATAGCTTCTTTCTTTACTTAATTCTTTATCAAGAACTTAAACCTCTCAGATGATTCCCCCCTTGTAGACACCAAAAATTCTCACCCGTTTTATATTGACACAAAAATACAAAAATAAACGTGCTTCTAGAAACAAAGCGGTCGCCCCCGTTTTCAAACCAAAAGAATTTCTTCTTTCCCGACATTTAAATCTCACATTTCTATGGAAAAGGAGCACGAGTTTTTTTTTGAAATCCGTTTTTAACCGACTTCATTTTGTATACTTATTTTGTTGATTTTGCTTTTAAAATATTTCACTTTTTTAATATTACCTTGTATTATTTTATGCACTGGTTTTTTATCATTATTATTTATTATTTCCTGCCGATTTTCTCATTATCTTATCATCTTCATTTCCATCATTTTATGTCCCCCTTTACTATTATTAGTTTGTTTATTTTATTTTATGCGTTTGCATCACCATTTCGTGGACATTATTTTTTTTTTTACTTACTTCATGTGCATGTGCTCTTCTGTTTGTTTATACCTCGTTACGTTTAAACCTTTTTTAGTTAGATTCCATAATTTCATGCAATAGATTAATCATCTTTTTTTATTGTATATATTTCTATGGATTCGTAGCTTTTTAGAGGAATTATCCGGTCGAGATTAAAGATCTTGTATTACTTTTCTCGCGAGCATATCGATTCCTGACCTAGTGCAGCTAGTTAGCATGCTCTTTGAGTAACCAGTTGGTCTCGGGTTCGACTCTAAGCCGAGGCATTTCTTCTATTTTCGTTTAGCTCGCAATGGGACTTTTGTTTTACTATCCACGGATAAGAACTGAAATTCGCTACACTCAACCGTTAAGTGCGCAGGAGGAGTGCGGGGAATACCAGTTGAATCCTAGTAATAGTAAAATTTTGTTTTCCCTTTGTTTTCTTTTATGTCAACCAGATCAAACATAGCCCAATTGTGTCTCGTTCCATTTTATTCTTTACCCAAATAAAACCCATATAGTAAGCCCCACAAAGCCATCAGACACTCCCCATAGAAACCCTATTCCTACATTATAAAAATTCTAAAACCCCTATAGTGTAGGGACGGTTTTTCTAATCAACAGACACCGATCCCCATGCTCTTGATCCTGTTCTTCTAGTTCCAGT